>CM056376.1:43916110-44133610 GCA_029718625.1 Synaphobranchus kaupii
GACCAGTCAACCTTCTCTTCACAAAAAGCAAAGGAATATAAAACATTTCAAAGAACATTAAAGGATAGGTTCACTTTTTTCAACCCCAACCTTATTGAAATGAATTGCGCATAGCGCAACCTTACTGATAGCTTTAATACTGAGAACCCCTCCGCTGCAACTTCTCAGTGGGCTTAAACATGGTCCAACGGTGCAATCATTTAGGCCTTAAAAAACCATGAAAAAAGTGAACCTATCCTTTAACATTTATATTTATTCGCCAATACACTCTCCTCTGAAGTGTCACCAGCATCCTCCATTTTTCTATATAAAAAAAAAAAAAAAGAAATACATTTTTTTTTTATTTTTTTTTTTTTTACTGCCAGTCCACCATGACCACACACTGCATCAGTTGATACGGGTGTCCTTGTTTTATGGGATTTATGTGTCTTAATACCAGAGAGAATATTTCTATGAAGAATAAAAAGACAATTGGAGGCACTTAAAAGCAAAGTTCGTTTTGATAGCAATGCGGTGCGGAAAATGCAATACGGTACAGTACATGGCACCCAAACAGACAGGTTTGTTGTTTTACAGTAATCATAATCTGGCTTCCTGCGCCGGTAATATTGGAGAAGTGGATTATGGCTGTGGAACATGCTTCAGGTGCTCAGATTAATAAGGTACAACTAGTCGCGGTGAAATGCTCACTCGAGAGCAGATGTCTCCCATCAATTTTAAAATTGTTTGTACCCTCATCTAAAACCTAAGCGTTAGATGATTTATCGTGAAAACTCATGTCTCCTAATTAAGCTAATTAAGTAACTATTAAGAGACTGAGAAGGTCCCAGAGGTGTAGTGGAGTGCCACTGCTAATTTGAAATCAATTAGCTGATTTAATCTGCCAGTTTATATCACCCGGCCATTGAACAAGCTCTCTCTTTTTCCATGTGCATGATGGGAAAAATCCTTATGTGAAAGTGGGTTTATCCTTTTCTCACTTTTATATTATAGAAAACGGTACAGACGGCTTCGGAAAACATGATGTGACTGAATGAACCATTAAAAAGAATCCCTATTCTCTCTCTGCCTCTCTCTATGTGTGCCCCCCCCCCCCCTCTCTCTCTCTACCCCCTCTCTCTATCTCTCTCTCTCTCATTTGAGTGACAGGCAGTGTATGAAGTGTTCTCAGGTCAGACTGAAAGGATTCACTGCTAATTTGTTCCTCATTTCTGCAAAATGAATGAACATCCTCTTCATATCCACCATGATAATGGCAGCACATGAAATAGATATGACCATCTTCTTTTGTACGTGTAATTGCTCTGGTTCCCTTTTTAAAAAAAGAATAAAAGATTTAATTACCTGTGCAAGAGGAACTGCAAAGTACAGATACTGCAGCGAATTGGGCAGCTCTGGCACCGTAACCTTCATCCCCTGTTCTCTTGTGCTGGTTGCATGTTTTCTGTGATGGTCCTGGCTGTGTTAATGGGAAGCTAACCACTGATTCTGATTATTATTATTATTATTATTGGCATTGTTGTTGTAAACAGTATGAACAATATATTACTATTTCTGTTGTTATTATAGACATGTAGACAGTATCAACAGGATATTATTATTATTATTTTTATTATTATTATTATTGGTTTTCCTGTTGTTATAGTAGATAGTATCAACAGGATATTATTCTTATTCTTATTCTTATTATTATTAATAATAATAATAATAATAATAATAATAATAATAATAATAATAATAATATTTTTACTGCAGTCCACCATTAGCAACTGATAACTCAGCTCCTCCGCCTGTATGAGTTTAAAATGATTAGTAATAATAAGTGCTTTATTACTCATGAGCTGTAGTCAGGGTGATGATGGTAATTTTGTGAGCGCAGACTCAGCCTCTGATGGGATTGAGCGGCTCAGCCCTGCTTACTGTGCAATGGAACTGCCAGCCTTGCATTACATAACGCCGGGTTCAGATCTGTCAGGACAGGGACACCTGCGCATGTGTGCTTACCCAGGTAGAGAGGAGGAGATCTTCATCGGTTTAATACAAGGGAGGTGTGGGCCTGCGGTCCCCAAACTGGGGTCAGGATCTACTGGTAGGTCCGTACAGGGGTTGTGGTGGGTGACAGGATAGAAGAACTTGCTGTGTTATACACTGTCCATAGTCTCTCACGGCACTCTGTGGAAAACACCACACCTGCTACACGTACAGCTTTACATACAACATACATGTAGTCAGTTTGAATTTCTTTTTATTTTATGAATTCCATGTTATTAGAATATAACATCTGGCTACAAGTGGCGGCTCACAGAAAATGCGTTTGCTTATTTTGCGGGACCTGGGCTTAAATAACGTAAAACACGTTATTTAAAAAGCCATGTGTTTCTGTGTGTTTCTGACCTGTACGGTTTGGTTTGTATCTTACTTCCTGTCAGAGTAAAGCTACCATAGCTGAGAGAGTACAGTACTTCAAGGGAATCTTACCCTTCCCGACGAGGAGAGGCAGTGACCTCATTTCCTGTCGTTCCAGATGAGCAAGCCCGTCCATGTCTTTGCAGGAAACCTAAAATCAAGGTGCCACCTGATTCATGCAAGTCCTCTGTCTGATCTTGTAGTTTCCGTTAGATGTCCACATCTTTCCAGACATGGGTTTCATTATCCGTTACATGACGGAGAGGCATTACTTTACATTACCATCCCAACCCGGGAATCAAACTGCCGACCTCCTGGCCACAGGCTATGTCCCCTGTTGAACTGCCCTTGGCTGAGCAGAAGCCGGTCTGGGATTAATTGCGACTGGAATATTGGTCTGCGTGCATAATCCAAACTAGGCCAGAGGTCATCTCTGTATGTGAGAGTGGCGGGTTGGAGGCTGGCTGGACCTTGAAATATTCATTCATTAATTCATTCATTGGGGGGTGGGGGGTGGTCACTGAGCCCCTTCCCTAGGAGTGGTAATTAAAAGCAGGGGCATGAAAAGTTGTTCATCAAATAATCATTCTTATTACTTGCATGCTGGGCAGTGCTGTCAGGACATCAGACCAAGGTGAAGATGATGGTGGTCTGGAGTCTGTTTAGTGCACAGCTGCCATGCGGCAATTTGCAGTTACACAGGTTATGGCCAGCAGGGTTTCTATTTCATCAGGGCTCTGGTTCCTCAACACCGTTTGTGTCTGAGAGTGAGGGTCAAGAGCCCGCTCAACTTCAATTCAGACAATTTAGGATATTAACTGAAAAAATTCCCCTTAAAGGGGACATGAAGCACTCTGTAAAGTGGCTCTGGTTTGTTAGCTTTTTACCTTAAATTACCTTAAACTGTGCGTTCAAGACTCAAATCGACCCGTAGTTGCTGGAAAAATAAGTTAAAGTTTGCTTTTTTTCCACTAGGGTGCAGCGTCACTAGTTTGGTTGGTCGTGACGTCACTAGGTTGGTTGGTCTCGTCTACTCAATGTATTACTATGGGAAAATAGCTAATTTTCAGTGAGCTCAATGATGTATCGTGCGGAAAAAATAAAACAAAAAAATGCACAGATGGTCCTTTTGTATTGCCCTGAGATGCTCAAATGAGTATTACTGAACAAAACTTAATTTAAAACTCAATTTCCACTAACTGCTTCTGACCATATAATGCTGTAGCCTCTGATGAGCCGGTAACTGCAGCGCCGCTGCCTTGCCTTGATAAACGGTTTGGGAGCTAAAGTCGTGTCTAGCTAATATTGCCTATAGAAAATAAAGCGTTAGCTTGTGATGCTAGGTCGCCGTAGGTTTTTGCAGGCTGTTAACTAATATATGAAGGCGATGCAGCGGCGCAGGTTTTGCTGGCTTGTCAGAGGCCACAGCATTAGGTAGGCTATATGGTCAGAAGCAGTTCGTGGAAATTAAGTTTTAAATTAAGTTTTGTTCGGTAATTTGAGCATCTCGGGGCAATACAAAAGGACGTGCATTTTTTCGTTTTATATTTTTCTCACGATACATCGTTGAGCTCGCTGAAAGTCAGCTATTTTCCCATAGTAGCCTACAGTACATTGAGCAGCCGAGACCAACCAACCTAGTGACATCACGATCACAGTTGGTCCAAAATGGCTGCGGCCTAGTGGAAAAAAAAGCAAACTTTACCTTATTTTTCCAGCAAATACGGGTCGATTTGAGATTTGAACGCATGGTCATATCTAATTTAAGGTAAAAAGCTAATGAACCAGAGCCACTTTACTGAGTGCTTCATGTCCCCTTTAATGTTCTGTAAGGGTTTCTCAATTGGTGGATTGAATTCCAATTAATTTCCTGAATTGACTGAACTGCAGTGTAATTGAACCAAACTCTGGCGGACTTTCACTACAGCTTAAGCTATGTAAACACCCTCTCTGTAGGCCTACTGACCATGTACAATGGGGACTGCAGTGCCTGCATGTATTTGCTCCCACCATGCACTACACCACCTGATTTCACTAGCTTACTTCCAGGACAGAGGAGGTAAAAGGTAATTAGCGTATGTGTAGTGTAGTGTAGTGTAATGTATGGTTGGAGCAAATACCTGTAGGCACTGCAGCCCGGAGGACCTGGAGTAGAGCAGCGCTGGTGTACAAGCTTCGGCCAAATCTGCTGTCAGTCGCAGGAGTGTTACACACTCCACTTGAACCAATCACTGATGATGAATCCATCAAACTTTAATCAATCACTGATTAGTCAAACACATGAATCAATCATTCATGAATCACTCACTTATGAATGAATAACTCATGAATCAATTTTGTATTAACCAAATATTCATTAATCTTTCTAACAGTTGCTTCTTAAGAAAAATAAAAAGAGATCATTAATCCTCATTACTTTCACTAGGTAAGAAAATGCATGCTTATTATGCATACGTATGTTCCGGTGTTTAAGGGTAAAGTAAAGGTTTAGGGGGAAAGGTCCTGTTTTTTGTGTTTTTTTAAAATATAATACGTCATAGGAAACGGTTTTTGAGGATGTTTTGAAAAGCGAGGGTCATGTAATATCGGATGTTTCCATGGTCCGTTGCAGCGGAAGCCTTGTTGTCATGAATGGCATGAGCCATTGAAAGATGGCTGGGAATCTCTGTCATTTTCTGAATGGGCCCAGCCAATGCACTCACGACCGAATGCTTCCGGTAAACAGTCCGAGGTCACGGTTATGGTCACTGACATGGTTCATTCTCTCTCTGCCTGTCTGATTTTGACAAGCAGCAGCACAGGATGGACTTGCTGTCTCCAGCGCTCTCTGAATTGATTTGATTTAGTTTTTTTATTTAAATTTAATGTCAGGATGTGTTTTTTTTTCCCTTTTTCTAATTGGATGTTGAAATTTTTTACATAACTACGTTGATGGAGCCGGTGACCAGCGACCCCCCCCCTCCCCCTTCCCCCGATACCCCACAGAAGTGACCTCTTTTCGGGGCTATTTATAGGGAAAGGCTATTGGACATGGTCTCGTTGCGGTAATTATGTGAAAAATCACAGTGGGCGGTCACCCTGACCCAGTCTACCAGAGTTCTGTAACCCAGTTTGGAGTCAGCACCGGTGATTGGTAGCTGGGTGGGTTAGTTTAAATCAGCACCGGTGATTGGTAGCTGGATGGGTTAGTTTAAATCAGCACCAGTGATTGGTAGCCGGATGGGTTAGTCTAAATCAGCACCGGTGATTGGTAGCCGGATGGGTTAGTCTAAATCAGCATCAGTGATTGGTAGACGGATGGGTTAGTTTAAATCAGCACTGGTGATTGGTAGCTGGATGGGTTAGTTTAAATCAGCACCGGTGATTGGTAGCTGGATGGGTTAGTTTAAATCAGCACCGGTGATTGGTAGCCGGATGGGTTAGTTTAAATCAGCAACGGTGATTGGTAGCCAGATGGGTTAGTTTAAATCAGCACCGGTGATTGGTAGCTGTATGGGTTAGTTTAAATTAGCACCGGTGATTGGTAGCTGGATGGGTTAGTTTAAATTAGCACCGGTGATTGGTAGCTGGATGGGTTAGTTTAAATTAGCACCGGTGATTGGTAGACGGATGGGTTGGTTTAAATTAGCACCGGGTTAGTTTAAATGGGTTGGTGCTGGAGCCAGTCCAGAACCTTTGACCACGGTGTACAAAACGGTACCCATATGTGTGTTTGGATTTGTAGGTGTGTGTGTGGTTGTTGTTGAGGGGTGGGCATGTTTATAGGGAATTGAGTCTGGTCTGCATATCTGCGTATTGCTTCGCACCAGGCCTGATAAAAGCATCCTCTTCTTTACCAGGCCAATTCTTCCCCTCAGCTCCATGTCATTGCTTGACAGAGTGAATGACAATACCTCATAAACTGATAAAGTACTTCCTTTTTTACACTCCATTTCTTTCATGTTTCATATTTGGATCCCTAAATTGAATGGAATTTGTGATGGGCATGTCAAAGCCACAACGCTTTTTATTAAATCTGTGAAGCCCGCTGCGCAGACGAAACATATTGTTTGTCTGGTTCTGTTTGCTTTCCCGGGGCTGCAGACCTGGCGACTTTAATAAGGGTGAATTAATAACTGTCAGTAACCTGACAGGGCGCTGCCTTGATGAAAGGCCTTCCCAAATCGGCTTTGTCACCACGGCCGCCCGTCGGCTTTGATGGCCAAGGAAAATAAACCCTTTATCCCAAATTTTTCTCCCCTGAAGTTTGGTGCTGTCGGCTTTCAGTGTTTCGGCTACTCGCGTGTCTGGCGCACAAGACGCTAGTCGCTCACCCTGGGTTTCGAGCTTGTCCCTTACGCCCATACATTTTCCTCTTACTTTCTTTTATTTATTTTTCTTTTATTTATTTTTTTGAGGGGGGGGGCATGGCTTGTTCTTTCATTTGCTCTGTTTTGAAGCTGGAACTAAGTATTGTTATATAATAAACACAGCAAAAAAGCTATTTTTGTTCCTTGTCCATTTCTACAAAAAACTCCTGGCAATCAATACTATCACCACCTTACTGAACTAGAGCCACTGGGGGTTCCCAAAGTGGGGGTGCATGGTCGACCACAGTGTGATCAAAAACGACAGCGGTTTGACCGTACCCCTGGCCGACCGAGGTGCCTACTTCTTATCATAGCTCTGATGGGAGGGCAATCGTCACCTCTGATTAAATCTCACCCTCTGGGGAGGGGCTCCTTCAGACATCCTCTGGCCTTTCAGCCCAGCCCGAACAGCTTGACCCGTTCTCCACTTCACCCTACTGAGGTGAGGAAGTCATTTCCACCCTTTGGCGTGGTCGCACCCCGACTACCCCCTCCCAATTTCTTCATTCTCACCCCGGCCTGATTAAGACCCTCTTATGTCTGAAATCCTCTGTAACTGACATTTCTCACACCCTTCTGTGCGTCTACTTTAGATATTCTCAGGGCCATTCTAGACTAGTACATTTTGTCTGACAGGTGCAAATGAACACTTTGGAACGATGGTGGGAGGGGTTATGCGACCGGGAAACGCCCACGGTGCAGTTGACAAGGAAACTGGGGTGATTGACATGTGTGCTCTAAACAGAGATCAGGAGAATGGCAGCTGGGTGGGTCCTCCCTCTTTTAGATAACAGTCATGCAGTGTCACTGATGTAATTCAGGTTTGTTGTACAGTTTTCCTGTCCAAAGATTTTGATTTAACCAGAAAATGGTATGAATATTCATGAAAATAATTTCAGGACAAACTGTCTCAATAGCAAATAAAAAAGAAGAAAAATAATTACTTCTCACTGTGTGCGTGTGTGCGCGTGCACACGTGTGCACTTGTGTGCTTGAGTGTGTGTGTGTTCATACACGTATTTATGCGACAATAACTTTAATTGCAGACTTATGACTTCAAAATTTTTTTTTTTTTTCTGTAGTTTGTTTTTTTAACCAATTTGTCAGTACCTCCTGCCCTTGAGTCACTGTGTCAATGGAAACGGCTGACATTGGGTTAGCCCTTAACTGTTAGCCTTAACGTCTGCATCAGTTATCTTTGGAGTGGTGGTCAGTAGGTCTAAAGAGCTTATCCTCAGCTCCTCCATTGGGAAACCTTTTTCAGATCGGACTATACTTAGGGTGGTAGTCTGGCCCACGTGCCCCTCCCCAGTCTCCGTGGATTGGAAATGGAAGGAATTCAGGTTGCCAAATCAGGAAATAAATCATAATTTCTGAATTCTCTTTGCCAGGGCACCCTTGAAAAATATATGTATTGCATATAACAGTGGTTCTCACCAGGATAAATAAAGGTTGAATAAAATAAACACATTTACTGTCTGCTTTTGACAAGGGGAGTCTGTCCACTGAGCAATGCGTTTGATCCCTATGGATAAAAAACAATGTTTAGGCACCGGTAAATATACCTTAGACGTGGCTGATGTGCTGTACTGTCGGTCAACTCGGTCAACTTTCACTGTGCTGCATCCATTTAGCAGGTGCTGTCATCCGGAGCTACTTATGAAAGTACATAAGTGCTTTCAAATAGGATAAGGGCAGTAGCACTAGAGAAAAGGATAATTAGCACAAGAGCCAGGCAATAGGCACAGCAGGCCTGCTGAACAACGGTGAAACAGTATGAACACTTTCTCTTGGATAATAATAATAAAGCATTTTATTCATGTAGTGTTTGCAATAGAATGCAAATGAGCTTTATGCTGTGATGTTAAATATACATGTATACATGCACTACAGAGCAGACACAGTATAATGCGACTTCTCTCCCACTGCAAAGTCAGCCAAGTTTGTCTTGTGAAAGCCATTAGCTTGGAGTGTGATTTGCATGGCCAACCAGAAGCCTTTCCTGGGTTTACTGCTCCAGTGCACAAACTTTTCCTTTATACCCACGGATAGATTAAAACATACAGAAACAATGGCATGCGGCATGAAAAGTATGTATGTACTACACTGTGGATAGGATGGTGGGGGGGGGCGTATGAAATGATCTTAAGTGCTCCAGTAGCCAGAGGGCGAGCTTTAAGTCTCCAAGTTTTCTTTTTTTCTTCTTTGCTGCCTGGCCGGCTCTAAATGGCGAAACAGCGTTTCCACAGCTTAGCGGCATGGAACATTCCATATTCGACACGTCTTCCTCCTCTAATCTTATTATGGAGCTGCTGCTACTGCTGGAGCTGCTGTAACTGCTTAACCTATCAGCTGAGAGATACGGACACACACACACACACACACTCAGACACACAGAGTTACTCCCTGCACAGATACCACACTGCACCTTGAGTGTGGGGCTCCGCCAAAAATGAAAACTGATGTTGTGGGTAAGCAAGACGTCCTGTTTTTGAGTCACTGTTTTGGGTGGGGTGAGATGGCGTGGGGGGGGGGGCTCTGGAAGGCATGTGTGGGGAGCAGGGGAGGGGAGGGGGGTGTCATATGCTTATATTCTACGGGCGGCTCACACTGAACTTCTTTGAACTCTTACTGCATGTGTCAGTCCTCCTGGCCTTCTGTGAAGGACCGCATGCAGGGATGCGCCGTATTCATCGTGCCATTCAGATTCTTAAAATATTTTTTTTTAAATTATAGTATTTAGTTATTTATTAATTTAAAATCTGTCTTAGTGCATAAATGAAGTCTAGTAGAGCATTAGAGCCCATTACTGCCTGTGTGCTTTCTGCGCAGGCAGAACAAGGGGCTTTCGCAAATGGGCAAAATGTAGCTCACGTGTCAAAATAAGGCTTTGATTTGCTGAAAGTGAGTTTTTTGTAAAGGCTACTTTGCGGTGCGCGTGGCTGCTTTCTTGCGGTGAGTGCGTTTGCTTGCATGACGCTCTCCCTCCATGCAGCACAGAGTTCTGCCTCTTTCAGGCCCACAGTGCCCCTCACCTGGCTCTCATTAACGTCTATGGTTTTAGGGCGGGCGCGGGCTCTGATTTCGCCCTTGCCAGGCCTACACGGAAAGGGGCAGTATGCTGTGTGTTAGAATGAGATGAGCGCGACTCTGGCACTAGACTGTGGGCGTAGGCAAGGGGAGATTATGCGTGAATCGCTGCATTAGAATATTAGATAAGCCATTTTGGAGTGCATACAAAGAAGCATGTTCACCTATAATTTAGGATTATATTGTGTGGCTAATCTCTTTATGGTGAGTGTGCAGCCTCAGCGTCCAGGGCATGCAAGGCTGACGTTCCGCGCTTGTTTCTCACTTATTTCTCATTCATTTCTACTAGAGAGACACATTTTAAATAATGACTTTCATCGATGGTATTTAATGTTAACAAATGAATAATCGATAGTCATTCAGGTAAATTCCATCAACTATAAATTATTTAGCTATATATGTCGCCAATAAGAATGCAAGAGTTTTCCTGACTCCAGGCTTTTGAACGGGTTTCTTTTCACCCACATTCAAACACATTAGACCAAAATATCTACCACTATGCGAAAGCACAGAACAATATTTGTTTAGGTGGCAGTTAAATTTTCGACAAAAAGGCAATGTAATCAACACGGTTCAGAGAATTTAACGTCTCTCCCTTCTGCCTGCCACAATTAAATTGTCTATTAAAACAGTACAGATGTAGCCCAAGGATGTAGTCTTCATGTGTCTAATGGTAATAAATGAAAGACATTTTGTCACAGTTCCAAAACTTTATTGTAACTTAATCCCACTGATCAAGGTTATTATTTCAGGGCATAGGCACAGCAAATGGAACATAACAGTAATCATCTTGCCTAGGCACTTGAAATAGATCTAGTTGGCAAGAGAGAGAATGCCCACAAAAACGTCATACACTCTCCAGACCCACCCTCTGAGGGGGAAATTTTGAAGCGGTCAGTTATAGGTTTTTAAATGAGGACAAAATTGACTAATATATAATTCAAAAATTGCTATCTTCAAAATTCCAAAAGGCTGTTATGTGGCTTACTGCATGGCAAACACATTTAAAACCCCAGATTTGTACTTTTATTTATTGCCAAGAAACGCATGGCTAGCAACAGCTAATGGCACTAGCCCACAAAATCACATTGTTAACATTGCTTCTGCAATCAAATGAAAGTGAAACGCTTTGATTATGTTAAGATACCTAATATTGATCTACTTTTCATGGTCATGGATTATACATGTAGCTAACATGGTTCCTCAGGCCCCTGAGTTAGATCATAGGCCTGCTCTGTAAGGACAGCACTTGAGTCCAATTGGGTTTATTTTGCCAAAATACCATTGCTGGTCTTTATGGTTCAATGTAATTTGCTGACTTGATAATAAAACAGCAATGATAACTACCTTGAACTACAATGAGTCCCTAGTCAGAACAGTTACAGACGCGGAATTGTTTTCCCCCTCGCTGGCTCCGCCTATGTGACTATAATATTACCGACTGTATCTGCGCCAACACCCGGGTGTAGTAGATGTCCAAGTGCATGTTCGGTTAAAACAACTCCATCTGGACAATTTAAATCATTACGTTTTCTCTGAAAGCGGGGTGCTACATTAGGCTGCCAAAAATAATATTAATCTTTTTAATTGTTAAGCATGGTCGACGTGAATGTGTAAGGAAGAATAATCGATCATCGATTAATCATTAGCATCCCAAATTTCTACAGAAGAGATTGTTATGGGAGGCTACTGGCCTGCTGCAGTCAGGGAGAGACACTCACTTATTTCTCATTCATTTATGTAGACGAGATTCTTGTTGAACGTTTCTGGCCAGCAGCATACTTGTGTCTCACTTATTACTCATTTATTTCTATAGAAGATATTCTTATGGAGGCTGCTAGCCTGCTGCATGCTTGTTTCTCACTTATTTCTCATTCATTTCTGTAGAAGAAATTCTTATGGGAGGTCTCTGGTCAGCACCATACTTGTTTCTCACTAACTACTCATTTATATCTTTAGAAGAGATTCTTATGGGAGGCTGCTACCCTGCAGCATACTTGTTTCTCACCTATTTCTCATTCTCTCTCTCTTTCTGCTCTTCCCCCACAGCCCAAATCGAAGTCATACCGTGCAAGATCTGCGGGGACAAGTCATCCGGAATCCACTACGGAGTCATCACATGTGAAGGCTGCAAGGTGAGAGAGAGTGAGAGAGCAAGAGAGAGAGAGAGTGTGTGTAAGGGAGAGAAAGAGAGAGAGAGAGAGAGAGAGAGAGTGTGTGTGTGTAAGGGAGAGGAAGAGAGAGAGAGAGAGAGAGAGAGAGAGAGAGAGAGAGAGAGAGAAGGGAGAATGGGTTCAGTCATTAGCATGTTTTCTGATGCTGTGCGCCCTTTTTGTAATAATACAAAAGTGAGAAAGGGTTTGCCCAGCTCAAAGCTCATTTTTGTACAAGGATTTTTCCCATCATGCACAGGGAAGAGGAAAGAGATAATTCCCATTACAATAAATTATAAGAAGAAAAGGAGGAGTTATACAACAACGACATCATTCACTTCCGCTTCAAATGGGCCTTTGCAGATACAAATGAAAGATTTTTGGGTTTTCACACCTGAAATACAGGACACAGCAGAAATTCTGAGGGTAAGACAGAACGTACTAAATTAGGATTTATTGGGTGGAGCTCGCCTTTAAATAGAACCAGGACAGAGCCTGCCCTAATCCGTCCTGAGGAACCACAGAATGAGCTCACTTCTCGAGCACCTGCTGTGAACGTGAACATGCTGGACTCTTGATCCTACTCAGAGGGCATTATGTAGCATACTTTAATGGGATGGCTAATGAACTTTGTTGTGAAAAAAAAACCCCCACAAACTCTCGAATAACGTTTGAGTTGGGATTGTATGCTCTCAGGGTTCCAAAAGGCCACTCTGTATCTCCATAGAGGAACCCTATCTAGTTCAAGGGTTCTTCAGCAGGCAAAATAGTTAAATCTGGGAGCTTTTACACCAACCATAGAGGATTCCATTAAGAAGTAAAAAGGGTTGTGCTATGAAGACAAGCCAAAGAACCCTTTCAGAACCATTTTTTGTAAGAGTGTACATGTTTTCCAGTACAAAAGTTTTCCTATTTGCCTGTTTGGATTACTTTTGCATTTTACGCTAATAACATCAGACGGACCTCAGGCTTTGATGCCGTGAGATGCAAGCTCAAAAAGCAATATGAGTTTAACATGAAAAAGAACTGATATTGCACCTAAACACAATATTTTTTTGTGTCTGGTTTTCATCACTCCTCTTTTTAATATTCAACCTCAATAAATGTCTTTGTCATACATGTCTTTGTCCATCTGTCTGCCTGGCTATCTCTCTGTCAGTATATCTGTCTGTCTGTCATAAACTGTGGCCTAGCAATAAGGTGAATTATCCTATGATTATCTGAAACAATGTCCATTTTTCATAATGGGAACTGTCATTGGTTTTCAGTCCTCACAGGTTTGCCAGCACTCTTTATTGTGTATGTATTGGTCTAATTTACTAATGAAAATGTTTTGTTTTTCTTTCTGGAATATTCCAGGGCTTCTTCCGAAGGAGCCAACAGAACAATGCCGCCTACTCCTGCCCACGGCAGAGGAATTGTTTGATCGACAGGACAAATAGAAATCGATGTCAACACTGCCGCCTGCAGAAGTGTCTCGCGCTCGGAATGTCTAGAGATGGTGAGAGAGCCATTTTCTCATCTTTACCCAGAGGAGATCAGCCTAACCGATAGGCACTGTAGACTGAGCGACTGTCAGGAGACCCATGCCCAAACACAATCTGCATATTTAACAACCATCAACAGACTGCTTTCCAACCACTTTAATCTGTAGATTAAGCAATCTTCAAGAGACCTGTTTTCAACCACAATCTGTATAGTTCCGAAAATAAACAAGTGAGAAATAGCAGGGCGTTCAGTGAAAACTAGACAGCAGATAAGAAGCTGGTGTATAACATTTATTTCTCCCTTCCCATCTCCCTGCCTCCTCTGTCTCCCCCCTTCCTCTCTCTCCCTCTCCTCCTCTCTCCCTCCCTCTTCTTATCTCTCCATATCCTCCTCTCTCTCCCTGACCTCCTCCCTACCCCCTTCCTCTCTCTCCTTCTCCTCCTCTGTCCCTCCCTCCTTCCTCTCTCTCCCTGACATCCTCTCTCCCACTCCTCCTCTTTCCCTCTCCCTCCTCTCCTTCTCCTCCTCTCTCTCCCTGACCTCCTCCCTACCCCCTTCCTCTCTCTCCTTCTCCTCCTTTCTCCCTCCCCCTTCCTCTCTCCCTGACCTCCTCCCTACCCCATCCTCTCTCTCCTTCTCTTCCTCTGCCCCTCCCTCCTTCCTTTCTCTCCTTGACATCCTCTCTCCCGCTCCTCCTCTTTCCCTCCCCTCCTCTCTCCCTCTCCTCCCCACTCCTCCCGCGCCGCCCTTCCTCCCTCCCTGCAGCGGTGAAGTTTGGGCGGATGTCTAAGAAGCAGAGGGACAGCCTGTATGCCGAGGTTCAGAAGCACCAGCAGAGGCTGCAGGAGCAGCGGCAGCAGCAGACGGGCGAGGCCGAGGCCCTGGCGCGGGTCTACAGCAGCAGCATCACCAACGGCCTTAGCAACCTCAACACCGAGATCGGCGGCACCTACGCCAATGGCCACGTCATCGACCTGCCCAAGCCGCCGCCCGGCAACGGCTTCTACGGCGTGGACTCCACCCAGGCCTCGCCCGACCAGTCCGGCCTGGACATGGCTGGCATGAAGCAGATCAAACAGGAGCCCATCTACGACCTGACCCCTGTGCCAAATCTCTTCGCCTACAACTCGTACCCGGATGGACAGCTGGCGCCCGGCGTCACCATGACTGAGCTTGGTACGTGACATCCCCCCGCCCGCCTCCCCCCCCGACCCCCTCACCATCTGACCTTGCCCTCCGGCTGATTTGGGTATGAAACATGTTCACGCTGTGAACTCCATCTGGATCCGTGAGTGGTTTATAAGGCGCTCAGCAGCTATCTATGCCATTAGTGGCATCACCTGAAAGCTCTCTAAAATACAGGGCTTTGTGTTCTTGCAGACCCAAAAAAATACTTTTAATCATTGCCGAATTCTAAGGCAGGGATACACAAATATGGCCCTTGAGGAAAGTAGTTTGGCTGGTTTTAACTGTTCCCCACTAATCAGGACTGATTTAAACCGGGGACACCAGGTGAGTGGGATCGCTGGTCAATCAGTGGCATTAATCAATCAATTAACTATCAGGTAGAAAGGAAAACCAGAAGTGCTCAAGGCCAGATTTGAGTATCCCTACTCTAAGGTCATAGAAAATTAATGGACTGTGGTTAAATAAATAAAAAAATCTAATGAAGAAAAAGAAAATAAGAGAGCTTTTTGTTGCCTTTTATAGCTAGTAAAATTATAAATAAAACACTCCTGACCTTGATGTCACGTTCTATCAAGGCATGCCATGTTGAGTGGGTTGAAAGTCCTACCAAATTTCTGTATTAAAAACCCGTTACACCTCAAGTCAATGGTGACTGGCATAAACTGCCAAGAGCGTGTTCAAAACAGCCCAGCTCCATGGTTAAAAATAACTGAAAATGAATCATGTATCTATCCTAAAAAACACGTCTCTAAAATATCATTGAGAAGGCATGGAAAAATAGAAAATATGAATATGATTTGAGTGAGCTTGATGTAAGACGACGTGTGGTTGGGAGGGGAGGCATGTTGTTGATGATTACGATTCCTCAAACATCCAAGTAGACGAGAATTTGTAATATGTCTTGGTTTGGATTCAATCCTCAGTGTAAAATAACCTTTTATAATGCAAATTTGGTTATGCTTCAGATTGTGGTATGGCTATCCATGTGTAATAAATGGTTAATAACCGCATTATACATAATTAAAATGCTTTATCGATGGTTAATGCAGTGATTTAATGATAAGTGTTGGAAATTAAGCGGGTGAATGGAATGGAATATCCACTCGCAGTTACTGTATATTCAGCACTTTTGCTGTGTGTTTTCAGTATGGTTTTGTTTCAATCCAGACAGCTTGACTTCCTTCTTATTAACACATACCCTAATATTTATTAATTACGACTAAGGAATGTATTTTTCACAAATTACAATAATGTATAACTGTTAATTAATACACTGAATAATGCATAGTGTAATCTTTTAGTTATTTTTATTTCTAATTGACTATTTCAAATTTATTTCTAATCCGTCGCAGAATGAGCATCTTTTTAGGTGCAATCTTGCCGTGAATGTTCAGTCTCTGAACAGAGTCTCTGCCCATCCGCGGGCGACTCATTTTGAAAACTCGCATGGCGTGTGGTCTTCTCTGCATTGTTTCCGCCATTCCCGCCGGGCTGCCACTGTTTTTAACGTGATGGTGGCCGATGTGTGGCGCCTCTGAGATCAATCAGACGAATTGACCGAGAGTGCGTTTTCCGCAGCTCGGGAAACATCGATCTCCCGACGTTCCAATGGCTCAATGAGTCGGAGCAGGACGCTTTGCAAGAGATAATGCTTTTTTTTGTGCCATTACCACTGTCTATAGAAGAGCATACATATCACCACAGGTACCTGCCTGCTCTGCACATGACAAGCTAATGCCAGGAAACAATGATTGTGCTTAAACGGATTCATCAATGCTTACAGTTTGATCCTGTGGTAATAGAAAATAAATCTAATTCTGCTGCCCCCTGCAGTTCTCTCAGAGATCTAATCCTGCTGGATTTATGTGAAGTTTTTTGTCAGGGTTAGTTTTGGAAGGTTTGTGTTGTGTTTTTTGTCAAATGAATTATGAGCAAACCCACCTCTGGTCAAAGGCTACATTTCAGGACAGCTGTAAAAAAAAAAAAGAGTGTTTGCAAAAAATAAAAATAAAAAGTAATCAGTAAAATCAAAGAGAACAGTCTTAATAATTATTCACCTTCTTGGTAACTAATTGTATTCAGACTTTCAGGGACGTTTGTCTGGCAGCAGGAGGATGAGCCAGACGAATGGACATGAGCATTGAATGAGGGGGCGGGGCCAGTGACTCACGGGGAAGAAGGCGGTCTGGGAGGCTCAGACGGGCTTAGGGAGGCTTTTTCACGTGTGTCACATTTAGTCGCTTTGTGTGCGCGGGGACAACGTGCACGTGAAACGCCACCCGCGTCAGCGGGGCAGGATAAGCGCTGACCTGACCGTAAACCGTGTTCTCTCCGTGTGAGGCGAGCGCTTGCGTTCTGTACATCGATAATGTGTGCTCACATTCTGTGCATTGTTAGCATGCGCCCATATCTCTATGGTATGCCAGTGTTCCCTCAGTCTTTAGAGCGTGCCTTTGTTACGATCTATCTGGAGCGTGTGTGCATATCTTTAGCATGTGCCTCTATCTTTAGAGCGTGCCTATGTTACCTCTATCTGGAGCGTGTGCGCATATCTTTAGCATGTGCCTCTATCTTTAGAGCGTGCCTATGTTACGATCTATCTGGAGCATGTGCCCATATCTTTAGCATGTGCCTCTATCTTTAGAGCGTGCCTATGTTACCTCTATCTGGAGCGTGTGCCCATATCTCTATGGTATGCCAGTGTTCCCTCAGTCTTTAGAGCGTGCCTATGTTACCTCTATCTGGAGCGTGTGCGCATATCTTTAGCATGTGCCTCTATCTTTAGAGCGTGCCTATGTTACGATCTATCTGGAGCGTGTGCCCATATCTTTAGCATGTGCCTCTATCTTTAGAGAGTGCCTATGTTACCTCTATCTGGAGCGTGTGTGCATATCTTTGCATGTGCCTCTATCTTTAGAGCGTGCCTATGTTACGATCTATCTGGAGCATGTGCCCATATCTTTAGCATGTGCCTCTATCTTTAGAGCGTGCCTATGTTACCTCTATCTGGAGCGTGTGCCCATATCTCTATGGTATGCCAGTGTTCCCTCAGTCTTTAGAGCGTGCCTATGTTACCTCTATCTGGAGCGTGTGCGCATATCTTTAGCATGTGCCTGTATCTTTAGCGTGTGCCCATATCTCTATGGTATGCCAGTGTTCCCTCAGTCTTTAGAGTGTGCCTATGTTACCTCTATCTGGAGCGTGTGCGCATATCTTTAGCATGTGCCTGTATCTTTAGCGTGTGCCCATATCTCTATGGTATGCCAGTGTTCCCTCAGTCTTTAGAGTGTGCCTATGTTACCTCTATCTGGAGCGTGTGCGCATATCTTTAGCATGTGCCTCGATCTTTAGCTCGTGCCTATGTTACCTCTATCTGGAGCGTGTGCCCATATCTTTAGCATGTGCCTCTATCTTTAGCGCGTGCCTATGTTACCTCTATCTGGAGCGTGTGCACATATCTTTAGTGTGTGCCCATATCTGTATGATCTTCTTCTCTGGTGAGTGCCCTGCTTTGAAAACAACAAGGGGAAGAGCGCCTTCCTCAAAACACACTCGGCTTTTGTTAAATTAACTCTCTCTTTCTGTCTCTCTCTCTCTTTCTCTCTCTCTCTCTGTCACAGCATCAACCACCATTTCATCCTACCCCACCCCTCATTAACGACTGTCCTTTCATATTACTGCAGGCTAAAAACAGGACAAATTCACTGCAGATAAGAAAAGTCATGAGGTAGCGTGGACTTTAGGGCAGCGTTGCCATGGGCACATATAAAGAGTGGCTATGCTTCACAGCCTGGCAGTTTGGCGGTTATGACTGTGCCATCCAGATGCGGTGATGTAACCCATCTCCTATTGTTCAGTAAGACATTCACGGCAGACTAATTTTAGACGTACAGCGTTTATTCCCTGGCGTCTTTGTCCGAGCAATTCTGGAGAAAAGAGGACGTGTGGGGTTGTGAGTGTGTGTGGGGCACAGCATGTGACCCTAAAAGTCATGAATTTCATTCAGCGCGGTTATTCAATAGCAGATGGGGATGTTTAATTTTGGTCGTATCACATTAAAGTTGCTGTGGAGAGGTTCTCTCTGTTCGCACTCTGTGTCCTCGATGGGACGGACTCCAGTGCTCTTCACCGTAAAATAGCCCCGCAGTACCAGTACGACCCTCCGGCCGTTACCCACGATTTACGTGACCGGCAACTTGGCGTCATCATTTTTATCTTAAAAAATAAAGAGATTTTATTAAAAAAGGACAGATAATATGAATAATTGTTTGTCTAGCTGCGAGAGAGAGGACCCCACTCTACGGTCTAATGTGATTGTTTTCCTGTTTCACTTTCCTGTCGTCTGTCTCAAACACTGGGGTCGTGTCCTAATCAAGAGATTATTATTGCATTCTGTCACGGATTTACTGGAAGCATTTAACTTGGCGCCCTGTCCCACCTCCTTTACCCTGTTATTCCCGGCTGATGGGGTGTTTGTGTCCCCCCCCCGCAGATCGAATCGCGCAGAACATCATCAAGTCCCATCTGGAGACGTGTCAGTACACAGCCGAGGAGTTACAGCAGCTAGCCTGGCAGACGCACACGTACGAGGAGGTCAAGATGTACCAGAGCAAGGTGGGACCCTGCCCCCCTCCCCTCTCTCTCTCTCTCTCTCTCTCTCTCTCTCTCTCTCTCTCTCTCTCTCTCTCTCATATACTGCAAAATAGAGTAGGCCAACTTTTAACTCTACATATGGTCCCTATTAAGCTCATATAAACTCTTTTAGAGTTGATTTAGCACTGGGCATATTTCTGTTTAATAATGAAGTACAATATCAGAAGTAAAAATATATAATGAATAAATAATATATTTTTTTAAATGCTAAAGACATAATAGGGGTAAATAAGGAAAACATAAATGCTACACCTACAGCATAAACATGCAATGCTGTAACACAAAAAATAGATATTTCTCTCTCCACTCAATATCTTTCCTGTCTTTCTCTCAGCTTCTCTCATTCCCTCCTCCATCTTTTTTCTGCCTTTCTTGTCATTTCTCCTCTCAAACCCCCACCCCCCCCTCCCCTTCCTGTCTTCATTAAAAGCAGCCCCATTGGCCGATTGAAATTTATTCGCTTGTTAGACTCGCTGGGTAACCTCCCCCCTAAAGGCACTTCCGCAACAAAGGGAAGCACCTAAACCAAATCTAATCCCGCTAAAGAGCGCGGGCTGACTCTCGCTGACGACACCCTATTCTCGTGGAGAACGCCAGCGTACAATAGCTTAGCTGACTTTTCATTAAACCCGCAGATCCACCGTTAATGGCCAGGGTGAAATTAGAACTGAAGGCGTCTCCACTTTTCCTGTGTCAAACTGATTATTAGTAATTATTCTGGGAGATATATATATTTTTAAAAATGCTTTGAAAATGTATTTCATGGACATCTTCTGACAGTGGGAATTAAGAATGCATGTAGAAAATTTGCTGATATCATATTCTTTGTTACAGGAGTCCTTTTTTTCCTCTGCAGCTAATTTACAACTTTTGAAAAGTAAAAAAAAACAAAAAACCTTTTGTTTGTTGTAGGTTAGTCCGGGTGATTTCAGATACCAAACAGAAGTTTTTGTATTGTGTACAGCACAGCCAAGTTCACACTTTATGAGATGCCTGTTTTTAGCAAAAGGTTTTGTTTTATGTGCTATGCTGCTTCATGCTGTTACATAAATTGTGCGTCAAATTACTTAAAGGGAGTGATCTGTGGTTAGGGTTAGGGTTAGGGTTGGGGTGAGGTTGACGGTTTGACTTGAGATGCAGTGAACGGAGGCTTTGTCAGAGTTGCAATATTTGGGATATAAGGTCAACTTGTTACACTGTCAGCATATTATTAAAAAATTATAATGCAGCTGTTAATGTTATATCAAGCATTAATCACAATTCCATATTTTAAAATGAAATTTTAAATGAAAATGAAAGCGATGATGAACTGAACAGCTTATTTTTGTCTTCATAATGCCATTATTTTGTTATTAATGTGCATGATCTTGTGTTTGTGTGCGTGCATGTATGTGTGTGTCTCCTTAGACGAGGGATATGCTTTGGCAGCAGTGTGCCATTCAGATCACACACGCGATACAGTATGTGGTCGAGTTTGCCAAACGCATCACCGGCTTCATGGAGCTCTGTCAAAATGACCAGATCCTTCTTCTCAAATCAGGTAGGATGAGACAGTAAATTTCGATAGTTTTTAAAAAAAAAATTTTAAATAAACACTGTGGCCTGGATCAGGGGTGACTAAGGCGGGCTCCATATTTTTGCATTTCATGCAAAACTCTGTTTTAATTATTTAATTATACCAATATTATCAGTGAATATTATGCATATTATTAATACATGGTATTTTGGCTGTTTACTGATATGAGCATTTGCCTGTATTGATATTGATAGAGCTTATTAACTAATTAAGTAAGGATAACTCATGGAAACAAACCTTCACACACAAAAGCCATTCAGGAATGTAATTGTCCATGCTTGGCCTGTATTCAATGAACATTTGTCTGTACCTTTGCCTTAATTATTTTTTTCTTCAGAAAGCACAGTCTGGCAAGTTCAACAATCACCAAAATTAGAGCCATGTTTATGTTCTCCCTGAAGGTTGCCTGGAGGTCGTCTTGGTGCGAATGTGCCGGGCATTCAACCCCCTGAATAATACCGTCCTGTTTGAGGGGAAGTACGGGGGCATGCAGATGTTCAAGGCCCTAGGTACGGCGACTGCAAAACGACCACAAATCAACCGCAAGCCCAATCTAGGCCAGAGCGCGGGCATCTGACGTTTGGATCATTAATAACACAGGGCTTTTTTTAAGATTCCGAAAAAAGGACCCGTCCACAGCTTGTGGGGTGCCTTTTTTGGGTTAGGAAAGTAGAGCAAGTTTTTGCTGTTGGGGAGGTTTGGGAGGGGAGTGGAATGAAGGGGGGCTGTTGAGTGGAGAAGATGGAGGAGACGAGAAGAGTGTTTTAGGTGACGGGGTAGATGTTTATTATAGTTTTAACTGCTCTATTACTAATGTTACCATCTTTGAGACATGGATGTGTAGTAACTACGTGTAACTAAACCCACAAACTGATATCTGTCTGCCCATCTGTGTCCATTCAAGGCTGCGATGACCTGGTTAGCGCCGTCTTTGATTTTGCCAAGAGCCTGTGTTCCCTGGCGCTGACCGAGGAGGAGATCGCCCTGTTCTCCGCTGCCGTCCTCATCTCAACAGGTCAGAGCGGGGGGGCCTCAGAGGCTAGCTTCACCTACACGTCCAGCTCAGCGGCTAGCTTCACCTACACGTCCAGTTCAGTGGCTAGCTTCACCTACACATCCAGTTCAGCGGCTAGCTTCACCTACACGTCCAGCTCAGCGGCTAGCTTCACCTACACGTCCAGCTTCACCTACACGTCCAGTTCAGCGGCTAGCTTCACCTACACGTCCAGCTCAGCGGCTAGCTTCACCTACACGTCCAGCTCAGCGGCTAGCTTCACCTACACGTCCAGCTCAGCGGCTAGCTTCACCTACACGTCCAGCTCAGCGGCTAGCTTCACCTACACGTCCAGCTCAGCAGCTAGCTTCACCTACACGTCCCAGCTCAGCGGCTAGCTTCACCTACACGTCCAGCTCAGCGGCTAGCTTCACCTACACGTCCAGCTCAGCAGCTAGCTTCACCTACACGTCCCAGCTCAGCGGCTAGCTTCACCTACACATCCAGCTCAGCAGCTAGCTTCACCTACACATCCAGCTCAGCGGCTAGCTTCACCTACACATCCAGCTCAGCGGCTAGCTTCACCTACACATCCAGCTCAGCGGCTAGCTTCACCTACACGTCCAGTTCAGCGGCTAGCTTCACCTACACGTCCAGTTCTCTCACTTGGGTTCAGCTACAGGGCTCATCTCCTTCAGTTAGCTTCAGTTATGGGGCCTAACTCTTTCCATAAGTTTCAGCTGCAATTTTGGGCCACCTGGTTTTTGCTCAGCTATTTCAATCTCCAGCTACAAGACTTGTATAGTCTGGTACAATAGACTGATTCAACTTCAAGGCAAAGTTCCAATAGTTTAATATGACTTCAAGGCAAAGTTCCAATAGTTTAATATGACTTCAAGGCAAAGTTCCAATAGTCTGATGCAACTTCAAGGCAAAGTTCCAATAGTCTGATAAAACTACACAGCAAAGTTTCAATAGTCTGATACAACTTCACAGTAAAGTTCAAATAATCTGATATGACTTCAGGGCAAAGTTCTAAAGTTTGACCCAAGCACAGGGTCCTATTTGTTACAACTGATTCAGCCTATAATGCTTGGAACCAGCTACCAGTTTGAGCTGCAGGACCTTGAATGAATTTGATTTCCTGCTGCTTTTTATCAAACTCTTCTTTTCTCTGTAGATGTACTGTACATATCCTTTAAGACTAAGGGACAAAGTAAATTCAGTGTTCAGTATTCACAGTTTCCCGATTGAACGTGTTGGTGCTTCAGGATGGAATCTTTTTACTAAAGTCCATTAAAAGATTATTCATCTGAAAAATATGATCCTTGAAAATTCTCCATGAAGCAAAAATAGTTTTCTGCTTCAGAATTCTTTGTAGGAACCGTGCTGTTAACTATAGCTACAGGGTGACTTTTAGCTTTAGTGAGCACAGATCTAGCAACGCTTCTCACATAAATGTGTTGCTGTGAGGTGCCTTTTTATTCAAATATGTGTAATTTGTCACCTTGTGGCATTTCAGCCTGCCAGTTTTATTTATCTCTAAAACCTTCCAAAAAAGCACTATCATCTCCATTCTCTCATCTCACCTCTGTTCACATGAACAATGTCCTGTTCCTTTCATTCTGGCACATTTGAATTTACTGTAATGGTGAGGTTACCTTTTGATTTCCAAGTCCCATTTCCATTTTCCGTTTGAAGTCGCAGATTAAAAAGAGCAAAGAAATATAAAGTAAGCCCTTTGCAAAGTACACTCTGCACCCCCCCCCCCCCCCCCCCCCAAAGGGATTTCATTTTCTGTGCGGCTCGGACAATACAGAATATTCTGAAACCAACTGCTGGTTCTGGAAATGGAAATTTCAGTCTCTTGAAAAATCTTATTCAGAGCAACTTGCACATCTTGCAATGTGCAATCCATTCATACAGGTGGATATTTACTGAAGCAGTTCAGGTTAAGTATCTTGCTCAAGGGTACAACAGCACAGCAAAAATGCCGGTGTAAATCTAACACTGCCTGTGTAAATCTAACACTGCTGGTGTACATCTAACACTGCTGGTGTACATCTAACAACCTGTATTTATATTAGACCATGGTCTCGTATAAACACCCTATGGTGTTAAATGTACACCACCATCTTTGCTGTAAGCGGTGCCCGACCGGGGGATCAATAGAATAACTTAGGGAGCATGACTCAGTGACTCATTCTGTGACACATTCGCCTGCATTTCTTATCACATTCCCTCTTTCTGTGTGTAATTGTCAGACCGTCCCTGGCTGATGGAGCCCCGTAAAGTCCAGAAACTTCAGGAGAAGATCTACTTCACCCTGCAGCATGTGATGCAGAAGAACCACCTGGACGAGGACGCACTGGCCAAAGTATGTACTCTGTCTTACCAACGCCTTCACTGTACCTCCGCAACACCCCCGTTACAGCCCTAAACCCTTTTTAATGCCCTCTTAACTCCACTACCTTTGTTTCCATGATAATAATTTACTTTGGAGAGTCTACAAACAATCTTTTACCCCAACAGCGCACCCACGACAGTCACCAAAACAGGTGGTTTGAGATAGCTTTGTAGTTGTGTGGGTTGAGCAAGTCCCACACAGCGAGTTGCTCAGGAATGGATTGATTTACCTCTGGGAAATCGACTTTCCAAAGCCTTGTAAATTGGCGCCGATGAAAACGTGGGTAATGTTTTCATCAGAGACTCACGCAGGGTCATTTTGGTGGTGTTAATCGATGGCTTACAGCAGCAGTTTCTCACTGGCATACGGAGCTTCAACTCTGTCCAAAGCTGCATCTCCTGGTTTTATTTTTTATTTATTTTTTGGTGGAGTCTAACTTGAGAAAGAAATACAACACGATAGAGCGCCGTGGGCTGTAGTATTTTCTTAAGAAACCCTGCTGGGACGTGTCTCACTCCGGTACCTAAACTGGTTTATGTATTTTGATTGCATTAAAGGTTTTTTTTATTGTATTACCGCTCTCTGTCAAGCACACAGTATTTTTTTCCCCTTACCTAGACTTTCTGACAATTTCACAAAGACATTGAGATGAGGGCCTAGCAAAAGCAGACCTGAGATATGTCTCTTCTGATCATCTCAGAGCTGCTAGCCTTCAGGGGGGAGGCTGCCAAAGCATCTTTTACACATTTTACACACCTTGCAGTCATACTGTGAACTCCTCTTGAACCCTCGCCGTATCCACGGTAACAGCATCTTTCCTGGAGCACAGGGTTGGCCGTCACGTTTATACTGCGACGCCACAGGCTAACTCTGTCACTCCATTCCTTTATTTAAACACTTCAGTTAAGGGCTGCATTTCTTGGTTATCTGCAACTGTTTCAAACAGCTTTCTGTGTGTGTGTGTTTGTGCGTGCCTGTGTATGTGTGTGTGTGTGTGTGTGTGTTTCTTGTACTGTTGTGTCTCCCCAGCTGATCGGCAGGATCCCCACGTTATCAGCGCTTTGTACGCTGCACACGGAGGAGCTCCGGACCTTCCAACAGCTGCACCCCGAAACCGTGAACATGCTCTTCCCCCCACTGTACAAAGAGCTATTCAACCCAGACTCCTCCAACGGGCCCAAGTGACTGCCGGCGGGGGTGGGGCAGGAGGGAGAGACGCGGTCCGGCCCTGACTGTCTGTGAACAGTGACTGACGAGAGAACGACAGCAACAACTACTACTACAGCAACAGCAACTACAACAGCAACAATTATCTCTCTAAAAAATGAAACATCACATCTGATACACTAGGAATGTCCTGCACTTAATTAATTTTATTCACCGATACAGTCTACGAATGTAAATATTGGGCCCATTATAAGGGGCTTTCAAGAACTGACCAGAAATGTACAGAACTTCAGAACAATTTAATTTGTCTTTTAATTGGGTAAGTTTATTTGTTTATCTTTTTATTTTCTTTTTATATATTGTGGTATTGAAGGATAATGGGGAAGAGGAGTAGTTTTTGTTTATTTCCCCAAAGGGAGGACGGGAGGGGTGGGGTTGGAAAAAAAAAATATTCATAAAGCTATTGTAGATACTCTCTAGTGCAGAGCAGATTTTCAGTATTAATTCTTGTTCTGTTTCTAATTTAGTCATAATTTAAAACAAAATCTGCCTGAAAGGCTAATAATTTGTCTGTGTTTTGTTAGTTTTACATGTACAGAATTTGTAAAGTTTAAAATAAGACTTGTAAAAGAACTTTGTGGTAAACTGGGAAGATAATGATTAGCTTGGGTACATTCAAAAAAGGAGCCTTGTCTGGATTCTGTTTCTGACATGTTCATATAAAGAGGATATTACAACTGTCAGTTGAGGACTATATAACTGTAAAAAAAAAAAAGTCTAAAATGGTAACTTTTCCATGTGAAGATATAGACTATATTTTGTGAAAATATTGCGGCTGAACAAATTTAGCTGTCCTTTAAAATTACATTTTATAGCTGCAATAAGGTCAATAATGACCGGACTGCTGTTGAACAATCGCTGATGATTCGTCACTGTAACGAAAAAAAAAAACTGCCACCCCAGCTCGCGCCGAACGCTCTCTTGAGGTGTTTTGTGATGTTGGAATGTCGCGATAAGGTCGCTTCAACATCGCGCATCGAGGATGCTGTGTCCTCCACCAACCGAAAATCCGCGACGATAGAAACATTTTGCACATGTAAGCCTGCAAAGACAAGAGGCTGGTTCAACAAAAGGTTTTCACAGAACAGCAATAATTTTGTCATTACTCAATTTGTAGGAAATTTCCTACAAACAGGGTATTTTCTATAAGCAGAGTTTGAACTACAAAATGCAATACATATATTACTAGAAGGCAAACAAAAATCATATATGCTTTAAAAATGTATATTGAAAGCAATCATTCTACTCTTCGATTTGAATTAGAATTTATTGTAATTTTTTCCTCAAGTTAATTAAAGGGCCGATTGATTTAGCATGTTTTTTTTTTTAATGGTTGACACATGCGTTAGATTTGTCAGGCATTTTTAAGTGTGTGTTCCTGCATCCTTAACAATTGTACCACTGGGAGAAGTTCTCTCATAAAGGCATGATTGACAGGACTGTGGAACAAAAATAGCTGTGACACACAGGCAACCTACTGATCATTGCAATCATGGAGTTCAATCTCTTCTCTCCGGATCAAAAATCGAATACTTTTACGAGCAAATTGTACTCGGATACATTGTCGAACCATAATATTTTGCGGTACGTGCATCTCTTCTAGTTACCTTGGAAACATAGTTTGGCTATGGAAGATTCATGCTGCCAAGGCACTTGAAAACGTCATGTTTCGTTTCATGATGAAATAGCATGGATTTCTGTTAGATAATACTGCTGCTTGTTTTTGTTGTTCTCAAGAGGAGTTTTGAAGAAAAGCTACAAACGTTAGCTTCTCTACATGTAATTTTGCTTAAAGTTTGGCGTTTGATAACCATTCCCGTAGCACCGCACACTGTGCAAGACTTTTGCATTTGCGTTCATGAATTCCATCCGATTGCCACCAGCTGGCACTTTCTGTATAGAGCCATTCCTGACTTACTGTAATTGAAAAATTCAGTCTTCTTGGTACCAAGCAATTCTGGAACACAGCGTAGCTAATCGAATCATTCCACTAAAACAACGGCAGTTTACAGTTGCAATACTTCAATTTTAATAGTAAACTGTGCTGGACAATCACTTAGGGTGTTTATATTTATTTTTTAGTCAGTCAATATTTATCTGAAATTCTCAGCATGTCTGTCTCAACTTTTTTTTTTTAAAATAACTGTAATTAAAATTGTTTGGCCACTACGGATAACTGCTTTTGCTTAGTATATGTTTTATTTATTTTTGAATACTCAGGGGCACAACATGGTTAGTAAAAACATACTTTTCCCTCATTGTATACTTCATAATACAAATATAGTTTGAAGGCTAAGTTTGAGGGTGGGGGCACTAGCATTAGTTATTTTGAGAGCATACACAGTTACACTGCTTAAAATACTTGGTTTCACCACTAGATGGGGGCATTATGAAGTTATTTAATAATTTCTTGTCTCCACACTGTGGTAAAATTTCTACCTGATCATCTGCTGCACCTTACTACACTGTTTTTTTAGTCATCAGAAATTGGCTGGGAATTTTATTTTTTTCCCTAAGAACTGAAGACACGTGATTGTCCTTTCCTGGGCCCTGTAGGACAAATCCTCTGATCTACATTTGGTACTGTAGGCCTACAGATAAGAAGAGGGCTTATGTGTTGATGCTATATACAAATCTTACCTTGGCTTTCATGTGAAGTAAACTAAAGCAGGCAGTATAATGACTAGTGTTAATTTAACTCCAACAGAGTTAATATGAATCCAACAGGGATCAAATATACTATATCAGAGTAAAAATCAGCTCTGTGAGTGATTCAACTGACCATTTTTACTGTGCATGCAAGCAATTTATTAATTGGACAGAATGACAACATAATATAGTTTTAAAAATGTATATATTGTAAGCACTTAAAAGAGGGTAATATTATTCTTGAAAATAATCAATGAAAAAAGATCTATACAAATTTAGGACGTATACTAAATAGGGATTTTTGTATGCTAGGAAATATGTGATTATACATTTTAATATAACCCAGCATTGTTTTTGCGCCATGCTATCTAAATTAATGTGACTCTTGGTCAGATTCCTTTGACAATCTTTGCACTGTTTAGGACTATTTTCTTCTGGAACAAAATAGTTTGTCTTGGTTTCGGCCTTAATGTTGATAAAGCATTTAAGGAGGTCTTAACTTTTGTTGTATTTGTCACACATATTTTCTTGTTTTGTCTTGTTATTTCACTGATACACTTCCTGATAAGGAAGTGTATCCATTTAAATATAAAGATACACTTCCTTAAATTCCTGATTTCCGGGAAAACGGAATCTGACCCAAGACATTCCGCTTCTGCTACTTCAGACTTCGAATCTGTTTTCTGTTTGCAGCAAAAAAAAAGGAAAATCTTTTTTTTCTTTTGATTTCATCCCCCTATCTCTCACACCAACCGTATCTTCACACTTGCCACCCCCCTCCCCCACCCCCTAAAAAGGCCACACCCCACTAACAACATCTGTCAGTTCAACTGTCAATAACCTCCGATAGACAATCACTTCTCAATGCAGCTGCTGCCAGCTGCATCCTCTCTCAGGGAACTTTCTTTGTGCTTAAAAGAAAATAAAAATCACTAGTTTTGGAAATAATGACTTACAGTGCACAAACTAGGACATACCCAGACAAGGCTTTCAAGTGTATAGATGGAGAGCAATTAGCTGACTTTGCAGTCAAAGCATGGATATGTTAAGAAGTTTAATAATTCATATAACAACAGTAATAATTAAAACTCAGTCAGTAAAAAAAAAGAAATTTGAAAAATAAATCATGCTGAGTGTGCTGTGGGTTCAGCTGAAATCTACTGACTTCTGCTCTTGCTTTTAGGTTTTGCTTATTTCTCATTTAAACTGTGAAGGATGTCTGGGGCAAAAAGTGATTTTTAGGTACTGTAGCAATAACTGGAAACATTTAAACACTGTCATGTTTGCATTGTAAACAGAACAAAAAAAATGTCATAATGATATTGTTGTTTTTTCTTTTTGTTTTTATATTTGCATGCTGTCTCATAAAAAATTAAGTTTCCTGTGATACTTTGGGGTGGGAGGGTTTAGGGGGGATTAAGGGTGGGGAATTTGCAGGGGGTCGGTGGGTTAATCTCTGAATGTCCTGGGGTTTTATCCCATTTGGATAGTGCTGTACACATAACAGCAAGTGTGCCTCTGTGTGGAGTTTGACGTCTCAGACGCCCCCTACAGGCAGTAGAAGTCTTTACACTGGTACTGCTTGTGATTTTTAGGTTTGGTTTTCTTTGATAGGTAAAATACAGTGAACTCTCGTGCAGGGATTTCTTTGCACAAGGAGAAAGCTTGTGAGGAGGAGGAAGTGGATGTGGAGGGGAGAGGAATGAGTTTCAAAATTGTAGCTAAATTCATTATAATGCCTGTAATTTGGATGGTGTAGCTTCAAATTTGTCTTACGGGTTTGCCTCCCGAATTAAAAGAAAATAAAAATATGTAGCACCCATGACAAAAAACATTTTTTTTTTGTACCATGTAACGACTAGGGAAAAAAAAAATAATAATAATTTTTGAAGTGCCATAGTTAGAGTGAAGTCATCTGAAAGGCATCATGGGATAGATGCTTTACTGTACAAGTCTACCGGAGAACCAATCAAACTGGAGAATTCATAAGCAGGTGTGAAAATAATTACATTGTTTTTTTGTTTTTTTTAAATTAAAGGTCCTGGCCAATTGAGAACTTCAAACCACCATGAAACCTGTTAGCTATGAACCCGATATCGTGGCCAGCTCAAAGCCACCTTGAAGGACGGGTTGTTTTTTTTTGTTTGTTTTTTTTGTGATGTTCTCAATTGGTCAGGCCCCCTCTAGTGTCTCTTCCTTCAAAATGTAAATATTATGCGAAGGTCTGAAAATGATTTTGTTAAATTCTATATTTTATGCTTTTGTAGACATTTGTGGGAAAAAATAAAGCAAATTTCATGGATGCATTTTCCTCATTTTGCTGTTCTGATATTTTGGTTAGTTTCTTTTTTTCTACCATGAATTGATTGTAATTCATTTTTTCAAACAGTTGTCCTTTTTTGCTTGTACTGAACAAACATACGTAGCAAAAGACAAGTGTCGCTTGCACTTCTGGTTCTCCTGACTTTCCAAAGAATATGAACTGAATGTTCAGTCAACACTAAGCAATTTAGCATTTTTTATGCAAAGGTTTCTTATGACCAGTCATATACAACCCAGAAAGTCATTTTGAAGAAGATACAAGTAGATTTTAGGGCAGGTGTACTTTTGTAAACCTACAATTGCATGCTCTTAGCTGACAAAGTACTGACAAAGTCTGAATTTCTGTTTCTGGAAAAGGTCACAATTTTGTTCCCCTAAACCAAGCACAACAACACGTGTACACTATTTGTCACAAAAGAGTTGCTTAGACGGGACAAATATTGAGAAATGAAGAAAGGCTAGCATGTGCAGCTTATTTTTCCTTTCACAGTTTAGTTTCTAAACTTGTGTAGCTATCTGTTAATCTTTTTGTTTTGTTTAAAACCATCAATACATACACATACATATACACACAATGAAAAATATATTTTGCAAATGTTACTAAATAGCCAAGTATTCCCTAAATATAACTTTTTTAAAGGGGAGTGGGATTCCAATGATAAAAATGAGACTATTATAAAAAAAATGTTATACTATTAATAATTAAAATCTCCAATAGCAAGCATTTGAGTACAGTCTGTGCATTTCTTTAATAAAAGGACTGAATTGTGTTTTTTAGTACTTCCCACATCTTAAAAAAAAAAATCATAAAAATAAAATTCAATTTGCCTTTTTGTGTATGCTTATTTTACCTAAGGAATAATTCAAATACGCTATTGTTTATATACTGTCATTTCTACGTTATTTTATTGTGTACTTATACCCCTGCAATCACTGTTTTAGTCAGATAACCCAGAAAGTGGAAGTTCTCATCATACAAATTTGTAAATATGAACCTTAATCTTGTAAGGCATCTAATGTTTTACATTACATTAGAATGTAAAGAAAAAAAATCTTGTTTATTTCCAGTTAAAAAAAAAAAAAAAAGAGTAGTTCATTACTGTTAGATTTAATTTTATAATGCACAGAATATTTCTGAATGTTTGCTGTAAATGACAATCAATGTTTGTTTTTTCCTTCTTTGATGCTAAAAAATAAAGTTTATAAAATCTGTCATGTGCACAGGAATTTATTCAGAAGATGTTTACATTACATTCAATCTTTCTCATGATCCATGTAAATCCATGACATCACAGCAAAGCCAGGCACTTAGCCCAAGTAGATCCCTGGGGTAGTTGAAACAAGCTACAATGCTGAACCATAACAACCACTGGGGCCAACTTCTCTGACTCACAGGCTAGTTATGAGTGCAAACGCATCGCTGTGATAGTTTCTGAGGAACATTATTTATAAACTTGCCTCTCTCGTGTATTTAAATAACCTACACATCCAGAAGAAACATTTCTCTTTCAACGGGATCGAATGGGATGCATCACTGAAATCTCAACACTCTCGGTGAAAGGCAACAAGGACAAAGTGTGTGAACCGCAGTTAACACACATCAGTTTTTGACACGGCTCCAGTTAGGTCTTAAAAATGGGCAACAAAAAAAAAAAGGGCAAACCTGGATGTTTGAAAACAAAGTCAGTGAAACACTTATCAACCCAGAAGAGCAAAGTCACACGTGTCTATTTTTCTGCATTCTTGTTGTCCTCATAAGTTAACGGATCCACTTCCAGGTCATATGTCAAAGCTGAGTCATGATCATGGCGCTGTCCTCTTCAAAAGCTGGCTTTATTTTTCCATGGGAGACTTTGGTTTTCCTCAAATCTGGCAAAACAATAATATATAATAATAATAATAATAATAATAATTATAAGAAGAAGGAGGAGGAGGAGGCAAAGAGGAAGAAGAAGAAAGCTCATCAGCTATATGGCAGCACAAATGAATAAATTAGAACAAATAAGGAATTTGATGAGGCAGAAAATTAAGCCCATATTTTTTTTCTCCATGAATAATTTGTTTTGATTTGATGGTATTCTTGAAGTGGATTAAAAAAAACAAAAAACAAAGCACCTTTGAAAAATCAAAACATCCGCAAACAAGAGCGGGTTTTCATCAGTTTGTTTATTTGTTTTGCCTTGGAACTTCTGAGGGCTTGGTTCCCACTAGATCTTAACACCAAGCTTCGTCTGTTTGCCATGAGACTGTAATTAATATGTAATCAAAGTAAACACTTTTCTTATGGCAGGGAGCAGCACAAAGGACAGCCCACCCCTCCCAGCTGCCTTTGTGTTGTCATTGAAATGTGATCATTTTCCTTCATAAAAGTTCTTCTGTGCTTAATTAGCCGCACGGTTTTTTATTCATTTGAAGGTTTGCCGTTTTGGTTTCAATGCCAAAACGAATCTTGGCTGTGCCGGTCTGCACAGATGCCAGAGCAAGGCTCCAGTACAGCTCTACCTGGGGGAACTGTGTGAATTAGTTTAATCAGAAACAGCGATTTCTGACCTGTGTGAAACAGTTTACCTCAGAGACAGCGATTATTGACCTGTGTAAATCGGTTTACCTCAGAGACAGCGATTATTGACCTGCGTGAATCAGTTCACAATAGAGACAGCGATGACTGACCTGTGTGAATCAGTTTAAATCCAGAGACAGTGATTGCTGACCTGTGTGAATCAGTTTAACACAGCGAAAGCGATTACTGACCTTTCTGAATTAGTGTGAGTCACCTGAGAGACAATGCTTCTAGGTACAGCCCTGTATGAGGTAGTGTAACTGATTGACAGCACTGATTGACAGACTCTTGCTAGAGTCGGGTACCTCAGAAAGAGTGCTTACAGATTCAGGCATACGTGAGTTGGTGTACCTGTAACAGATACCAAAGACAGCATGCTCACCTGTGAGACCGAGCTTGGCACAGCAAGTGTTGCAGGTGTGTTTTTCGATGAAACTGTGAATGGCATCATCCCCGAGGTTGGTGGGACCGAACACCAAATCGCCAGGTGAGCTGCCGTGTAGGAGCAGACCGGCATTAGAACTGACATCCAAGGCTGTGTCTCAGATAGACCTAGTAGAATATGACTGTGAAATCACACTATCATGAACGTTGGAATAGTCATCGTTTACATGACATCACATTCACGTGTAACAGAGTAAGCCTCAGTGGGAACCAGGTGCAAACAGGTAACACTCCACAAACAGGTAACATACCTTCCCTTTTCATCACGTCAGTGCATGCACGTACCTTTTATCGTCTGACATGATGACAGAGGGGTCCGTCAGGTCCAAACCTACCCCTGGAGACGATATGAGAGACTTTCACACAAACCAGCACTGCACACTCACTGCACACTCCATCAGTTATCATTTATGCGGTCAATTATTTCTACAGTGACTCTCAAACAGGTGCTCAAACACACTGCAGGTAATAGAAACTAAAAGTAAAAAAAAAAAATGAAGATACAATGGATGGTAAATTGAAAATTAAAGGAGACCTTGCAGGTCAAGCACCAGAAGCTCCCCTCTGGTGTAATGGTAGGTCCAGTGTGAAAAGGTGAGCACAGTCTCCTCCAGCCCACTCAAAGGGGTCGTCTCCTCCCCAGTGTTGTTGTTATACTTCCGGAAGTGTCCGTTCATGTTCCTCTCGATGGTCAGCCACTGGTCCTGGGACCGCCAGTGCAGGAGGAAGACGTCCAGAAACCTGTGGATAGAGGTGGTCAGGTACGTCCCAAAAAAATAAAAAATAAAAAATCATTACCCACAATCCCCAGCACCAGGGATTCATTATTTACCAAATTTGACAAACCCTAAATGTGAGAATATGCGTGCAAATCTGTATCTGTATGTGTGTGTTTAAGTAAACAAAACATTATGGGGTCGATTTACTAAGAGCCCAAATGAGGGGTGTTATTTTGTGGGCGCAGCCAATGTACGCGTTATCATTTCACACTTTGCGGGTGTTGAACTGAGAGTCATTATGAAACAGCCATATTTAAAAGAGATTTTGCATGTTTGGAAAGGTTACACTGTAAGAAAACGGTGAAAGGACTGGCAGCAATGTTGCCATTTTTATAGTATTTATTTTAGTGTAGTTTATAGGCTACTGTTACACAGAATGAGCTGCCGGTTTATTTTACAAACTGTTTTGCTGAATGTCTCTTAGTTTCTGGCAGGAGTTACAGATGTTTGTCAGGACTGAAATGATCATAACTATGCTTACTAGCCCTAAGCTTACTCGCAACATAAGTGTCACATAAAATCACATTTCCATTTGATCATGGGTTTTATTTTTTATAAAGTTTTGATTTGCTTGTTATTCACTGTTTGATATAATAGATGTTGTATTGCTTGATTGATTCAAATAGCCTACTAGTTACTCTTGTATTCTGTAATACGATTTGCTTCATGAATAAACAAAATATTCTTACTGTTCATGATGTTGACCAGTGGTTCTTAAACTCAGTCCTGGAGTACCCCTGCATATGCTGGTTTTCTTTCCAACCACAATTGCAATCCCAGAATTTTACAAGTTGTTAACTTTTCTTGATTAGGTTCTTTTCAGGTTTTACCATCTTAAACTACATTATCTCAGAAATGTCATTAAGTATAAAAGTCCCATGTTCACATTGTGTTTATTGTGCTGTGTTGAAAACAATTGCATAAAAAGAGGTTTAAAAAAATGAACTCTATCAAATTAAAGACTGAAGTAAACCAATATGCTCCTAATTGGTGCAAGTGTGGACACAAGGTAACTAAAACTAACCATTTGGTAAATAATGAGTTCAAAGACAAAGCAGATGACAACGAGCCAAATCTGCATTGTGTTAAGTTTTCGGAAAAAAACGATGAAAGAACTTAAACACATGTGTACAATAACCTAATTAGAGAACCTAATCAAGAAAAGTTAACAGCTTGTTAAAATTCTGGGATTGCAACAGCTGTTGGAACGAAAACCAGCATACACAGTGTTCCCCCAAGACCGAGTTTGAGAACCACTGATGTAGCCTATGTAGGCTATCCACAAATTCTCTTCTTGTGTATTTTGAGCGTTAGCTAGAATGGGTCAGTTAATTAGCCCCCATTGTTATGTAATCATTCAGAACGTTCAGTTATGGATATTCCAAACACACCTGTACGTGTTTTGCTACGATGACAGCCGTCATCTTATCGATTCCGTGTATTTTAATACCTGTTTTCTATTTGTACTAAAATGCACCCGCAAATACCTTTCCCAAACTTGCTCTCTGGCTTAGTAAATCGCTTTACACAAGCTAAAGTAATCTATGCATGACCTCCTCCCACTATGTCGTGAAATAACATAGGGATGCCCAGTTTTGCATATTCATTCAGGCTAACCCGCAACAATGTGAAATCAACGTATCTTTCCATTTTAGCACACGCAATCCTTTTTACACCTCGTTAGTTGATCACCTCGGACAATGTTTTGCAGGTGGTAACAGTTTTTGTACACGCAAACCTTCAGTAAATCGAACCCCATATGTATCGAACAGAAAAAAAATAACTGTGCCGTCTTATTATACATTTTAACTGCATATTTATATACACAGAAAAATAAATAATATGCATATACAGTATATATATATATATATATATATATATATATATATATATATATATACAGTGAGCACCATAATTCTTTGGACAGTGACACATTTTTTTGTTATTTTGGTTCTGTACTCTAGCACTTTGAGTTTGAAAGGATACAAGGACGAGGTTGAAGTGCAGACTGTCAGCTTTAATTTGAGGGTATTTTCATCCATATCGGATAAACCGTTTAGAAATTATAGAACCTTTTGCACGTAGTCCCTCCCACTTTCTGGCATCAAAATATTTTGGACAGTTTAACATAATGTAGAATAAAGTAATCATTTTTAATATTTGGTCATATATCCTTTGCATGCCATGTCTTCCTGATGTCTGTGACCAAACAACATCAAAAGACTCTTGATATCTTATTTCCTGGTACTCTTACAAGCGATACTATAACTTCTCTGCATTTGAATGGATCTCTATGGGAATTGGGGTGTGGGACTAGATTTAGCTGCAAATTATGCTGGAACAGTATGGGATACATGGTTGGCGAAATGGCAGTAAGTCATCAAGGGTCTGAGGTATCAAACAAGCCTCAAACCATCACTCTGCTGCCAGATATGCATTAGATATACAGTTGAGGACAAAATTATTGGCCCCTCCTGTAAATATGAGCAAAAAGGGTTATAAAAAATTCACCGTTTGGTGAATTAGCTTAATCACACACTGAAAAAACAAGAAGAATCCAATCTTTAATTGACGTTAATTTATTATGAGAAAAAAAAATCCCTCATCAAGAAATAATTATTTTTAACAAAACCACATTGGCCACAATTATTGGCCCCCCTGCATTTATATATAGAATAAAGTAATAATTTTTAATATTTGGTCACATATCCTTTGCATGCCATGACTTCCTGATGTCTGTGACCCAACAACATCAAAAGACTCTTGATATCTTATTTTCTGGTACTCTTACAAGCGATACTATAACATCTCTGCATTTGAATGGATCTCTATGGGAATTGGGGGGTGGGACTAGATTTAGCTGTAAATTATGCTGGAACAGTATGGACTACATGGTTGGTAAAATGGCTGTAAGTCAACAAGGGTCTGAGGTATCAAACAAGCCTTAAACAATCACTCTGCTGCCAGATATGCAGTAGATATGGATGAATAACTTGAAGGGTTTCTTCTCCTGACTTATTTTTCCATAGAGTTCAATAGGAAAATTTGTCAGGAGAAACCACCCTTAAAGTGATCCATCCATATCTACTGCATATCTGGCAGCAGAGTGATTTTCTAAAGGGTTCATCCGATATGGATGAACATACCCTCAAATTAAAGCTGACAGTCTGTACTTTAATGCCATTGTCATTGTATCCTTTCAAACTCAAAGTGCTAGAGTACAGAACAAAAATAACAAAAAATGTGTCACTGTCCAATGAATTATTGTGCTCACTCTATACTGTATATATATATATATATATATATATATATATATATATATATAGTATGCACTGCAATAGGCATTTATATTTACCACAACATTACAGAATTCTACAAAAAGTTCAGGTTTGTGGTGCAACATGCTGAAGTGTGGTGGATTTATGGTGAGATGGACCCCCTGCGGACGTGCTGCTTTAAAGGTACAGTGCTTACTTTGGGGAGTGTGGAATACTGTGGGGTTTGATTTGGTCGAAAATGTGCATTAGTTTCTGAGCTGCACGCTGCTGCTGGATCTCCTGAGACAGACATATAACATTTTTTATTTTCCTTTGAATAAAACAGCAAGCAGCCATACAGTTCATGCATATTAATAACCATCTCCATGCCATAACCGCATATGCTCATCCATGTCCATGTGTCCCTATCAATAATTATGTCAACACCCATAATCATATATGCTCATTCATAATCACATCTCCATATTCAAATCCATATCCCTATACCCATATCAACATATACATAATTCTAACTATATCTACATATCCATAATAGCTGCTTATCATAAGCAAATCTGAATTTCCATTGACACATATGTATAAATATTTACCCTCAACTATAAACATATCTCGATATCCATAACCTAATCTGTATATCCATAACCATTTCATTTTCTTGGGGCAAATACATTTTTTCCCTGAAATATGGAGGTCATGAACACTGTGAACACTACAGCAGAAGATAACTTATTAACAGATGAGGTCTTAAAACTGGAGTGGAGGGATTTGGCCCGAATTTTGTTTTCAAAAATAAGTGGCTTATGACCATAGACCAAAGAACTAATCGAAGAGATGGGTCAGTTCACATTGCGAAGCAATCACCAGAGAGATTGATCTTGCTAGTTCACCACCTAGAAATTTCACAGCGCCCCGTTACACTGGCGCTATTTCATGCAAAGAAAAAGGAATTGGATAAAGCTTTACGCAGAGGTGGAAATCCAGGGGACATAAAGTAAAAGTCCTCCCCAGTATTTTGCCCCAATCACCTGGATTTGCTAATTAACATAATTAGTGAAATCAACTGGCTGAGTCTATGGGTGGAAGAAACACATGGTAGGACTTTTACTTTCTGTCCCCTGGATTTCCACCTCTGGCTTTACGCTATTAAATATTAACACTACACAAACTCAGTGTTATGCAACAACACTGCAACAACAGCAAAGATTCTGTTGTTTTAACTGGACTTTTATATGACTTTTTTACTGTAATGTTAGCTAGGCTATACCAGTCTGTAATCCTGCAGTCGTATCTAGAAGACTTGCACATTCACAACGAGGTCTGTGGAAGTAGTGGGGTGGGGGATGTGTCTCTTTCTCTGTGGGCAGGGCCAAGGGATGTTATGACTTTGAAATCTTTTGACAACAAATGCGACCGTTGGGAAAAAAGTTGCATACTCTAGCTTTAACAGACATTACTAATGGATACGTTGAGAGAAATATCTACACAGCCATTACAAATAGATACCCTGGGACAAAGACGTAGAGTTCTGAGCAGACGTTACTAATAAATACCTTCCAACAAAGATATGAAGAGACATTGATAATGGATACCGAGAGAGAGGTCTGAGCAGACATTACTAATAGATACCCTGAGGCAGAGATGGAGTGCCGTGTTGCTGTGGAAGACCGTCTGCCAGGTGTTCACCACCTCAGGCAGGAAGGCCTTGACAATGTAGACACTCCCCGGATCCAGGACTCCGCCCTCCGCCCAGGTGCACAGTACCCGCGTGGCCCTGCGCAGGCCCCCATGCACCGCCTCCCGCGAGAGAGGCTGCAGCAGAGCTGTCCTGCCGCACGGAGACCACGAGGACACGCCCTCAGCCCCGCCTTCCGCCGCAGCCACCTCCTCCAGGCAGTAGATGCTCACTTCCTCTCCGGCTGTGGGGGCGTGCCGATGGGAGGAAGGGTCCGCAGGACCAAGTGGTCGGTCAGTGCGTCCATCACAGGAACAGAGGATGGGGGAAGAAGAAAAGAAGAGAGGACAGGATGAAAAACTGGAAGCAGAAGAGGAATCGGACTTCATCAAATTAAATCCAGGGATTGTGTTTAACATACTAGACATACTGGACATACTAGCGCATATCAGTGTAAGATTAACGTCAGCGTTGGTCTTTAAAGACACAATGGCTGAATCCGAATTTTGCTTTTACGTTTTTGCTTTCTGAATTGTTTTTCTTCTTTGCACAACTCGTGTTACTGTTGCCATATTTCACACACATTTGGAAAAAATATAATCTGGAATAGTTATAATCTATTGATGTGGGCAAAATACTTTCCATTATGTCTGAGGCAAAAACCATAAATTTGCACAAATAACAGTTTAAAATATAATGGTATTCGTGACAATATTCAGCATTCAGCGTCACTAGGAATACAGTATCATTCAGCGATGCACATCACATTCAGTGCTCCTTGGTTCCCCCCAGTGGTGTACAGACACTAGTACAACTGCAAAAACAACAGAATTTCTGACAATCCATCAGTTGAAAACCTGGTTTGGAGAGCTTCCTTAACCCAGAAATGACTAGGATTTATTGGACCTCAGCCAGTTAAAATAAAACGAGCACCTCTTGATCACTGCTATAGCATGTTTACTATATTGTGCATTGTGTGGTAATATGTCTCAATGTTTCACTTACCCAGGAGTGAAATGGGAGTGAAGGGTATGGTGTTAGCGAGTCTCATTAAGTTGTTTCTTTCCACCGCTGAAAGAGCAAAGCAAAGGGACATACAGTCAGAGTGAGGTCACACGGTGAGGAGACACCATTGTATGTAATGGAGCAGTAATCCTGCGGGTCCTCACAAATCTCACCTGAACAGTGAGGATCGAGATCTTCCACGGTCTGGAACGTGGAGCCCTTTGCTTAAACACAAAAGAAAATGTAAATATGCCTGTGTGTGTTGCGTGGCTGTGTGTTTGTGCGCATGTGTACATGCATGCGTGCGTTGTGCATGCATGTGTACGTGTGTACGTGTGTGTGCATGTGTATGTGTGTGCATGCGCGTGTGTGTGTGTACATGCGTGTGTGCATTTGTGTGTGTGTGTGCGGCACAATCAGAAAAACAGAAAGAGATGATACACAGTGCAAAACAGAGGGAGAAACAGAAGATAGACAGTGGGAAACTGGGAAAGAAAGAGAGAATCAGTGAAAAACAGAGAGAGAGATTTAAAGGGACAAAAGTTGAATGTGACACTCACTGTCTAGTCCAGTCACACTCTGAACCCTACAGAGAGAGGGTAGATCACACAGATGGCACATCTTTATTTCAACGCACACTTGCTCTTATTACCATGTATTAACATGTATTACACATATATAACACTTTGTATTACTCATGCATAACAATTATTACAGCGTGAGGGAACTTACGAAGATCTGCGGCTCTGAGACTTGGACCAGCTGCTCCACACCGATGGGATGGTTCCCAGAATATCCTGGAGAGGAGACACCATCAGTCCACTTCAATTTACAGTGCTAATGTGAATTATTTCAGTCTAACACTGAAGTTCACTTCAAGTTCACTATAATGGGGGAAAAAACACTGAAGAAACTATTCAAAAAAATCAATCCAACCCTGTTGAGGTTTGTGCACAAAGTATGATTGTACTTATGAGATCTGGTATTATATATGAGTGCTGTCCAAGTGTAGGTGTGGTAATTAAGGGGTAAGGTACAGACACAATGTGTTTATTTCTGTAGAACATTGTGATGAGAACATTTTTCATACCTGACAGGAAATCCCACATTTCTGCATATGTTCCATCGGTACGAAATCTGAAATATGAATTATTTATGAGAAAGTGAAGACTGAGATAAAAGGAAAATCTGCTTCGCATTTTGCGTTTTGTGCTTTTCTTGATACCGGTAAGAAAAAAATTATAATTTTTATTATCTACCACTGCAGTAATCTGACATGCTAATGTAAATTCTACCAATTAATGTGTGCTTGATGTTAACAGAAAATCAAAGCTGTGAGGAATAGGGAGGGGGGCAACGTCAAGAAAAGGCCCCTAACCCTATCCTAACGTAACCCTAACCTAACCTTATCCCTAACCTAACCCTAACGTTTACCCTAACCTATCCCTAAAGTAAACCTATCCCTGACCTAACCTTAGCCCAAACCTAAACCCTAATCCACGTGTCCTAATGCAATGTACACCAAGTGAATGCAACATGTTATTCTACTATATTCTACGTTTATACAGGTTTGATATTTCCCTGGAATTATTCCGATTAATTTAATCTGCTAAATCACTCAGTAACAGAGTAGAATTAAAGGCATGGCTGCAGTGGCAGTGAACGACCAGCAGGAGGCGTGACCAGGACATACTGAGCTGCGTCAGGCTGGCAGAGCTCCGGGGGGCAGCATCTTCACCTCGCTGCCTCTTTTTTCGGCTGGGAGAACAGTGGAGGCCCCCATCTTTCCCTCTCTTCTGGGAAAAGAAAAGAGAGCAATGTTGGGGGGTGTTAGGGGTGTCCTCATCTACAGCGGTCTGCCCAAGGGGTCAGGGGTCATCTGATGTGAGCAAGCATCACAGACTAGACTAGACTAGACTACACAAAGTAGAGGGCCTTACTGTGTATCTCTCCTTTATCTTTACAGTCCGGTGTCTGCATTTCATTCCACTCTCTGGCCTCTTGGACAAGTATATCTCTGATGACTTGGATATTTCTGTATAAAAACAAATTACAATAAATGATTGTTCAACCAGTGTGACCATATCACAAAGGATACCACATCATCTTTATACAACAACCATAGTCATATGTATTTCAGTTTTTCCAGCGCAAAAACATTTTTATTAATTTATTTCAACATGGTGTCATGGTTTTTGACGAGTCCTTCCCTTGAGGTCGTTTTCCTTGGTAGCCACGCGAGGGCGCTGCCCTTTTAGTGGATGTTTGCTCCGCCCCATCTTTATTGCGGAGCTTCCTCAGCATCACACCTGTGCGTGGTTACCTTGGAGCTATTTAAGCCCTCGTTTCCTTCATTCTGGACTTCTATATTATTTCGTATTATTTTGCATTATTTGCACTGTTTTGTGTTTGGTATTATTTTGCCCTTTGTTTGCTTAGCCAGTAGGATTAGGTCTAGGCTCTGTAGGAGACCTCTTGGCTCCAATGTGTTTTATTGACTTTGTGTATGTAGCTATTAGGACTCTTGTCCGTGGCTCTTTTCTGACTCCGCTTCCTGGTCTTTCCTTTCTTTCTTTGCCTAGACCTGTTGCCTTTTCTGTCTCTCCCTCCTCTCTCTGTCTGCTTTCTTCCTTTGTTTGTTTGTGTCTTTGTTTGTTTGTGGGTATATTTACATAGTAATTTCTTACTAAGAGACAGGGGGCCCTATCTTACACCCGGCGCAAAGCGGCGCTAACGCAAACGCAAGTGTCTTTGCTATCTTACACCCGGCGCTAGGTCCATAATAACGCCTAACGCTTACACCGTCAAACTAGCATGTTTGACGGCGTAACTCTTGCGCCATCATTAGTGAACTGGGCGTGTTGGTCTTAAGATGAGGAGTGGCCAGGATTCTTTTTGGCGTATTGCTATCTTCAGCCAGCAGAAAGCGCTTGCGCTAGAACCACCACAAACCCGGTCTAAAGTCATGTCGCAGTTGTTTACATGCTATTTTAACGGCGCATATAAGTGCGTCTACATAGGCGTGTGCACAACGCGCATACCCTCCTGTCTGTTACACACAGGGGCGTGCACAGGCATGACTAAAATATCTAGATCACAATGTGAAATATTATTATTGTGTAGGCTATATCAAAAATGCATAATAATAAAAGGTTCCATAGGTCCACATACCTTTCCCTCAGCGAAGGGAAACAATGTCACATTACATTGCTCTCAGCCCACTCCATCAACATCCAGGCGATGTGCGATGGTACGGGACAATGGCTATCCATTAAAAAGGAGCTGATAACACCTATAGCTATCAAGCCTAATGCGCGAATTGTCTTTGCACCTAATGCGTGAATTGTCATTCAATGGAAAACTCGCGCACGGCAATAGACGGACATTTAAGTTCTGAAAATGCGCTTCAGATGTCATTACAATACAGCTCTGTTTATCTATGAATACAGCCTGTAAGTAAATAGAATGGTTTGTGACTGAAAAAAGTTCAAAACCTTGTCCAGTGAATATTGCATTTATTGTTTTTCAAATAGCCTAGGCTACAGCGAATTCGCTGTGCATAAGGTTTTTTTCGATAGCCTATGGTTAAAAAACGGAGATGTCACCATGTTAACTAAATTGTAACCTTAGCTATTCTTCGTCCTTCATATTTTTTTAAATTACAGTGACCAGGTTTCCATACTCTCACCGTTTAAAACCCAGCTGATTTCACCCGTTATTCATTAACTGAACAAAACGATTTTAAAGAGAACTAAGCGTCTAATTAGAAACTAAAACAAATTTGCAGCACGTTACACAATTAATTCACAATTAATTTTAATGCCATTCTCTGCACGTGAGCTGCATGTTCTGTTTCCCCTGCTGTAAGTCGCACGTTTAACGGTCTTCCTGGGAAAGTGGATTGTTTTAAAGGATTACGCTACGAGTAAAACAGGTTGGTCACATTTCCATAAACAGGACATTATTAAACAAGGGGAAATATGGGTTGCGAACCTGACAGCTTTATTGTATGGCTATTTAGTGTCATCATTAAGGCAAAATAACGGTATGTAGCCTATGTTATTAATCAATATTAGCCTACTATGCAGGTAGCCTAATGAACTTTGGATGAAGCTTGAACTTCGAGAACTCCATGAGAACAGCCTCTTGGAATTGATGTTTGACACGTTCATTGCATAATCAAAGGAAATTTGCTGAACAAGCAGGCTAATTTAGCGTTTTCTAAGGTGAGACTGAAGCCATTGATAGCTTATTCTCAGCTGTTGCAGGTCCTTTTAACAAAATTTAACCGCACATATTTTGTAAAATAACAGCCCTGTCTGGAATTACCGGGAACTCATAGGCTAATGGTTAGTCCGAATAATATTGATCATACTCCATTTAGCCTATTCCTTGATCACACTAAACACGCACGAGCATGTCTGTTTCGCCATCATAAGCAATCCGCCAAGGTGGAAAGCAGGCTTTTAAAGGGAATGGGATATGACATTTTGATTGGTTTATTGAATGTCACGCCCAAGACACACCTATAATTAATGAAGAGACTAGGTTCAGCCCAGTTGCGCCATGCGCCGTGCTTAGCGCCAAAAAAACACGCCGTTAAAATAGTAAAAGTGGACTTGGACACGCCCTAAATTGACTTAGCGCCATGCGCTTAGACTAAGCGCCAAGATCGCCAAGATAGGGCCCAGGGTGTTTTATCATACTGAGATGCAGGGCTTTATCTATACTGAGAGGCAGGGCGTGTATTTTTACGAGGCTTGCGTTAGTCATTGAGCCGGCAAATGTCCAGAACAGCTGTTCTGTTCATCCTTCGGTACCTGTTTCCTTATAGGGAGACTGGGCGATTTTGTTCAGAACTGTAGTTCTGTTCGTCCTTCGGGTACGTCTCTCCTCACAGGGAGACTGGGCGATTTTGTTCAGACAGTAGTTCTGTTCGCCTAATGGTAGGCTACGTCTCTCCTCACAGGGAGACTGGGCGATTTTGTTCAGACAGTAGTTCTGTTTGCCTAATGGTAGGCTACGTTCTCTCCTTAAAGGGAGACCGGGCGATTTCGTTGACGTGTGCGTGTGACTGCGAGTATATGAAAGTAGCCTTGGAACATTAGATCTCTGTTCCTTTCGCCTTCTCATTACCTTCCCCTTTATTGAGATGTAGGGCCATTATTTTTCGCATGTCTTGCGTTTGGCACACTGCCGGTAGAGGTTAGGACACGGAGACCGCTTCCCTTTTATTCCTGCAGCAAGCAGTACGCTCCGTTTTAGAGTTAGGGAGTTATTTTTTTCGCTTGTTGCATTCTCCCCTTGCGTAGCTCTAATTTATGTTCCTTCGTTTGTTACCTCTGAGGCAGCCCTTTTATCTCATTCCACGTTAGCATCTCGTTGTTCACTGTTTTGTATACTGTCAGGTATTCAGTGTTAGCTCAGTGTGTTTACCGAGCTCGAGATTTGTTGCTCTCGTGTGCCGTTCACCCGGTTATTGAGATGTAGGGCTATTAGTGTTTGCATGTCTTGCGTTTGGAACACTGCCGGTAGGTTAGGACACGGAGACTGCTTCCCTTCAATTCCTGCAGCAAGCAGTTCGCTCCGTTTAGAGCTAGGGAGTTATTTTTCGCTTGTCGTGTTCTCCCTTTGATTAGCTCTATTTTATGTTCCTTTGTTTGTTAGCTACGAGGCAGCTCCTTCTCTCAGTTCACGTTAGCATCTCGTTTTTTCAGTTTTTTTATACTGTTTGAGTATTCAGTGTTTTTTTTAGCTCGTTGTGTTTTCCGAGCTCGAGATTCTTTGCTTTCGTGCGACGTTTGCCCGGTTATATGGGTCGTTTTTAGTTACGCCCCTTTTTCCTAGTTTCCCTTACTATTTCCCTCAGTCGAGAGTGGGAACTAGGTTATTTGAGTTTAGTCCTTTATATTTCCCTATATATGGGGTCTCTCCGTCTCAGTGGCCTTAGAGCTTAATGAATCCCCTTGCTGCGATTGGTCCCTCGAACCTCACACGTCACGCCCCCTTTACACATGGTGGTTGAATAAAGGCCATTTCTCATCAATTGAATAGAGAAATCATAGATATAGAAAAGCCAGAGATATAGATATAAATAGTTAAACAATTTTTTTTTTTTTTTGGATCAAAGAGAATAGTATTTCTTTCAGATTTTTAATTGATTTATTTCATCATGGTTGTTGAATAAAGACAATTTCTCATCCAACTGTGTAGAACATTTAGAATTTAGATTTTCTTTTAATTTTTTCACATTTGAAGAAATCTTAAATGTCTTCAAACAGTTAAATTTTTCTCATGCATCTGAACAAATTCAACAACCATGATGAAAAAAATAAATGAAAATGTGTTTCAAGACATTTATTATGAAAAATGTTTTTCAGCTGAAAATCGGAAGAAACAAAACCATAAGACTCTAGTGCAACAAAATGCAAAAAGCTTAAAAATACAGGTTATCCATTCAGATGGATGAGAAATCATATTTATTCAAAAACAACAGTGAAATAAATTAAACAAAAGTGTGGTTTGACAAATATATTTCACAGGATCAATGCAGCATGCTCTTTACTCTGACTAGAGAGAAAACATTTTATTTCATTCACTCTGGTTAGTGTGCTGTCTTACCTCTGTGTAGGGCATAGTCGAGGGGTGGATTTGCTCCCCTGTCCCACAGGCTGCTATGCTGCCCCCCTGCCCAGCCGTCCCGTTCTGGAGGCATGTCGAGGGAGGGGACGGACGAACACAGCGTTTTGGGGGTGTGGTGAATGCTCTCCAGGCTGGCCGAGAGGGACCGGCACTGCCGGAACGTACCCCCGCTGACCTCGGTGCTCTTCGTGGGGAATGGGCCCTGCCCTAGGTGGTGGAAGGCTCTGGAATCTCCTTCCCCGGAGAAGGCGGGGTTGAGAAACCCCACCGCCCCGCCCCTCTCATTCAGAGAATCTGGCAGGAGGAACGTGTGGCTGGATGCCCAGGACACATCTATATGATCTTCTAAGCCTTCTTCTGTGTCTTCCTCTTCTTCCTCCTCTTCTCCATCCTCCTCTACCTGGCTGGTTGGGGAGGGAGAGTTGTGGAGACTGGGTCCGGTGTAGAAACCTTCGGGGGGATCACTGGCACACAGGGGGTGTCTGCCCTGGGACGGTACCCACCCTCTGCTCGCGAGGGGAAAGAGGGCAGTGTGGGCGTGTCTGAAACTGAGGGGCGGGGCCATGAGCAGCGGCTCCACCCCTCTGCTGTCCATCTTGCCCATCTCTGCCGCCACCCCCCCGGAACCCCGCCAGTCCTGCGACAGCTGGCGATTGCCGTGGACGACGCATCGCAGTAGGGAGGGCGGGGTGCTGCGGTGCTGTGCTGGGGGCGGGGCCAGGCAGAGGCTGTCTACACCGCCAGTGGCAGTCACATGACCCACGTGGCTCCAGCTGTGGGGGAGGCGCCGACGGGAGCTGGCAAAGGGCCGACGCTGGCCCAGCAAGGCCTCCCCCGCCTGCCGGCTGTCTGCCGCCGAGACGAGCGCGAGGGTGTCCACCACCAGCGCAGACATGTCCTGGAGCCGGCCCAGGTGACCGTCCAGCGATTGCAGCTCATCCTGAACCTCGTGCACCTTCCCCGCCACTTCCTGCAGCTGCGCGCTCATTTCCTCTACTCTGAAAACAGGAAGCAGGGAGGCGGAGACGAGGTCAGCCCTCAACCCGGCCAAAGCTGTACAGCTCACAGCATAGGCTCACTGTTATCCACCATTAAGCGTTGCGGTAATCCACATTTTAAAGCTTCTTTAATATGATATTCATTACTGCTCTGAAAAGTACACATTTTGGCATTTTCAGTGGTAGAGTCAGTTAATACCCAGAATCACAGCAGCATTAGTAACACTGGATGAACCATATTTATATAAGCACTCTAGGAAACAATGAAACAATTATTCTCTCTCTGATTCAAGACATAACCCGACTGTTAACAGGACATAACACAGAACAGGCAACAAAAGAGAGGCTGGAGACTCGACACAGATGAGGAACGGAAGGCACAAATCAGCAGAGACAGGAGGGAATAAGAGCATGCCGACTGCTGTAATGTTACGTCTGGTTGGTGGATTTGATCCGGTTCTCCTGACTGCAGTGCAGGCTCTCGCTCTTGCAGTGAAAATACGCAGCGACGCACTGCTCCTCAAAGTCATGAAGCTTTTTGAGGTCTTCTTGGCAGAGATATAGCTCTGGAAACAGGGAAGAGGGACAGTTTCACGTCAACATTGTCCTCGTTCACGGCCATATGGTGTATGATTCCTGTCTTTTAAGATGTTCCACTCCGCCAATACTGAAGCAAAAAGTTTCTTTGAAGAAGAATGTTTAATCCTTTTTTTAGCAGTATTATCTTATTATATGGAATGGCCAATCACAAATTTAAGCTTGTTCCACCACTGTGACATCTTCAATCCGTCAGTTCGGAAGAGCCCTGACTGGCACACACAAAAACATGCAAGCTTCATTTCACTGCGTAGTTCAGCAGTTTAACTGTGCAGCCAATGCAGCAGAGGACTGCACCGAGGCTGCTGGGCTTCTCACACGTTCAGGCCCAAATTACCAGAACGGGCACTAGAGCACAACAAGGTGGTGTGTACCCTGCTGACTGAAACGCTCCGTTTCCCTGGGCAACACTACAGCCAATAACTCACCACCATACCCCTACGGAATGTGCAGCCACAGCCGCCACTGACATGGTACAGGATCAGGATTCCTTGCCCAGTAACGTCGGCTGCTCTGAAACACTTACTCAGTCCTGACTGCGCCTCTGGCTCGGACTTCCGGCCGCGATGCCGGTGGATGGAGGAGAGGCAGAGGGTCATGTGGCTGAGGAGGATGAAGGGCGGGGGCAGCCAAGGCTTCTCCTGATAGGTCATGATGTACCTGTAGCGATTGTACTTCCACAGCTTGTTGGACATGGACTCCATGTCGAAGTACACGTTGCTGAGAGACGCCACCAAAACGGCACAACAAGACAAGACACCACCAGCAGCGTCAGCGACAAGGGGTCCCGCGCGACGCAGCGGAAACAACTGTGTATCTATGAATTAATTCAATGATTCAATTATTCATCAGTTTGTTTATTTACTTGCGTTTTCATTGATTTGTGAGATGAGCACAACCAGAGGGAGGCTGTCATTGCAACCAAACACATTGCTAGCTGCATAATGTTTAAGAACAAGTGTAGAAGCACAAACCAGGAAGAAACACACTGACTAAAGTCGATTGTAAAAAAAAATTATGCAGGTAACAAGCACGCAGCCAAAGCTATTACAAGCGAAAGTACTTGAAATCTGCGTTCATCAAACACACAGAATATCTGAACCCTGTTGCTCAATGGTAATGGGTAATCTGTGGAGGACGTACTTGAAGAAGGCGATGAGGATGTTGACCATGATGATGTACTGGAAGAAGAGGTACACAGCCTGCAGAAGGGGTGTTAGGAAAGATCCGGGGGCACAGGGTTGCTGGTTCGCACACGCTGTTTAAACACAAGATCACATAGCATGTTTCTGAGTGGAGCTTTGACCACACCATGTCTTCAGTGGTTTGTACTGTAGCCAACAAAAACATTTAGGCCTAGCACCATAGCAGTGTTAGACTGAAATATCTGTGTCATAGAAAAGCATCAAACAAGACGGCCAACCCTGGTCCTGATGGGCCACTGGGTTTGGTGGCTTCCATTGCTACTCAGTTACTTTAATTGATAAATTAAAGCAGTTGACTATGCAGTAAACTTACCTTCTTGGGTCCATTCAGTTACTGATGTTCAGGTGAAAACAAAACAATAACCAGCAGACCCTGGCTCTCTAGGTAGGGTTAGCCACTTCAGGTATAAAATAATGAGTCTTTCTAGATAGTTTAGAGATTTTTGTTTCATCCGTCAAAATGATTATTACCCTTCATTTTTGCGTTTTGATTCCCAAACCCCCAGGCATAGTTTAAGCGGATAAAGTCGATACCCACCGTCAATTTCTGCAGCATACACTTCCCCAAATATCATCCAGTACGGCTGAAAAACCACATCCCGAGCCAGAGTCCAGGAAGGGGGCTCGTTGGGCGACAGGATCGCTTTCCTGGACACCCCGAAACTCAGCAGGACAATAGCCATCATCACCACAATGTAAAACATGTTGTTGGTCTGAACAGAGAAAAATGGAACATTAGCCAATCAGAACGGGTCAGAACAGCTACATTGGCTTTGCTTTTTGCCTGAGCCCAAAACAGTGTAATTTACATTTTATTACATTTTATTAACAGCACTTAAAGAATAAAATAATTAAATATAATAAAAAAGATTTTTATTATTATTATTATTATTATTATTATTATTATGCAGAGAGATTAAATATTATTAGACAGGGTTTTTAAACGGCTCTCACCATTTTGGCGATCATGGTGAGGTAGGGTCCAGCGTGCTGGTTGACGGCAAACAGGTCCAGAAGCCGCACGTACCAGAAGATGATGTCCAGGCAGTAGGCGATGCGCCCTGCTGTCCGTAAAGGGGGGTCCTGCCACCGCAGCACTAGACCCACCAGGAAGAGGGCGATGGCGATGAAGTCGGCCATGTTCCAGAACTCTCCGAACCACAGCCTTAGTTTCTTACTCAGCTTCTGAGGCTCAGAGATGAGCACCTTCCAAGGTAAAATGCATGTATCTGTGTGTGTTCAGGATCTGTATCTCAGTACTCAGCTAGCATACTTAACTAGAGCTTTAGCGAGGATCATCTCAGTGCTCAACTAGCGTAGTAAACTAGAGCTTTAGCAAGGATCGTCTCAGTACTCAGCTAGCGTAGTTAACTAGAGCGGTAGCGAGGATCATCCCAGTACTCAGTTAGCGTAGTTAACAAGAGCTTTAGCGAGGATCATCGGTACACAGCTAGCGTAAACTAGAGCTTTAGCGAGGATCATCTCAGTACTCTGCTAGCGTACTTAACTAGAGCTTTATCAAGGATCATCTCAGTACTCAGCCAGCGTAGTTAACTAGAGCTTTACGAGGATCATCTCAGCTAGCATAGTTAACTAGAGCTTTAGCAAGGATCATCGCAGTACTCCGCTAGCATAGTTAACTAGAGCTTTAGCGAGGATCATCTCAGTACTCTGCTGGCATACTTAACTATTGATTTAGCAAGGATCATCTCAGTACTCAGATAGCATACTTATCTAGAGCTTTAGCGAGGATCATCTCAGTACTCTGCTAGTGTAGTTAACGAGAGATTTAGCAAGGATCATCTCAGTACTCAGATAGCATACTTATCTAGAGCTTTAGCGAGGATCATCTCAGTACTCTGCTAGTGTAGTTAACGAGAGCTTTAGCAAGGATCATCTCAGTACTCAGCTAGTGTAGTTAACTAGAGCTTTAGTGAGGATCATCTCAGTACTCTGCTAGCATACTTAACTAGAGCTTTAGCAAGGATCATCTCAGTACTCAGCCAGCGTAGTTAACTAGAGCTTTAGCAAGGATCATCTCAGTATTCTGCTAGCATACTTAACAAAAGCTTTAGCAAGGATCATCTCAGTACTCAGCCAGCGTACTTAACTAGAGCTTTAGTGAGGATCATCTCAGTACTCTGCTAGCATACTTAACTAGAGCTTTAGCAAGGATCATCTCAGTACTCAGCCAGCGTAGTTAACTAGAGCTTTAGCAAGGATCATCTCAGTATTCTGCTAGCATACTTAACAAAAGCTTTAGCAAGGATCATCTCAGTACTCAGCCAGCGTACTTAACTAGAGCTTTAGTGAGGATCATCTCAGTCCTCTGCTAGTATACTTAACTAGAGCTTTAGCAAGGATCATCTCAGTACTCAGCCAGCGTAGTTAACTAGAGCTTTAGCAAGGATCATCTCAGTACTCTGCTAGCATACTTAACTAGAGCTTTAGCAAGGATAATCTCAGTACTCAGCCAGCGTACTTAACTAGAGCTTTCGCAAGGATCATACACAGTATCATGTCCGGTCTGTGAATGTTGTTAGCCAGGTCTGGCACTATTTCTCATATAAATCAAGTGAATGCACTGATGTTCTCCTGCATTGTAAGTGGCTCTGGAAATGTGATGTAATGTAAAATTACATGACAGGCATTTAGCAGACGCTCTTATCCAGAGAGACTTACACAGCTTAAAATGGCAGCTCGCTTTAGTTTTCCAAGCAGTTTGGGGCCTTTATTCTGTTGGTTTTAGCTCTGGTTTTTTATATGTTCGTTATTGGATCATGATTGAATCTGTTTGTAATTGTATCTGTATTAGCCTGCCCAGGGGACTAAAGAGGGAAGATAATCTGGCACCTTTGCACTGACGAAAACCTGGGTGTGAATGGTGATGACTGTGCGCTGTCCCTGTCTACTAGGTGCTATAAATAAAATAAATAAATACATTTTATTCAACAAGTTTTTTTTAAATTATGTTTTTATGTTTTTAATCATTTTTGTTAAATTATTTTCATTTTAAATTCCCATGCAGGAACAGCTTTACAGGAAAAAGAAACTGTTGAGCTAGAGCTGAGGACATTTGGGTTGAATTTCTGTTTATGTAAATCTTACTTAAATCATGACTAAATTATACTTTTCTTTAAATTTTTTACTACCTTTTTCATTTTTACTGCTTGTGTCCTGTAGCTGATAGTAAAACAGGGTATATTTGAGTTCAAACTTAACTTTCACAACACGTGCAGAGTGAACCCTTTCACCCCTCCGATACCAGCATCGAAAGTCATGGTGTACTTTGCAACCTTTGCTTTCAGCATGCGAGAGATAAAACCCTTTTTAACTGCTGAGGTCGCCTGTGGAAAGAAGATGGTCGGCTTCATCAACTCGCACGCTCACCTCTCTCACTTTCTCCACGGCGGTGCTGAGGATGTAGACGATGACCAGCCACTCCGGTGGGCTGGGAGTGGCCTTCATCTTCACCAAAACCGTGTAGGAGTACAACATTAGAAACACCAGGTAGGCCATCTGTAATAAAGGGTATGAATACAACATTAGAAACACCAGGTAGCCCATCTCTAATACAGGGGTATGAATATAACATTAGAAACACCAGGTACGCCATCTGAAATACAGCGTATGAATATAGTATGAGAAACATCAGCTAGGCCATCTGTAATACAGGGTATGAATACAGCATGAAAAACATCAATGCTAACAACAACAAAAAAAGCATATCCTGTGGCTCTCCAGGACCAGGGGTTTGGAGTAAAATCTGAGAATGGGTCAGGTAAGCTAAGAGTAGAGCAGTTCATCATGAGCCAGGTAGCTCACGCACATCTCTGGGTATAAATACGGTTTCATCAGTGAACGAGGACAGGAAGAATCCTGCAAACACAGATGTTAATGTGCTAATCCGGAGAATCAGGTGTGTATTTCATGTAACAATGAGGGAGAACCAACCGAGTGGAACCAGAACTTAACAACCGGGGCACTGTAGAACTCATACACCTTCCTGCTCCAGAGGATTCCACGCTCGGAATCCTTGTGTCCGTTTTCTGCATCACACAGGATCTTAGAAAACCAGAAATAAATATTATCTTTGTTAATTCATTTGTAAATTAATTATATTTATTTTTAAGAAAACACTGTCACATTGTTACCGTGCCAACACGTGCCGCTTCCTCTGACCCCGGACCCCCGCCCGTCTCCCAGCCAAACTGCAGGGTCTCCTGGGACTGTGGCACATGGGACATCTCGGCCTCGCTCTTAAACTCCAGCAGGAAGATGGCAGGAGGCACCAGGATGCTGAGAATGATCTAAATGATGCAAAAATATCAAAATATTGCAGCTGTTTTTGCTCAAATAATTTTATTAATAGCAGCACTGCACCCCTTTTATTTGTTGAGGATTTAGAAGTTACTTCCCTTGAGTATCATTTACAATTAAGCAATGTGAAACAGGAAATTACATATTATTAGTACAGAGTGACTTACAATGCAAGAGAACATAAGGGCATCCACCTGAGCAATATTAGCTACATATTATTCATATCATGAAAATAATTATAATTGAATAAGCCATGGAACCTTGAACCAGGAGTTCTTCCTCATGTTGAGACGGCCCATCCACAGGTCAGTGAGCAGGGTCTGCGTGCAGGAGTGTGAGACGAAGGGACGCAGGCCGGAGGACACCGCCATCTGGAGGCAGGTGAAGTTACTCCAGTCGCTCATCTCGTACGTCAGCAGCTTCATGGCCATGCGCTCGTTGCGTCTGAAGGCCTGGTCCAGCAGCTCCACCGCCAGCTGACCGAACTCGCTGCAGAGCAAACAGGGAAACGGGCTTAGCTACCCTGTCACAGGAGCACAAGCCACTAAGTTACATGAACCGGGAAAATTACCAATGTGGAAAAAAATTCTTCGATTAAAGGCCCACATGCATCAGCATTCTCTTCCTGGTTTTAGTATCTGAAACGCCCACAAAACCTTAGCAAAGAGCAGTGACATAGCTTTTGTGAAAAGTCCCAAACCCCGCCCCCCTGTCTGTATACATTCAGATTACGACACCGACAAATTATGCATTATGCAAATTATGTCATATCACGTGGGAATTTTTTTTACCAAGACCTCGGAAAAATCGCATTTAAACCCTAAAATAAGGCAAACTTCGACCAGAATTGCAATTTTTTTACTTGAACCAGTATGGAACACAATTGAAAAGCTCCAGAGTGATATGAAAAGCTAAAAAACACAAAAACTATGCATGAGAGTCTTCAAAATAAAGTCTATTATTTGTGCCCCTGGGATCATTTTTATTTTTTTATACACAAGGACAAAGTTTTATCTGCTTTCACTGATCAAATGTGTCCTAAGAACCAATGGAAACCATAAAAATGTGTGAGTTGTACAGCAATGACAGTGAGTAATAAGGTGTGAGTAGTACAACACTGACAGTGAGTAGTAAGATGTGAGTTCTACAGCACTGTCAATGAGTAGTAATTTGTATGTTGCAATAAGGCATCGGTTGCACAGCACTGACAGTAATTAGTAAGGTGTGAGTAGTACAACACTGACAGTGAGTAGTAAGATGTGAGTTCTACAGCACTGTCAATGAGTAGTAATTTGTAAGTTGCAATAAGGCATCGGTTGCACAGCACTGACAGTAATTAGTAAGGTGTGAGTAGTACAACACTGACAGTGAGTAGTAAGATGAAAGTTCTACAGCACTGTCAATGAGTAGTAATTTGTGAGTTGCAATAAGGCGTCGGTTGTACAGCACTGACAGTAATTAGTTAGGCGTTAGTAGTACAACACTGACAGTGAGTAGTAAGCTGTGAGTTCTACAGCACTGTCAATGAGTAGTAATTTGTGAGTTGCAATAAGGCGTCGGTTGTACAGCACTGACAGTGAGTACGTCTTGAGCTCCTCGGCGGTGTTGTCTCCCATGTTGCTGTCTCTGGCTTCCTGGGCCATGGTGCGGTAGAGCTTACAGGCCACCACTGCCCGAGCCATGGCCTCTTCGCCATGCTGCCACAGAAACAGCGCCATCTGCTGGCGCCTCATCAGCACTGCCCACACAAACAGGTCGTTGAAGGTGTGCACAAACAGCGGGGGTCCTTTCGTCTCCGCCCACTTATTCACCCTGGACTTTGGCGTAAAGACGCTTTTCTCCTGCAGGAGGGGCAGAGGAATGGCACAGGTGAGGTCACCTGCGTTTCACGTGCTTCCTGCAAGAGGGTAATAGAGGGTAAAAAAAGTAGAGGGTAATCTGTGTCCTCTATCTCTGGGCTGGAGAGTGAAAGCATGGCCGTGTGCATGGTGGACGACAGCCTTTGTAAGGGGTCAGTTCCATTTCAACTCAGCCAATTCAGGAAATTAACTGAAATTCAACTGGGGAATTGAAAAATGGCAATAATGTGGCATGAGGATATTTTCCAATTAATTGAATTTAACTTTTTTCCCCATTAATTGACCGAATAGAAATGGAACTGACCCCAGCTCTGATGCTAACGCGGCGACCTTTCCACCTTCCAGCAGGGCCCCGACTGGCCGTTTTTAAAGAGCCAGCCTCTTGAAGGAGACAAATTGTATGAACGTCCCAGGGTTTGAGAGGAAAATGAGGTTAATGACCTTGCGCTTGTACGGCTGTGCCGTGCGGAAGAAGTGGGGGCGGGGAGGGTCTCCGCCGTCGTTCGCCGGCTGCATGCCGGGAGCCCCGCTCGGCCCGTTAAACCGCCCCACATTCTCCCTGCCGCTTTCCCTCTCCGAGGAAACAGACTAATGGGAAAGTCAAGACAACAGAGGCAAACATCATCACGGCGTTCCCATCCTTTGAGGATGGGGTTGGCTTAATCCACACAAATACTGTTATTACTGTGCACGTTAATCATTTATGACGCTGGACATTTTTCCTGCGCACAAAGCCGCGGTTCTCAACCCTGGTCCTGGAGAGCCGCGGGGTCCGCTCGCTTTTGTTTTCACTTTAAAATCAGCAACCAGTCCAGACTCGAGAAAACAGCCAAGGTAAAGCAGCTGTGTAATCCGCTGCGTTACTCGATGGAGTTTCTCGATCTATTATATTACCATTTCGCAATTGATTGACAGATCGGGGCGGGCCCGTACCTTCCCCTGGCTTTGCAGGCGATTATAGGTGCTGCGGAAATGCTTGCGTGTGTAGGAGCTGCGGTAGGCTCTTCCCATGAGGTACTCGATCACAAGGCCCACGTCAATCAGCGAGACTCTGTACCCCACAGGGAGGTGAGTCTGGAGAAACAAGGACACCCAGCAGCTGGCTCCAAAATAACAGTGCACGCAAACAGCGACGACAAATTTGAATCTAATAACATTTGTGATGTAATGACACTGCAACTGCTGTGTAACCAATGTGGAGGTAACTGCCATGTTCTGATATCTTGTCACAAAGTGGCAAGGTGAGGAAGTTTGTGGTCTGAGTAGATGCACAGGGTGTATTGCATTTAACACTTACCTTCTTTACATCTTCCACAAGATGATATAAGAAATTATTTGCTGGTCCAAGTTGCTGTGAGATTAAAAATGAACACAAACAGCATCATTTACTGTGTTATTTATAACCACATATAATTGTGTATGATAAAATATACCTGCACTCAAATGTATGGAATCCAATTGTTACATTGTCTTAATATTTTTGTCATAGGAAAGTAAAAATGAAGCTAAAACACAGATAAACTGTGACCAGAATGCTAATTCATGGGTTCATGTGTTCTATGTCAAGTTCAAAATGGCAGATAACTGGGAACTAGTTTCGACTTTTAATCATGGGTTATGAAATTACACTATTATTGTAATTTACAATGATGTGACAGGGAGTATAGAGCATCGGTGTTGGATCAGGAGACTAGTTGTCACATGTTGCAGTGTTTTATTAGAAGGCTTGAATTGTTTATTTGAGATGTTCTCATCCAGGGTTATGTCCAATCCTTATAAGTCTAGACATTCTAGAGGCTGACACAGCTGGAGTTTTAAATTAGGATGTGTGAGGTAAGGTGCTCGATAAAAGACACCAGAGTTATGACAGCAGGCTCCAGAGAACACCGTTCCACTGCTCTTTCCATTACTGCACAATACAATTGAAGTCAAAAGTTTATACACCTTAGCCAAAACTCAGTTTTTCACAATTCCTGACATTTAATCCTAGTAAACATTCCCTGTTTTAGGTCAGTTAGGATCACGCCTTTATTTTAAGAATGTGAAATGTCAGAATAATAGTAGAGAGAATGATTTATTTCAGCTTTTATTTATTTCATTACATTCCCAGTGGGTCAGAAGTTTACATACACTCTGTTAGTATTTGGTAGCATTGCCTTTAAATTGTTTAACTTGGGTCAACCGTTTCGGGTAGCCTTCCACAAGCTTCTCACAATAAGTTGCTGGAATTTTAGCCGATTCCTCCTGACAGAACTGGTGTAACTGAGTCAGGTTTGTAGGCCTCCTTGCTCGCACACGCTTTTTCAGTTCTGCCCACAAATATTAGACTGGATTGAGGTCAGGACTTTGTGATGGCCACACCAATACCTTGGCTGTGTTCGGAATCGCTCCCTATTCACTATATAGTGCACTATTTAGGGTATCAGCCATTTTGTAGGGTGTCCAAAATTCAAAATGTCAATTTGACACCCTAAATCAGGGATGTCAAACTGATTCCATCGAGGGCCGAGTGTATGCAGGTTTTTGTTCCAACTGTGCCCTACACCAGCTGATTTCACTAATTAGCTCAGCTCTTCAACCAAGGAGGTGAACTAATTAGTGGAATCAGCTGGTGTAGAGCATGGTTAGAACAAAAACTTGCATACACTCGGCCCTCGATGGAACGAGTTTGACACCTCTGCCCTAAATAGTCCACTCAATATCCCCCACGATGCACCACAAAATGTAGGGTACAAACGATGTACACTACATGACCGGAGATATTTTTTTTGTCAAGATGGCGACGGCTGAGCCTTCGCTGGTCTACAAATGTAAATATAAATGCAAGTTTCATCTTGTAGCCTATATTAAATCAGTTTAATCGGCTTTATAACCGAAATATAAATAAACGCGGTAGATTAAATATATTACAGTGTTAACTATTTTTTTAATTTAACAATTATTACTGTTTAATGGAAAATGCAACTTAATTAGCTAGCTAGCTACCTAGTTACCTAACTTAACGTTACCTATCTACCTACAACGAGACAACAAAACCCTTGTTCAAAATAAAAAAAGAAAACCTTTTTACCGTTTCTTGCATGCTTTCTCACCAAGCCGGTGACCGGTCACGCAAGCGTTGCGCGTTGCTAAGTAACCTATTCAGACTATGTAGTGTCCGAAATCACCTCCTTCTTTTCCACCAGTGAATCCCTATATAGTGCCCTATGTAGATTCCCTAAGTAGTGTATAGGGAGGGAGTGAATAGGGAGAGATTCCGAACACAGCCCTTGACTTTGTTGTCCTTAAGCCATTTTGCTACAACTTTGGAAGTATGCTTTGGGTCATACTTCCAAATGCTTTGGGTGAACTTTGTCCATTTGGAAGAGCCATTTGCGACCAAGCTTTAACTTCCTGGCTGATGTCTTGAGATGTTGCTTCAATATATCCACATAATTTTCCTTCCTAATGATGCCATCTATTTTATGAAGTGCACCAGTCCCTCCTGCAGCAAAGCACCCCCACAACATGATGCTGCCACCCCTGTGCTTCACGGTTGGGATGGTGTTCTTCGACTTTCAAGCCTCACCCTTTTTCATCCAAACATAACGATGGTCATTATGGCCAAACAGTTACATTTTTGTATCATCAGACCAGATGACATTTCTCCAAAAAGTAAGGTCTTTGTCCCCATGTGCAGTTGTAAACTGTAGTCTGGCTTTTTTATGGTGGTTTTGGAGTAGTGGCTTCTTCCTTGCTGAGCAGCCTTTCAGGTTATGTTGATATAGGACTTGTTTTACTGTGGATATAGATATAGAATGCGTCTCCTTCCTGAGCGGTATGACGGCTGTGTGGTCCCATGGTGTTTATACTTGCGTACTATTGTTTGTACAGACGAACGTGGTACCTTCAGGCGTTTGGAAATTGCTCTCAAGGATGAACCAGACTTTTGGAGCTCCACAATTTTCTTTCTGAGGTCTTGGCTGATTTCTTTTGATTTTCCCATGATGTCAAGGAAAGAGGCACTGAGTTTGAAGGTAGGCCTTAAAATACATCCTCAGGTACACCTCCAATTGACTCAAATAATGTAAATTAGCCTATCAGAAGTTTCTAAAGCCATGACATCATTTTCTGTAATTTTCCAAGCTGTTTAAAGGCACAGTCAACTTAGTGTATGTAAACTTCTGACCCACTGGAATTGTGATATAGTGAATTAAAAGTGAAATAATCTGTCTGTAAACAATTGTTGGAAAAATTACTTGTGTCATGCACAAAGTAGATGTCCTAACTGACTTGCCAACACTATAGTTTGCTAACATGAAATCTGTGGAGTGGTTAAAAATTTGTTTTAATGACTTCAATCTAAGTGTATGTAAACTTCCGACTTCAACTGTATATGCTGACACACCAGCCTGTGGTTACCGTGTTATAAAGCTCCTCCATATAGGACACGGTGAGGAAGCGGTTCATGGTCATGCCGTGCTCGATCAGCAGCTTGACGAAGCCAACGCGGTCCATCACCAGGGAATCCAGCATGGCCTGCTCCATAGAGCCCACCTCAAATGCACAACAGACAGCACAAGATAAACAATTCACACACCACACACACAACGTACACAATTTACACACCTTAAACAACACAAATAGAAAATACATTTTACACAATGTAAAATATACAATTCCCACAATACATAAACCATACACAATTTAGACAACACACAATTTTCACAACTCAAACAACGCAAATGCAAATTACACAACATAAACAACACAAATGAACTCAAACAACAAAACATTTAAACATACACGATTTACATCACTCAAGCACAAATACAAGTTACACAACATACACAACACACGTATAACATCCACAGTTTATACAGCACACAAAACGTATGCAATTTATCGAACAAACACAGCTACACACAACACAACTCAACATGCACCTTGTTATGCACAGAATATGGACATCCACCTGTTACTCACATGCACACACATATGCACACAAACACAAATGCAAACACAGTACCTTCCATTGCTGTCCATATACAAGAATGTGTTTCTTAGCGATGTCCACCCGGTCCCATGCCAGCGAGATGCTCAACTGGTCTGGGGCCGGCGCTTTGCTGCCTACGGTACCAGCAACACAAAAAGCAACATCACTCAACAGCAATCAATCAGCAAGAGACCCCCGGGGTGTCCAAGTGTACACTCTCAGAAATAAGCGTTCTTTAGCTTGTCTCCATAGGAGAACCCTTTTTAGTTCTTTATGGAACCCTTGCATAGGTTGTTGTGAAAGCTCCCAAATTTAATCGTTTTGCCATTTTCACAGTGCTTGAGACCCTGGTCCAAACCAGAGGATAAATGCCAACAACACATGATCTGTTAACAAACTTTCTTACCTTACTTTCTTACCACCCTCCCCCCAATATACCGTCACTGAGACCATCCTGTGGGTAATCACTTCCACAGCCTCATTAGTTCCCCTAGTGGCTGTTTACAAGAACATGCAGAGTTCACTTATTTAATAGTAGCTATATTCAAATGAAATAATGGGAGGTTCTCACTGGCGTACCTTTGAATAACGCAGTCAGAATCACTGTGTCAGGGTCCTGCTGGTCTGCAGATTCAGAGTCAAAGATGCTTATCTGTTTTATTTTAAACAAAAGTAATATAAAATAAGAATATCATGATTTGTCCTCCATATGACACTGAATACGAACATTGGAACCTTCATATACAGTTGTCAAAACACTTGGCTGAATCAGTTGCCATGCCACTTAAAACGAGTTGAGCCGTGCACCCAGTGACTTTCCTGACAAAGTTCTTCATGAATAGAAGCGCATGCCATGTCCCACATAACACACAAAAAATATAAATTACATGGAAAACATTAGAATAGAAGAACTAACAAGAAGCAAATGCGGCCTCCCGTGTGACGTCGTTTCTACACTGGTTACCGTGACAGTGTGGAACCTGGGGACCAAGGGCCCAAACCCTGTTTCATTTTGTTCCAGTCTCTGCTCGGCCCCCAATGAGTGAAACGCTTCCAATTGTTTCCAGTCGGGGGGCCTCTGTCCCGGGACCAAATTAATATCCCCGGTTTTATAAATATGTAAATATGTTTCATGCTTATTATTCCAATTATTCTGTTAACTCTCAATTTAGAAATTCAAAAGCTTTTGATTTGCGCCCGGCTGCGAACTATACAATTCTGTTTGATTGAGATCTAAGCGAGGGGGCTGCCAACGCCCAGGCCGTGTGGCAAATCTCCCGATCCACAGCAGGCTGCCTGGCACGAAACAACATGATTATTTACAGAGCAGAAAGAGAGGGAGGGAGAGGAGTACAGAGAGAGACAGAACCTTAACAGAAGACATGTTAAAAGTGAAAAGTTCAGCAGTTTGATTACATGAAAACCATAACAACTGAAAGGAGTTGTTACCTACTGTATTGGACAGTACTGAAAGTGACTCACTGAATCTCTGTACTCCATGCATTCGGTCAGGAGCACATAGAGGTGGCGGGACTGGACATTCCCCAGGCCAAAGGTGTGTTGAATCCTCATTACAACATCCTCTCTCATGCCCGCATCCAGGTGCCTTGTGGGGGGAAAAGAAAACACCTTTGGACCGATTTTCAACAAAGAATATTGATAGTATAGCATTCAGTACAGGTGAGGAAAAGCTCTGTACAGGTGAGCTAAAGCTCCGTACAGGTGAGGTAAAGCTCAGTATAGGTGAGGAAAAGCTCAGTGCAGGTGAGGTAAAGCTCCGTACAGGTGAGGTAAAGCTCAGTATAGGTGAGGTAAAGTTTAGTACATTTTAGGTAAAGCTCCATACAGGTGAGGTCAATTTCAGTACAGGTTAGGTAAAGCTCCGTACAGGTGAGGTCAGTTTCAGTACAGGTGAGGTAAAGTTCCGAACAAGTGAGGAAAAGCTCAGTACAGGTGAGGTAAAGTTCCGAACAAGTGAGGAAAAGTTCAGTACAGGTGAGGTAAAGCTCCGTACAGTTGAGGTAAATTTCAGTACAGGTGAGGTCAATTTCAGTACAGGTGAGGTAAAGCTCAGTACAGGTGAGGTAAAGCTCCATACAGGTGAGGTAAATTTCAGTACAGGTGAGGTCAATTTCAGTACAGGTGAGGTAAAGCTCAGTACAGGTGAGGTAAAGCTCCATACAGGTGAGGTAAATTTCAGTACAGGTGAGGTCAATTTCAGTACAGGTTAGGTAAAGCTCTGTACAGGTGAGGTCAGTTTCAGTACAGGTGAGGAAAAGCTCAGTATAGGTGAGGAAAAGTTCCCAACAAGTGAGGTAAAGCTCAGTACAGGTTAGGTAAAGTTCAGTACAGGTGAGGTCAATTTCAGTACAGGTGAGGTAAAGCTCAGTATAGGTGAGGTAAAGCTCAGTACAGGTGAGGTAAAGCTCAGTACAGGTGAGGAAAAGCTCATTAAGGGTCCCTACCGGTTGTCCGTTGTTTGTTTATGTACAAATGCCAGGAGGTCAGCAGCCCGACCGGTCCCTTCAAACACGATGACCGGTACGGGGGGAACACTCTGCACGTACTCCAGAACCAGGGAGACAAGAGCAGGGCCCCCCTCCACCACAACACACACAACAGGTACCCTCTGAGCCAGCCCTGACAGAGATACACAGTCACCATTCAATGTTTCTCTCACAAATGTCTCTCTCTCTCTCTTTCTCTCTCTCTCTCTCTCACACACACACACACACACACAAGCGCACATGCACACACACAAACACATGGACATGCACACAGAAACATACATGGCACACGTGTGCACACACACAAACACACGCACACATTCACACGCACAAACTCGCACACACTCACTGGGGTGAATCTTCTGCAGCTGTAGGAGTCTCTCCAGCCTCCCGCGGAGCTGCATCCGGTAGCCCTGCTTTCCCACAGTGCCATCGTCCACCAGCAGGAAGTGGGAGTGCAGGCCATTCAGACAGGCCCGCTTACTCAGCGGGTTCCCCACAGTGTGGTACGGTCTGATCACCTGCACCAGGCCAACACAGCACAGGTCACACAAATATCATGGAGAAAACTGTGCAAGGGAGACAGCACAGGTTAAATAGGGTCAGCAAGGTAGCACAGGAGAGACAGCACAGCTGTCACTGTATAAGACAGCAGAGCACAAATATGACGGCATACGTCACTACAGCACAGGTTAATACAGCTTTGGTGATGCAACACAGGTAAAACAAAATGGACGAAGCAGCACAGGTGTGACTGCAAAGGGGGACAACAAAGGTGAGGCAGCAGAGGGGGGTGAGACAGTTACGGCGTCCTTCTCCCCAGATGCACCACTCACTTCCTTTCCCAAGAGATCACTCTGGTTCTCGATGACCCCCCAGGGAGCGATCCCCACAGCGTACCTCTTCCGGAAGTCATGGGTGCCGTGCAACTTCACCGCGTCCCCCACGTACCTGGACACCCCTACGAGAGTGACGTAAAATTCATTACAACCAGCTGATGAAGCTCACTTCCTGGTCACTTCCAACCGCCACTGCGGTTGGCTCCAGTATAGGTCTGTCAGGCCCATTTTTCAATGAAAGTCAATAGTACCAAATGCTGTCAAAATACAAAGTCAATACATTTTTTTTTTTTTTTTGAGAGTTCAATAGATAGGTGCTTTTTCTTTGTCTAATGTCTCCCCATGTGGCAATTTGTTATTATTATTGTGTCGTTTGGACAATATTTTAATATTTCGTGGACCAATCTGGGACAGCTAGCAGCACTTCCTAGTTATTGCGCGTCACTAGTATCTCACATGCTTAGTGGACGATGACCATATAAGGGTTCCCCTGCTGTCTCTGGCTCCAAATTTTGTACAACTTGGTAGCACTTCCGCAGTTTTAAAACGCTTTTCACAAGCCCATGGAATGTCCATGGGTAATGTCACAGTCACCTTGTCAATATTTTTCTACAGCCTATTATTACAACCATTCATGCTACACACCGATCACATCATAGACCAATCGTATTACTCAACAATCACAATATGCTGATTTTCATATCGTACACCAATCACACTAAAGACCAAACACATTACACAATGATAAATGGCTCAAATTGTGTCAAAGGATGAAAACAAACAAACATGCACACGCGCACACACACACCTGCACAGGAATACACACACTTGTACACACCGCACATGCACGGACACACACACACACACACACGCGCACACACGCACCTGGACACACAAACACACACCTGAACACACACACACACACCTGCACAGGAATACACACACTTGTACACACCGCACATGCACGGACACACACACACACACACACACACGCACCTGGACACACAAACACACACCTGAACACACACACACACACACACACACACACACACACACACACACACACACACACACACACACACACACACACACACACACACACACACACACACACACACACACACACACACACACACACACACACACACACACACACACACACACACACACACACCTGTGTTTATGCCTTCAGTCAGGATCCAGGCCCCTGTGGTCTCTGCAGCTCTAACCAGGCCCTTGCTGAAGGCCTGTCTCACCCTGGGAGGCAGGTGGAAGTTGTCTGTGCCACCGTGGACGGAGAACACCAGCTTGGGCATGTCCATCTGCCACTCCCTCAGCATCAGCTGCAACACCTGCTCCGCCCTGGTGTCACATGACAGCCGCAGGTACTGCCCCACCCAGTACCAACACACAGTACGTTCAATCCAGTTCAGTTCAATTCAATTCAATTCTGTGTAGTATTATGGTCAGGGAAGTGGACTTGCAACTTAAAGATTACACGTTCAAATACCAGGCAGGGCACAGGATTGTTTCACTACATATCCAGCTCCATAAATGTAAAAAAAAAAAAAGTTAAAAAGTAACGTACGTCTTATAAGTCACTCTGGATAAGAGTATCTGCTAAACGCCTGAGTACAAATGCACAGCCCAAACAGGATGTGTTAACACCAATAACATAAACGCAGGAAACGTTGTGTATATAGAAAGTGCACTTGGGAGAAAAAATACATAGGAATGCTTATTTTTCAATGCTTAAAAACAAGATGATACTCGTCTCTTGTGAGCACAAGCACTTAGAGGTAGCGGAGAATGGTAAGAAAATGGTCAAAGAAATTAAGGCAGTCCATACTGTGGATAGGTTTATCAAATGTACGTTTGGACTTTCTCTCTGACAGCTCACAGTCACAAAAATGTAGTCTCGGCACCAGTCAGTTCTGGGCTCAAATTTTGAGCTTTCATCAAATTAAAGGCAGTAGCACTTTTTCATTGCTCATAATATTTTTTGCTAAAACATAAATCAAACGTGTAACTGACTTCAAGAGGGAATTCTTTGAATTTATCTACTTACAGTATACAACAGAAGTGAGTACACCCCTGTGCAATATCACTTAAATGTCAAATGATTCAAAATTGTATCACCTCTCAATAATTGCATTATTTCTAAGTTGACAAGTAGAGTGTTTCCTCTTATGAACAATCAAAAACAAATACTTTAGAAAGACTATAGTGAAAATACAGGCCTCAAAGTAGAAACTCAATGCAACAAAAGTGAATACACCTGTGATCACTGACACACAACTTAGAAAGTTACACAAGTTAGTTAATAATATTTGGTTGCATATCCTTTGCATGCCATGACTTCCTGATGTCTGTGACCCAACAACATCAAATGACTCTTGATATCTTATTTTCTGGTACTCTTACAAGCGATCATATATCAGTGCAGGTTAAGTAAAGTTGAGTAAAGGTGAGGTAAAGCTCCATACAGGTGAGGTAAAGCTCAGTATAAGTGCAGTAAGGCTCCACACAGGTGAGGTAAAGCTCATTAAGGGTCCCTACCGGTTGTCCGTAGTTTGTTTATGTACAAATGCCAGGAGGTCAGCAGCCCGACGGGTCCCTTCAAACACGATGACCGGTACGGGGGGAACACTGACAGAGATACACAGTCACAATGCTCGCTCTCGCTCTCTCTCTCTCTCACACACACACACACACACACACACACAAGCACACCGTCTCTGCATTTGAATGGATCTATGGGAATTGGTGGGGGGACTAGATTTAGCTGTAAATGATGCTGGAACAACTTTCTAACTTGTGTGTCAGTGATCACAGGTGTATTCACTTTTGTTGCATTGAGTTTCTACTTTGAGGCCTGTATTTTCACTATAGTCTTTCTAAAGTATTCGTTTTTTTAATTGTTCATAAGAGGAAACACTCTACTTGTCAACTTAGAAATAATGCAATTATTGAGAGGTGATACAATTTTGAATCATTTGACATTTAAGTGATATTGCACAGGTGTGTACTCACTTCTGTTGTATACTGTATTTATTTTACAATATCACAGACTGCATATAGAAAGATATGAGCGTATTTTAGTGAGATTCACAGACACTGCTTCACACACCTCAACGTTACCTTGTTGGCTGGGACTGGGGACGTGTTAATGAGCTGCAGAAACATTTCATCACACCGTTTATTCTCCGAACAGCCTCCTTACTGTGGATGGCCTATATTTTCATAGAAACCATCATGTGATTTTCAATGACTTGTGTCAACCTTGGAGCCGCTGACCTTGGCACGGCAGGAGCGAGAGCCATCCTGGAAGTCGATGGTGCCATAGGCGTCGGTGGGAGCAGCCTGGGTGTGCAGAGCGACGGACCACTCCTCCTCACCCTCGTCTGGTTTGGCCACTTGGTGTGGGGGCGGGGCTCGGCCCAGGGCAGTGTGCTCCCCGACGAGTCTACCGCAACAGCACCTGGGAAAGAGAAAGAGAGACAGACAGAGAAAGAGAAAGGGAGGGGGAGAGAGAGAAAGAGAGAAGGGGGAAAGGAGAAAAATAGAGTGTGTGAGAGAGAAAAGGACAGAGAGAGACACAAATCATGAGAGAGGAAAAACAGAGAGAGGCAGGGAGAGAATAGTAATAAAATAAGGGAAAGATGAGACAGAATCAGGGGCGAGGGAGAGAAAAGGTGACACAGTGAATAAGAACGAGAGGGTCACCAGAGAAGCCTTGTTCCTCTCAGTGTTTCGGTGATTTGGCAGAATTGAGTCACCACATTAGCTGCTCCAACCTGGATGTGTTCTTACAGGTGACTGGTAATTACTGTCCTGCAATTACCGTCTTGCATAAAACGCAGATACGCAAGTTTTTAGTGATACTCTTACATTACTGGATGGGACAGTAGATGTCATACCTGATTAAGTTCTGGCATACTTGACACATAGGGGAACACCTGCAACAAACAGAAATTGGAACTATGATGGCTGAGGCACATGGAAATCAAGCTGTGGAATGCAGTCAAAGAAAGCACATGAAACAATACCAGTCAATACATAGAAACAATACAAGTCATAGATCTGAACATACACTGCACTCCAAAAGTGTTATAGGACTGTGACACATTTTTTTGTTGTTTTGGCTTGGTACTCCAGCACATTGGATTTGAAATGGAACAGTGACTATGAGGTTAAAGTGCAGACTTTCAGCTTTAATTTGAGGGTTTTTACATCCATAACGGGTGAACCGTGTAGAAATTGTAGCCATTTTTACACATAGCAGCCCCCCCATTTTAGGGCACCAAAAGTAATTGGACAAATTAACATACTTAAATAAAGTCATATTTAATATTTGGTTGCATATCATGACTTCCTGATATCTGTGACCAAAAAATTATGGTGAGCACCATAATTTTTTGGACAGTGACACTTTTTTGTTATTTTGGTTCTGTACTCTATCATTTGAGTTTGAAACGACACCATGACAATGAGGTCAATGGGAATTGGGGGATGGGACTAGATTTAGCTGTAAATTATGCTGGAACAGTATGGAATACATGGTTGGCTAAATGGCTGTAAGTCATCCAGGGTCTGAGGCATCAAACGAACCTCAAACCATCATCACTCTGCTACCAGATATGCAGTAGATTTGGATCACTTTAACAGTTGTTTCTCCTGACTCATTTTCCCATAGAGTTCAATAGGAAAATGAAAACCTTATAGTCACTGTTCCATTTCAAATCCAATGTGCTGGAGTACAGAGCCAAAACAACAAAAAGTGTGACTGTTCTAACACTTTTGGAGTGCACTGCATTTGATATTTTAAAATGCACAATTTAACATGCGTGTAATTTTGATGCGATATGTATGCCAAAATGTTATGTAGTCTATTAGATACAGCCAAAAGGGGAGAAAATCAATCCAAATGTTTCCACTATAATATGTATGCATTATTTTCTTTATTTATGTGTTATTTGGCAAATGCTCTTATCCATTTCAACTGACAAGCATTTAAACATCAGATGCACCAAACCCAAACACGTTCAAACACGTTGAAAAATGCATTTACTTTTATAAGGAAAGCAAACAGATATCCACAGTTGCCACATGGGTAGTACTTCTGGAAAATTCATAAGTGATTAAACGCTCATTTTAAAAGGGGGTGAAAGTTGAGGTGAAATACTCGCTCGCAACATGAATGAGTGAAAGTGGTCCTATTGTAGTCATTTACAGCACTTTCCTGTGACTGACATGTACTGTGAATGGAATAATGATCTATTCCCAAAAGACGCACACTAGGCTAATACTTAGTGTGAACCACCCAAAGGCAGGACGGTTAAGCAGCTTCATAGAGACACCTCATATATATTTTTGCCAAACAGAATTAGTGGCACATTTCTGTTTCTCTGAATTAGGTTGATCAGGAATTTTTTTTTTTTTTTTTTGTCCAGTAGCTACGACTGAATGCTTTCCACAACCGTCGCTGTTTGTGGTTTGCATGGGATTCCAGGCCCTAACACACACGGTAGCGAATTTGTAGGCTACAGGAATTCACACACACACACACACACACACACACACACACACACACACACACACACACACACACACACACACACACACACACACACACACACACACACACACACACACACACACACACACACACAGCTTCACCTGTGAAGATCTCTCGACGCTGGGATAAATTTCACACAGTCTCTCTTGTAGAAGGTTTCTTCAATCCAAGATTTCCTGTACTGAAAATTAAACGATTTTGTTTAAATGTATGCAGTCAAGAAAAAAACGAGATCAAACTGTATATTACCGGTAAGTATAGTCTAAACAGGAAACAGTAAATTTTTACATTAAATTTAGTCATATTACCAAAACTAAAAAATGCGTAGGCCTGGGCCTATATGCTAAGAAGGCATACTTAGAGTAGCCTGTGTTCCGGTTTTTATTTATTAACTTTTTTATTGGAATTAAGCAAAGTAAAAGGGGCTTTTGTGGGAGAAGTTGAAAGTAGCCTATGCCACAATTTTCATGGAATAATGGAATTTTAATGGAATATAGAATGCAAGCTGATCATCTTTGGAAATAACTTGGAACAAGCTATAAGCTGTGCTAGCTACCTGCCATGTTTAAAGTAAAGTTAATCGAAAACATTTCATTTAGTTAACAGCTTGTTTCCTTGGCTTTACGCGAAACTATACCAGTCTTGCGAAATAAGATTGGCACCACAAACAATTTAGCTTACAGGAAATTCTACCGCAGAGCCACACGCCCCCTTCCTGAAAAAATAGGCTCTCTCATGATAGGCTATTATCTAATCAAAGTTTTGTTCCCACAGCTACCGCGTTTTTAATAAACGAATGCATATTCCGTTTACATTTTTATTGCCAAAATGTACGTTTGTATTTAGATTTATAGACCTCCAATTTAAAGTAGGCTAGCCTATTAAACGGACATTCCAATTTCGCCCGGTTTGTCCTTTTCCAGATTAACAAACTACACGTTGAAAAATTTGAAGAATTGTCCCAACTATTTCAACTGGGCTCTGGTATGAAAGACGGCTACGTTAAATATTTCTGAACTATGACTATAGCCTATAGGCTGGGTATACCTAATAATATACTTAATAGCCTACCTAATGGCTGCTGTCACGTAGGCTGCCCTATACAGAAACAAGCCTTATTCTAGCCTATAGGCTACGGTAAATGAAAACAAAACTTACCAAACTCTTTGCCATTGTAAAGATTAAACGCTCTTTCCTACAGTAGCCTAAGCTGAACCCAGGATCGCTTCTCTCTAAAATTCATCTTAAAACGAGCTCAGAGCGGGACCCCCCAAAACACATGTATGACCCTCCCGGGTTTTTCTTTTCAGACTCAGTCGGCGCCTTCCAGGATTCATGTAATATCACACTCAACGGGAACGCTTTCATCCCCCCAACTCCACCCCATCCGATCCAAAAATAACCTGTCCGAAGAAATCCTCACCTCCGGTGCAGGATGATGGCCATTGTGAATAAATGCTCCGCTCAGTTTTTGAACTGTTTGAAAAGTTGTTTCCTTTCTCAGATTAAATGCATTGCAGACAACATCCGTTCACGCAGAGCACCGTAAAATACCCAGTGTTCATTTAACCGAGTAGTACCACGTTCAAGAATATAAGATTAAGTCGATAACTGGTGTTTAGCTAAAAAAATACCCTCTTCTACCTAAGATAAGATACCTATATTTTACATGGAATGTATCCAGTTAAACCATAGCCTACATGAGCAGATTTTTTCCTGATACTGATATGACTTGCCCTTTGCATTCACCAAAGTGAAACTGTGGAACATCTATTTTTTAACTGTCCTCTGTCCCATGATTTCTGGAGAGGTTTGCTAATTTCTTGCTAATTTAGACAAAACTACGGTAGGCTATTTCGTATAGCTAAATCTCTTTATACTTTTAGGCAAATATTTCATCCATAAATGTAAATGCATGGTCTAATAGGATCCCAAAATCCTCAATGATTTTAAAATGTAGCCTATTACCCATCACTCCAAAAGTGTACCGATCCTACTGCTGTGAAATGTACATCACTTGTAAAAAAAGTATTCTCCTGATTATCTTTTATGTAGCCTATTGTTAAACCTGCTCGCCCCATTTGTGTGTTGCATATTCTTCCTGTAGCCTACCTTTTCAAAAGGATTTGACTTGGAAATTGAAAAGCAAGAGATTATTTTGTACTGTACGTTAAATATTCAATAATTACAATAAAAATTAACCGAGTAGGTAGGCTAGGCCAAAACGAAGAGTTGATTCAACACTGAACATTTACTGTGAGGTCTGTACATGAGAAACACACACCGTGTTACAGTATTAATAGGGAAATAGGCTACAACCTGTAGGCTACCCTGACAATTAGGCCATTTCAATTTGGTGTATCGTTTCAAAATGAAAACACTCGCGTTACTTGATCGCCAGAGCAGTGCAACTGGTTGCTTGAGTAATAATAATAATATAATATTTTTTAAAAGAGCAACTATTAAAAACGCATGTCCTTAGGACATAGCTAAACGACGCCAGGAAAACTTCGAAGGACCGATTTGTGTTTCGTCAGAATAGCTCCCACAATAACACCTGCTATTGCTCAACAATAGACAGCCTATCTGTGCTGTGCGCTTTTGACTGTGCTGTGATCGTGTTTGCTTTCCTCTCCAACAGGTCACTCAACACCTGGGAGGCTATCGGATTAGACCGCCTATCTGCTGAGCGATGGGGCCCAAATTCTACTTGTCAGACTGTAATGAATGGAAGAACAAACAGAAGAGGGTCTCGTTCACAGCATTCAGGACACTGTAAACATTATTGCAACAGACAATTCCTGCTCGAGTGCAGCCCTTTAACCTGGTTTTGCATGCCAACTTCTGATTAGCTAGAGACTGAAATTTAGGCTATAGAAAACCTCGACCTGTCCTAAAGACTGGCCCCACATTATATAGCCTATATTAATTGTTTTTAATTCCCCAATTTGATATTCAAGATGGTGTCAAATTTAATCAGTAGCGTAAACATTATTTCACAAAGAAAACATTTCGACATAATATCACGCACTTTCTTAGCATTAGCCCACATGAAGAGACACGTAGCATAGCCTATATGCTACACTTATTGCAAGAGGCATTTGTGGTTAAATACTTTCAAGGGAACAGCAGTAGCCCATTGCCTCACGTAGAATTAAACCGAAACTCCCAAGGCTTCAAAAATCAAGCGTTCTAGGCCATACAGTACATTAGCTACATAAAGTCGTTCGTTGTGAAAATATAGGCCTACAGAAGTAAAATTTATAGGTAGGCTATGCTTAATTTATAGAACACCCTCAATATGTGTAGCCTATTGAATTATTAGTTTAGCCGACAGCATCGATCCAAACCCTATAGCGTAGCTATATTTTCAAAGCCTATAGCAATATTTGCGTATGGTGAAGCCAAATTTTGATTGGCGATGCATTTCAGCAAATCTGCACATTTTCTCTTCAAGCAAATCGTATCCCCCTGGGCTTACCATCTTGGCGGCGCTGATCTCACGGCAACACCTGATCCAGGTAACTCGATTGATCATTGGGCAACTGCTGCAGACTTCATATGCTTATTCATTGGGCCGTCTATTTGAGGGGGTGTGGGTTTGTAGCCTACAGCCAGCCGTGCCTGTAAACTTCGGCCAGCCTACAGCGGCTATGGTAGGCTACGAGTATAGCCTATAAATTCCTTCGGACCAAAATATAATTGTTTCGCATATTGGAACATGGATTTTCTTTTCGCACAAGCATAGGATAACATTTTGATTTACAAATATTGTCAGGAACACTGGTGTCTGTAACCTCTATTCCAGCTGAAATCATAGATGAGAAAATATAAAACTCAAATAACTTAGGTCGAATATCCATTCTTGAAAGTTATCGCAGCATTTTATTAAAAAAAATTTTTGGGGGGGGTCCCAGCAGTTGGACTTAGCGGTTCAAGTTAAATTCAGTTCCCTGGTCGCATAAATAGGTGCAAAGTGCAAAACTGTTAGTCGTCCCCAGTCCGGCAAGGGCGATCGATTAATAAGCACGCATGTGACTTCACTGTGAGATCAATATGGCGTATTTATTGAGTTTCCTCAAAAGTACACTGTACACTCATTGGCTTCTTACAGAACAGTAGGCTAATTGCAAATTATATTGCATGTGACACAGTTGCAAAGGTTCCCTTAAAAAATAAACGCCTAATGCGGCAGGCATACCCAACACAGACACAATACACCCGGAATGAACTAACACCGAAAACACAAGATAGAAAGCTACTCAACACTGTCATGTTTGTAAAATAGATGCCTTACACACAACACGGGAAACGTATAGGCTACCACTGAACACCTAGAGCCTATTGCAACTATTTAAACAAGGCATAAATACCAGAGCGGCAGATTTTAATAATTTCTCTTAAAAAAAATTAAACTAATACATAGAAAAGCGTGTGCATTTACAAAATCTTATATTTGCTACGTATAGAAATTCGACTTCACGTCTCCATGGCGTCGGTTTCCGACAACACGGATGAGTCTTTGACAGGCTGTTCTTCCGCGTCATCGCTGGTTTGCAGAAGAGAGAGGTCTACCTCTGGCAGAGGAACCCTCCAGTACTGGAATGAATTAAAAGTGCAAAGATCATCATCCGTCGGCGTCCCCTGAAATGACATTAAAGAAAATAGACAAATTAGCAGTATTGCAGAATTGCTTATGGTAACTGGGATGACGGCAAAGGAAAAGCGCGCCCCAAAGTTGAGCTGTCATGCAACCAAACTTGAGTAATATTAGGGTGCTAGCATGCTTCTCGATTTCATTCTTATGAGCACTCATTTATATACAGGCTTGTCCTCATATATTTAGATCAATGTAACGTATACGCCTAGGTTATATTAGTTACAAAGAAAAGACAGCACAAAGTAGAGTGGTTTAGGCCTAAGTGCATGCCACAAGCTATAGGTTCGTTGACAGCCGTTTGCGCTTATTTGCAATGCATGGTTGTTCATTCCTAAACAGCCATATTAAAGTTGGAAATTGTGTCATGTTTCATTACCATTCAAATGAACTCGTCGGAGTAGAACTGAATACCGTGCTAATCGGCTAGATCCACAGGGCAAAGTTGCATTAAATAATTTAGGAAAGTTTGGGTAGCATTGCTTTGGAATAGAGCTAGTTTATTTAGTGTGAGCTACGATAGGCAATAGTGTTAGTTGTAACTTGGCCACATTTTGATATCAAGACTTTTAAAGGCAGGCCTAGTTTTTGCAAGTTGGAATTAAGGACTTATAGACAGCGCTATGTAGGCTATGCGTGAGTAACTTTTTTTTTACGTCGTAGACGTTTTTGATCTGATCTGATATAGCCTACTACAGGGGTAGGGGACCGTGGTTTTTGTTTCCACCTTAAATACAGCAACTTAAACCAAAGAAACCAGGTGAGGCGAGTTAACTGTAATCAACTGCTTTAATTGATCAATTAAGTGGGGAGTAACAACTAAAACCAGTAGACCCAGTGGCTCTCCAGGAAAAGGGTTCCCTACCCCTGGCCTACTCGATAAAATGAGCTAAAACTGTCGCTGGTTTTACGCACCGAATAGTTCGGTGGCTTTACGTACGACTTTTCACCAGAGGAAAGCCACCTATAGGCGAAGGTTCCCTCCACAATCTGTCTGTCGATTAACACCAAATTAGCACACAAAAAAGAAAGAATATTTTTCAAAGGGGAGTTTCTGAAATGGCACAAGCTTTCATTCCCTAAGTGACTAACGTCATTGGAAGGCAGTGTTGAAGTTTAACCCAATGTTTTAAACGCCATATTCATACATTTATACTGGATTAAGAAATGTATTCTATAATAACAATGAGCTTTAAAAGTAACTGCAAGTAGATGGGCTCGTTTAAAGAAACACAGTGCCACGCATAAAATTAAAGGTCGTTTCATTTATGAGCCAAAGGCCCATTTCTGGGAAGATGCCAGAACTTCTGTATCTGCCTCCAAGACTGCAAAGTAAGTTAGCTAAGTAGTTTGCTAATAGTTCGCCCATTCTTAGAAGGGTTTCCCTTGTCCACACGGTGGGTCTTATTCAGTTAAAGAGCAATAGGCTACCTGAGCGCACACGCTGTGTTTCAGAATGGCATGTTTCCGTATTGCAATGCATTTGGGGTTGGTGGCTGCCTTCCAGTAGTCACTGATGGAAGGAAAGTAGCCTACATTGGGCGTTGAAATGTCACAATTTCACATACATATGTATTTTAAAAGAACACTTGGTTTAAATTATATGCAGCTGGCGACACCTTGTGTTCAACCAAACAATTTTCTCACGCGGCTCTGTGAATACAGCAACTTGCTGTAAACGGGTTGTAGCGTGTAGCATCGGTAACTTACCTTATCGGGCTGCTGTAATGCATTTTGTGATCCAACGCTATCGTCTCTAGTTCGTTTCTTTGAAAACCGACCAGATGTAACATTATTTAAAACAGCAAATGACTTTTTTTCGTCTAGGAAACTTCCAGAATGCTTTAAGTCAACAATGCTGTATTTCCCTGACACGTGTGTGTCTACATCTCGGTTATCACGGTCCGTGGTCGACTTCTTTCGAGGTCTATCAACTTCTGGCAATTCCTGTTCATCGGAACAAAACGCTCTCTTCCTGCAGCTCTCTGTCAAAGCTGGCAGCGATAGTGGATTCACGTTACCTCCTAAAGCTACAGCCATGCTTGGCGACTGCGCATCAATCTTACACAACGAACGGACACATCTTTTTAAGGGAGCGTCGCAGAGCAAGGCGTCTTCCGCTCTCCTCTTCGTCATATATGCACACTAAGTTTAAACCTGTCGAAATATTTTGAAAGGTACTATATTAAAAATCAGGCAAAATTGTTTAAACCTCCCCTCTCTACAACTCGGAATAGTGTCTGCTGCTCTCCGCCCACCACAAACTTGAGTTAGCACCCTTTTTACCTACAGCGCCCCCCGTGGTAGGTGGACGACAATCCCTAGGGGGTCCTGTCATCCCGTAAAGTCGTTCCAACGAGTAATTTGCTGTATGTCCCCTCAAAAACTCCGTTGGATTGTAGGATACTGTCGGTTATACAAGCAGATTTGTTCAACCTGAACTCTCCAAAATTGCATTTGGGTTTGAGATGATTTCAGAAAACCAACACGTACAAAACATGACTCGATACAGTCTTGATAAAATACATATTGTATTATGGAAACACCTCACACATAAATATGAAAACATTCCATTTTGCACTTGAAAAAGTTTATAAAAGTTTTTTTTTTTCCTTTATTGTAAAGTGTGTTGGTAATTTAACCCAGATAAGATGAAGAACAAAAGCATTACCAATTATACATTAAGTTTAAAACAACTTTAGTCATTTGAGAAAATAAATATACACAGTTGAATATTACAATTGCCATCTGAAGCGCATGCAAATGACTTGGACACTTCAGAATAAAAAACAAAAAGTTCTGGGTATACATATGGACATGAAAAAAGGCACCGGACCAGGATTTTACTGAAGAGAAAAAATATATATAACGCTGATTATCTTGTCATTGGTCACTGTTGAATAAGTAGTGTCTTGTTATTCCTGTACAAACTTTACAGTATGAAAAGCATACTATGCAAGTTCCGAGGGTAGCATAATAATAAAAAAAATTAAAAATAATTATAATTTTCTTGGCTGGTAGCTTGACTTAATGTCATGTCATGTCGTCATTTTTTTCAGTCTGTTGCGAATCGTCAAACTGACATGCGTCCTCAGCCTGGAAGCCGTTGGAGAAGAGGTGAGCTGGTTTCCGAGCCACAAAAAAGACACAGTCGTACAGGTACTTCAGCATGGAGCGCTCATTTTCCGTGTATGTGGTGGGGACAGACTCTCTCTCCACCTGCATGGCAGACAGAGGAACACATTTTGATTTAACCTGGTCCCCCAAATCAAAACTAAAAACACCAGCAGCGCTCTGTATCAGTCCTCTGTGGTATCTCAACTCCACAGAACCAACAACAATAATACTCATTGTTATCAATAATAATAATAATACATCTACACTTATATAACAACATTATTACTATTATTACACTAGTGTTCAAAAGTTTGGAATCACTGAGACATTTTTATGTTTTTGAAAGAAATTGATACTTTTATTCACCAAGGAAGCATTCAATTGATCAAAAAAATACAGTCAAGACATTGATAATGTTATGAACTACTATTTCTATTTCATTATATTTATACTTTAGCAATTGTAGCAATTTTTACACATAGCCCCCCCCCCCCAATTTATGGCACCAAAAGTAATTAACATAAATATTACTAAATAGTCATATTTAATATTTGGTTGCATATCCATTGCATGCCATGATTTCCTGATGTCTGTGACCCAACAACATCAAAAGACTCTTGATATCTTATTTTCAGGTACTCTTACAAGTGATACTATAACCACTACATTTGAATGAATCTCTATGGGAATTGGAGGGTGGGACTAGATTGAGCTGTAAATTACACGGGAATAGTATGGAACAAATGGTTGGCTAAATATTTGGCTGTAAGTCATCAAGGGTCTGAGGTATCAAACGAGCCTCAAACCATCACTCTGCTGTCAGATATGCAGTAGATATGGATGGATCACTAAGGGTTGTTTCTCCTGACTCATTTTCCTATAGAACTCTATGGAAAAATGACTTACAGCCATTTAGCCAAACATGTGACTAAATAACAAAACAAAAATACAAAAAAAAAAAAGACAAAAAGACAAAAACTTGATACAACAAAACACATTAAAATTAACAAACACGAAAACGAGACACAACTGGACTACACGTCGCCATTACAGTGCCTTGTACTACGTGTACAAATGGCTACAATTGCTAGAAATTGAATGAAATATAAATAGTAGTTTGTAACATTATTAATGTATTGATAGTATTGATAACTGTATTTTTTGATCATTTTAATGCTACCTTGGTGAACAAAAGTATCAATTACTTTCAAAAACATAAAAATGTCTCAGTGATGCCAAACTTTTGAATGCTAGTGAATATGAACACATCATAAATACGTGTCCATAAAAAGCTTGAAACAAGAAACAGAACAATTAGGGTAACAATGATTATGCATTAATTCATCCTCCTGTTACTGTTAATGTATAATGCACTGCGCTTTACCTCCATCTGAAATCCATATTTTAAAATCACAGCCCTGATATCTTCGTAGCTGAGCTCGATTGACAGTTCATTCGCCATGTTTTCAAAGTGGTATAGCAGTGGGCCTGGAAGAAGGACGGTTAATTCTCTGTCACAATGCCAAAGATAAGTTTTTTTGTTTTTTTGACATAATATTGAAGTATTCTGAAACATCTGAAGACAAAAACAGAGAAAGTAGCAGGGATACATTTTTATTTACCAGTTTTATATCACATTTTACCAAAAACTATTAGGAACAATAACTTCAATAAAAGCATAAAGAGAATTAAAGCTGCAGTAGGCAAGTTTGAAAATATACAAGGCAAAAAGACAAGAAGATTTTCTGACAGCCTAATACAGAGCCCAGGACACTCACAGAATCCGGATTTTTTCCCAGAACACTTGATTTATTTATAGCTGCTGGAATATAATGAGTACATTTAATAATCTCGCCAAAATTATATCAAAAAAATCTTGCCTACTGCACCTTTAATTCAGATGTAAAAAAAAATAATGTATTTAAAATAACATCGCTTTAACCAATGATTTTGTGTTAGCTCACCTAAATTAATCCATACACCACCGGGTTTGAGAATATTCCAGATAGTTTCTATGTAGTCAATTACATTGTGAGCCGTGTCAATGAAAAAGCAGGTGGTGACACAGTCCCAGGTATCTGATGAGGCACAAAAAGCAGCCTTGTTAATGTTTGTGTGTCCATGATGTTGTCTTTCATTATATGCGCACAAACACAAACTCTGAGAGAGGGGCTCAGACACAGAAAGAAAATCTTACTAGGCGTTTCCTTTTATTCTGTTTTTCTTCATTTCCAGACAAATGTGACAAGGATGAGTGCCAAAAAGTAGGGTCTGCATGTTCCTTTGGCCTCTGGTTCTTAAACGTCACAAGAAAGACTGAATAAAAATCACTAAATAATATTTTATATCCTCCCCTTACTTGTCTGACGTGTTTCACATCAATCACATAGTTTGATGGTGAAGAACCAACCTAGTTTGGCCTCTTAAGGGTAAACAGAAAAATATTAACTCTATTTTTTATTTATTTTTTTACAAAATTTTTTGTTTTGTTTTGCAGAATCTACTTTTTGACGTTTTTCTTTTGCTCTTGAATGAAATTATCTGTGAAAGCATTACCAAGGCAACCAAGGCAGACATTTTTAATGGGAGCAGGGACACTGACCCTGAATTGGAAACACTGAGAATGGCCTTTCGAGCACAGTCTCTCCTTGGGGAGCAGTGTCATGGACTAAATGATATTTGTGGGTGCTATAAAAGACTCTGTCATTGGCTCTCATTGGCTGCCAGTACAGGACAGATTGCAGCTCACTCACTTGGCTCTGTGTAGACTTCCTGGAAGTCTCCTGCAACCATAGAGAAATCGGAGTTAGGCGGAAGACTCTGGGGGTTTATGTCAGGGAAGGTCACCGGCCGTGTCTGGTCAGCCGATCTCTTGTTATTGCTGAACTGGTGTATCCACGGATACAGGGTCATAGAGTTCACTTCATCACACCTAAGGGGGAAAAAAACAAAAAAAAAACAGGCATCATCTCCGTTTTATACCAGCAGGATGGTGTATCCTATATTGGGTGAAATCAGTACCTGCTTAAAACTGCATTGAGGGAATCAGTACCTGTTCAAAACGAAGTTGGAAGAGAACAGCATGAAGAAGCTCCACTCGTTCCCCTGGCAGGCATAGCCCAGCCTGGCGATCTCCCAGGCCAGCCGCCCCAACCCCGCCCCAGGCACCAGGATGCTCACCTTCGAGGAGTCACTGCAGAACAGCACCAGAGTTGCCGCTGTTATTATACGTGGGGCGGACCAATTGACAGGGTTCAGTCCACTGACCAATCATGCACCATTCCAGCCATTATAAATTCATATTCTTTATGACAACTACTACCATCATTATTATTATTAGTAGTAGTATTAAGAATGTACAAATACAACAGTCTGACAAAACAAGGAAATTTGTGATTTACACACAAACGCATGCACGTTTGATTTCTTTTTCCTGAACAAGGCTACCACAATCCATTATATTAATGAGAAAGGCAATGATGGCAATTCTCTATGAAGTCTCTTGCATGCTCAGCCCAAATCTAAACTGTGTGATGAGCAGGAAAAAGGGTGAGGTGGTGCCATGCCTAAATACCATTTATCCCTGGGGAATATCTTCAGAATCTGGTCAATGAGGGGCTGGTAGCAAGTGTCTCTCTCCGGCTTTCCTGCCTCGCTCCAGTCCCTCACAAATTGTTTGATGGTGGACTTCAGCTTGTCCATGTCGAACGTGGATGCCGGGCGCACCTTCCTCAGGTCATCCTGACAACAACAAACAAGCACCAATCAAATCACCATTCAAACCAACAAGCACCTACTTACAGGACTTAATCCAGCACTACGTTCCTGCTCGACCACTTCACTCTGCTGCTGCAGGGCGACTTGCACTTCCCTCCCTCCGTGTTAATGGCTCCCGCTCGTCCCGACTGCGGAGCCTTTCCACCCTAGCTCCCCAGTGGTGGAACGAACACCCCACTCTGCTGCGCTCAGCTGAAACACTGTCTGTTTTCCATCGTGGTCTGAAAACGCACTTTTTCAGACTCCACCTCGACTAAACTACCTATATAGGGCCAATTCTATAGTACTTTTGCTTGTTTTCTATTTAACTTGTGTTTTTTAGTTATCTTATAGCTTATAGAATGTATAGCTGACTGTGTTCTATGTAGGGTTCTCCTACGTTGTGAGAAAGTTGTGCTTTGTCGGATCTGCTTTGTAGTCGCGTCAATGACCTTCAATATGCACTTATTGTACGTCGCTTTGGATGAAAGCGCCTGCCAAATAATTGTAATGTAATGTAAATCCAAAGGCCGGACAGAAGACGTCCGATAGCATCTTAGGAAATTGGCCCATCCTGAGCCAATCAAATTGCTGTCTGTCTGGGGCTTGAAATAATTTTCCTTATTGGCTACCAGTGACAGAGTAAAAGTGATCAAGCACTGCTAACAGAAGTGACCACCCCTGCTGTGGTGTCTATGCTGTTTTCATAGACCAAATTAATGATTTACACATATTTAAAGGGGCTATATGTAACAAATTTACTGTACTAAATCATAAAATGACCATGATATTTCATCAGAGATTAAGGAAACATGCTAAATCGAAATACTGGCTTCTCCGACAACAATGCTACAGCCAGTATATTCTCCTTTGAAATTTCCATTCCGGGTCGGAACGTCTGTTTTTGTCCTGTGTGATTCACTATTCTCCGAGTTGACTGCGCCCACTGCCCGATCGTCTCCGAGTTGACTCCGCCCACTGCCCATTTCGACACACCGGGTTGCCTGATATGAAACAAATTGGCACACAAACACAGCGCGCTGCAGCTATGGAAGCAAGCAAACGAACTGGATCAACTGCGATGGTACTAGATTCTACCAAACCTAAAAAGCCTTGTCCTCTTTCGAAACAGCTCCACGACCAGTGCTAAACCGTGCTAAAACACGGGTAAATCTCGGACTGGCATTTGAAAGATGGACAGCTTAGAGCCCAGAAGGCTTTCAAGACGGATGCCAAGTTGGCTAATTTTCTCCTGAATTGAATCAATGAATGTGTTCAAATTTCGCTAGCGTTAGATTGCTAGGTAGATATTTTAGTGAAACGATGTGCGTCTAGGTAAGGTATTCTTTGTTTTGAGGCTAACGTTAGCTAGCAAGCTAGCTAAGGGTATCGTTCAAACAAAGGAATTTTGTTGTCTTACATTTCAGAATAATGTTAGCCAAACACTGAGATTTAGGGCACTGAGCTGGCTGAATTTCTCACTGCCACGGTTTAAAACAGGAAGCAGTCCTGAGATCACAATTAAGCTTGCAAATGGGTTTAATGCAGTTATAGAAATAAAATCAGTCTTTAAAACTTATTTTATCAACCTAGTGTAATTTCTGCCTACATGAATTATTACAGCTCCAGAGTGTTTTTAAATGATACATTACATTACATTCATTTAGCAGACGCTTTTATCCAAAGCGACGTACAATAAGTGCACAGTGCATGTCATCCACTCTCACACCAGGAAAACAGTAGGCTTCACGTTAAAATCCATGAAACCACTGGCAACATTTAAGTTTCGAATCGCCAATTACAACTGCATTCGTCGGAGACGGCAGTAACGATGAGCCAGATACATGCTTCCTAGAAGATGTTTTTAATCAAAGCGACGTACAGTAGGCTACATGAATGAATACATTATGAAGCAGGGGTCGATGTTGGGGAGCTGAGGACTTCAAAACGATTTCAAAAGTGTTCATTTAGCCTAATCGTTATAACACTACCCAATTGCTGTTACCGTATAGAACAATGTTGCTGAAAACGTTATTTTCATTTTATCTTTGCTTGACATTTTTCCCGTTTCTTGCCTGTGCTGTACAATCTCTGCCTCAATGGAGGGGAGTGGGTGGGGTTTAGAACGGAGGCGGAGACTTTTTTGATTGTAAACACAGGACTACAGCCAGGCTAAAAATCCTACATAGTGCACCTTTAATGCAAACATATTCTTATTGACCTTCTGAGGAAGTCCAAGCTCCTCTTCAGTCTAGGTTCAGAGCAGTACTGCCTTAAAAGGAGGACTATATTTTGTATGCAACTATTTTTATTTATTTATTTATTTTTTAATATTGGGGAACGGTCATGCTTAGTTGGTAGCAATCATAGAAAGAACTGCTGTGAGAGAAATCCAGCACCATAGACTGTGTTTATACCCTCAAATTCTGCATTCTAAAATCAGCAATTTGCTCCGAATTTTGTTTTCAAAACAAGTTTTCAAAACAGTGGCATATCACCATGATCACATTGCGGACCAATCAACTGTGAGATTGAACTTGCCAGTAGCCAGTTCACCAGCTAGACATTTCACAGCGACCTGTTACACCAGTGCTATTTCACAGAAAGAAAAATAAAAGGGAATTGGATAAAGCTCACTCAAAAACTGGAGTAAACTTAGGTGCTAATTTCAGAATGTGGTGAGATTTTCAGGAACAAATTGGTTTAAAGACAGACTGGACAGGTAGGTCAAAAATTTCAACATGAATGGACTTTCTGCATGCCAGAGAACTGTAATTACCTATAATGAATATGTGGTTTTAGGCGCTGCCGACAAGAGAGAGAGTGAACTCATGTGGTTTGTGGAGCCGGCACAACTGTCGGAAATCAGGCAATTGGGGATGAATGATTGTTTATTAATTATGTAATTAACCAATTGCCTTGACTGTTCGACAGTGAGCCTGAGGGCATAAAAGGAGGCTGCTGGGAGTTTGAGGAGGAAGACGAACTTGTGTGTGTATGTGTGTCTTTGTTAAAAACGCAGATTGAAAGGCGGAAAAGAAATAAACGGAGTGATCTCCAAAACTAACTGTTGTCCTAGCCTCTTGAACGTCGCGTTCAAGCGTCGCGTCGCGTCAAGCGTCAAGCGTCCCCAAAGTTTCATATCCCAAAGATGACCGCGGATGACGACACTCAAGCCTTCCTAGAGGCATTTGAGGTGGCAGCGGGGGCGTGCAGGTGGCCACTCGAGGAGTGGTCAGTACGTCTCCTGCCCCTCTTGTCGGGCGAAGCACAGAAGGCGGCGCATAGCCTGCCGGCAGCCGCTCGGGCGGACTTCCGAAATCTAAAGAAGGCGGTCCTCGACTGAACGGGATTCAGCCCGGAAGACCACCGACGTCGGTTCCGGGAGACCTCCCTGACGGAAGAGGACCGACCGTTCGCCTACACCCAGCGGCTGACGGACATGGCGAGGCGCTGGCTCCGGCCAGAAATAAGATCAGCTGCGGGAATAGTGGAGCAGGTGGTCCTGGGAAGATTCATCGCGGGGTTGCCGGCGGATACAGCCAGCTGGGTCCAGTGCCATCGGCCCACCAACCTGGATAACGCCGTCACCCTGGCGGAGGACCACCTAGCACAACATCCCTTCACCCAGCAGCAGAAACCGGAGCCGGTGCCCCGGAAAAAGTTTTTCCCCCGTTCTATTCCCGTCCCCAAAACCCCGCCTTCCCTCATGTTAATTTCCCTGCTTTTTCTTCCCCTTCTCCCCACTCAGGCTCAGTGGCGGTGCAGTCCGGCCCACAGGGAGCTCCTCAGACACCTGGACCGGGGTGTTGGCGGTGCGGACAGCCGGGCCACCTGCGCCACGATTGTCCACTCATGGAGGTGGGGCAGGTGGTCCGTGTTGTCGGACCGCCCACCTCCGCTCCCGATCCAGACGGGGCATACTGCATTCCGGTAAGGGTGCAAGGGAGTGAACACCGGGCGCTGTTGGACTCAGGGGCTATGCAGACCATGATCCAACAGAGCCTGGTTCGACCAGAGGCTTTGGTACCGGCACGTTGGGTAACGATTAAGTGTGTGCATGGGGATATACACAAGTATCCTATACTACCAGTGGAAATTTGCATCAAAAATAAAACACATATTTTGGAGGCTGCGGTTAGCTCCCGCCTCTCGCACCCTCTGATTTTGGGCACTGATTGGACAGGATTTAAACTGGTAGCGGAGAAATTGATGGGGGTGCGATCCCGACCGCTAGGGAAGTGTGAGGTGTGTGCAGTGGACAATGGTGACGCGGGGTCGTCCGACACTGCCGAGGGGGGGGCGGCATCGGGAGAGCCTCCAGTGGAGACTCACCAGGTGCCGGTGTTCCGCCCCGTGGAGGATTTCCCACTCGCTCAGTCTCGTGACGATACCCTACGCTTCGCTTTTGACCAGGTGATATCTGTTGATAGTCAGCTAGTGTGCCCGGATGCTGCACGATCTCACCCATATTTTGCAATTATTAGGGACAGATTGTACAGAGTGAGTCGTGACACTCAGATAGGTGAGGAAATAACCTAGTTGTTGGTACCTAAAAGCCGCCGGGAAATGATTTTCCAGGCGGCTCACTACAACCCCATGTCTGGTCATTTGGGATATGAAAAAACACTAAACCGGATAATGGCCCGTTTCTACTGGCCGGGCATTTGGGCGGACGTACGTCGGTGGTGTGCGGCCTGTCCAGATTGTCAGCTAGTGAATTTCCCGGCTATCCCAAAAGCGCCGTTGCGCCCTCTATCGTTAATTGAGGTCCCTTTTGATAGAGTGGGCATGGACCTCATCAGGCCATTTGACAGGAGCACCCAGGGTTACCGATTTGTATTTGTTCTGGTGGATTATGCAACCCGGTATCCCGAAGCAGTGCCGTTGCGCAATATCTCGGCCAAGAGTGTTGCGCAGGCATTGTTTCAGATAATCTCCCGTGTCGGAATCCCGAAAGAGATTCTGACGGATCAAGGCACGTCGTTTATGTCACGCACATTACGCAAACTGTATGAATTATTGGGAGTTCAGTCCATTAAAACCAGCGTATACCATCCACAAACGGACGGGCTCGTTGAGCGTTTTAATAGGACCTTAAAATCTATGATTCGGAAGTTGGTACACGATGATAGCCGAAATTGGGATAAGTGGTTAGTTCCTCTATTGTTCGCAGTGCGAGAGGTTCCCCAGGCCTCTACGGGATTTTCTCTATTTGAGTTACTGTTTGGTAGAAAACCACGGGGCATCTTGGACCTAGTTAAAGAATGCTGGGAGGAGGGTCCAAGTCCCAGTAAAAACGAGATCCAATACGTTATGGACCTGCGAGCAAAACTCCATACACTGGGTAGGTTGTCACGGGAGAATTTGCTCGAGGCTCAGGAACGCCAACAGAGGCACTACAATAAAGGAACTAAGATAAGACAATTTTCATCGGGAGATAAGGTCCTAGTATTGCTCCCGACTTCCAGCACAAAATTACTCGCCAAGTGGCAAGGACCCTTCGAGGTCACACGACGAAGTTGATTATGTGGGGGAAGTTGATTATGAGGTGGAGCGATCTGATAGAGAGGGGGCGAAACAGATTTATCATCTCAATCTGTTAAAAGCATGGAAAGAGGTGGTGCCCGTCTCCCTGGTTACGGTAGATCAGGAGAGAGATGAGCTGGGGCCAGAGGTACCAAATTCAACCAATCAAACCTCACCCCTTTCAGATAGCCATCTCTTACCGAATCAGAGAGCAGATCTTGCCTTGTTGCAGAAGCGGTTTGCAGATGTATTTTCCCCCCTACCCGGTCGCACTCACCTCATAAACCACCACGTTGAGTCAGCCCCGGGCGTGACGGTGCATTCACGGCCCTATAGACTGCCTGAACATAAAAAGAAATTAGTTCCAGCAGAAATAAAGGCCATGCTGGAATTAGGAGTAATAGAGGAGTCTAACAGTGCGTGGAATAGCCCCATCGTGCTAGTAGGTAAGCCTGATGGATCTATTCGGTTCTGTGTAGATTATCGCAAGGTGAATGAAGTGTCACGGTTCGATGCCTATCCAATGCCTCGGGTCGATGAGCTCTTGGATCGGTTAGGCACAGCTCATTTTTTTTCGACACTGGATCTCACCAAGGGCTACTGGCAGATTCCCTTGTCTCCAGAGTCCAAGGAAAAAACGGCTTTCTCCGCTCCGGATGGGTTATACCAATTTCGGACACTTCCGTTTGGGTTATTCGGGGCCCCTGCTACTTTTCAACGTCTGATGGACAGGGTGCTGCGTCCGCATTCTGCTTTCGCTGCAGCCTATCTGGATGACATTATCATCCACAGCAGCAGCTGGGCTCAGCATGTGCGGCATGTGGGGGCGGTGCTCGAGTCCCTGAGACAGGCGGGACTCATGGCTAACCCAAAGAAGTGTGCAATTGGCCGGCGGAGGTACGGTATTTGGGGTACCACTTGGGAAGTGGACAGGTGCGGCCTCTCGTGGACAAAACCGCAGCGATTGCGACTTGTCCCCGACCCAAGACAAAAAAGGAGGTAAGGAGGTTTTTGGGACTGGCCGGCTACTACAGAAGGTTTATTCCTGCTTACTCAGAGCTGACCAATCCCTTAACCGACTTGACTCAGAAAGGTGCCTCAGATCCAGTCCAGTGGACGGAATTGTGCCGACAGGCGTTTGAGCGAGTGAAGGAAGCTCTTTGTGGGAAACCGCTCTTGTTCACCCATAATTTCTCTCTCCCTTTTAATTTGCAGACAGACGCATCGGACAGAGGGCTGGGGGCCGTTTTGACTCAGCAGGTGGAGGGGGTCGACCGACCAGTGCTGTACATTAGCAGAAAACTCTCACAACGGGAAGCTAAGTACAGCACGGTCGAGAAAGAATGTCTGGCCATTCGGTGGGCGGTCGGGTCCCTCCGTTATTACCTACTGGGTCGCCCATTCACCCTCTGCTCGGACCATGCTCCCCTCCAATGGCTCCAGCGCATGAAGGATACCAACGCCCGAATCACTCGTTGGTATCTGGCTTTACAGCCTTTTAATTTCAAGGTGGCTCATAGGCCGGGAGCGCAGATGGTGGTGGCAGACTTTCTCTCTCGCCCGGTGGGGGAGGAAGGGGGGGTTGGTCATCGGCCGGATGGCTTCCCGGCCTAAGTCGGGCGGTGGGGGTATGTGGTAGGGGGGGCGTGGTTTTAGGCGCTGCCGGCAAGAGAGAGAGTGAACTCGTGTGGTTTGTGGAGCCGGCACAAATGTCGGAAATCAGGCAATTGGGGATGAATGATGGAGGAGGAAGACGAACTTGTGTGTGTGTATGTGTGTCTTTGTTAAAAACGCCGATTGAAAGGCGGAAAAGAAATAAACGGAGTGATCTCCAAAACTAACTGTTGTCCTAGCCTCTTGAACACGAGGGGTGGCACTCGCATCGTCACAGAATAGTAGCTAGGTTGGTAATTGGTATTATTGATAACGTTACTTTATCACTAACGGCGGCTAGCTCTTGAATGATGGGCATGCTTGCTAACATTATATGTTGTATAGATCGTGTTAGCTCGAACTGGCTACACAGCTATAAGTTACCAAAGCTTAACTACCGTAGCCAGATAATGCCTGATTCAGACTAATGCTACAAAAACTCAGTGTTATGCAACAACAGAAAAGATTTTGTTGTTTCACCTGGAATTTTAGATGACATTTTTACTGTCATGTTAGCACTACCAATCTGTAATCCTGCAATTGTATCTAGCAGACTTTCATGGTCACAATGAGGTCTGTGGGGTGGGGGTGCGTCTCTTTCTTTGTGGGCAGGGCCAAGGGATGTTGTGACAAGAAATGTGGGGAAAAACTGCATACTCGAGCTTTAAGCACCACATGTAAGAGAATAAAGCTTAATATCTACTCAGACACTTGTCTGAACTTGTCCTTGGCAGGGCACCGCAGTTGCACCTTTGTTCGAGGTTCTTTATCACAATACAACTCCAGGCCTTTAAAAAGATTCAATATTACAAGAGGGTCACAGAACACAAACACACAAAACTATCACGCTAAAGTTCTCGAGAACCTCTTCACGAAGCGTGGCAGACAGTGAATGTGTCACCTACCTCTTCTCCGTACTCCATGTTCTCAAACATGTGGACGCAGTTGAGCACAATGGCCTGCAGCACTTCCTGGTTGTGGTCCACGCACCAACGGACCTTCGCCAAGTTGGACAGGAAGTTGGGCAGCAGCATCTGGTGGTGCTCAGGGAGGAACCGGAACTGTCTCTCTGCTCGATTCACTCGCTCATGAAGGTGGACTCTGGGCAAGGCGGATTTGGAAGAAAGAGAGACAGAGAGAGGAGGAGGGAATATAGTTTTTTCTATCACTTTGGGAGGAGAAAACGTACCTGCTTAAGCAGGCCTTCCAAATTGCATACATGAGGAGCATGCTAAGATTAACTGAAATTATTTAATTTGGTCCTTTCCGTGTACAAACTTATGACTCAAGAGGTTTCAATCTCCCCCACTGCAGACACAATAAATTAATTGAAATAAACTCCATTCCACAATCAGCCAAGCTGGTCAAACAGGAAATGAGTTTGCATCACCAATACTACAGAATATCCAGGCAATGTAAAGGTGCAATAACTGCACTACTGAAGCTATGTGCCACTGTTATGAAGTGTGTAATGCTTGAAAGTGTGTTCGGCATGTAATGTATGAAATGTGTATGGAATTGTCTAAGTAATTGATCACGTACACTGGAGCTATTATTTGTATTATTATCTGAACCACTATATATCGGCCTATATCTGTATAGAGGGAATGAAGCAACTATGACATTAAAAAAGAATTCTGTAAAATAATCAAAGTATTACCTAATTTAATCACCTTAGCTTTAGATTAAAACTCTCCAATTAGTCTTGCATAGAGAAGCATGTAATATCTAATGTATAATTTAATATGTAATATAGTTTCACATACTTAATACTTATAAACATGATCAAAACCGATGTGTTGCATTTAGATTAATAAACGAACTAAATGACTGAGAGTTGCCCAAATTCTCTCGTAAGACATTAGCCAACAGATTCTTATGAAGGAATGAAATAGAACTGTGCGAGGAAATCACCCATCTTGCAACCACAGGAAGCTGCAAACTATAACGTTAGCACATTTAAACAGCTATCCAGCTTAGTAATTGCCTGATATCGTCCTAGGTTAGCTACAGGTCCTAGATGACAGCCCCAATAAATGAAGCACCAGGCAGCTTTCTAGGAAGCTTTCAACTGTGCATCTCTCCGTTACAATTCATGGCAGCATTATTGTTAAAATGACAGTCAATTATGGCCTGATTGAACGAGCCAGCCAACCAAGTTGCTAGTTGACTCATTATAAACAGCAAGTCCGCTTCTTCTGACTGATTATATAGAAAATTAATGCAATCGGAGTTTGCAATCTAACATTAGAAACTTTTGATGTCCTTGTCCTCGAAAGAACGGCGGGCTAACTAATGTCCTTACTGTAACAGTCAGCGAACACAATCCTAATTTAAGTTTAGAGCATGTCCTGCACAGACACACTTCTCCTTATGTCATTAGGATTTGATAATAGAAAAGACTGATGATGACACATCATCATCTGCGCAGTATCTGTTTAAAATGTATGCCCATGAACAAACCCAAATTCCACCTAAATACATTCACCAACAGCGCCTACGAGGTATACAGCTTACTACCCAGTGCTAGCTAGCTAGCTAACGCTACATCGAGCCAGCATTCTTAGACGTTCATTGTTTGCCAGTTCTGAATGACGATAGCTACCTATAATATCTAAATGCATCGATGACTTTCCAGAAGTGCTGGCGCTCCAGCCGTGCATCTTCCTGTGGTTCACATTTTATCCTTTCTCTGTAAAAGTATGCCTCCTCTTGTTCTCCATCTGCATTCAGTTCCTCCGTCGCCTCGGCCATCGCTGAGAATGACGTCACCAGACCCGAATAATCGAGCACCAAACTACGATAGGCAGGTTAACCTATCGAGTTCAACAAACTCGCTCAAACCAGAGAGGGCAGACATGAGAGATTTGTTCAACGATATGTCTTTAAAAATTAGCATGTATTACCAGACCTGGGACAGTGTCTCAAATTAATTCATGAATTTGGAAAATTACTGTAGTCATGTATAAATTAAGCAAGAAATAAACCACTACGGGCTGTCCCGTGGCTTCGCCTCAGCCACACCACACCCGTCATACATTATTTTCCAATAATGGGACAGCCCGGAGTGGTTTATTCCACTTATACCACGGTTACCAACAACGATTATATATTAGTTACTGTTATATTTATTGATTTTATCGACTTAATCAGCTGAAATTGAAATATCCTTCCGAGGCCCTTTTGGCCTGTTGTTTTCCCGTTGTCAAGCAAAACTGCTGGTTGGTAGTTCTATTTGAACAGAAAACATCTCGCTGCTAATTCTATGTCTGGTTACTAGTTCCAGTTTGTCTGTAGTTATGAACCTCTCGTTGTTAGTTCTGAAAACAATTGATTCTATAAGGAAAAAAATAGTTCCTTCTCAACTTTATACCATAAAATTAGCACCAATTTTGGTTATTTTTGTCATTAGTTACATTATTTAAGGAAATTGCATGAAACCGCAACTCAATTTACCTCCCTCTCTCTGTCTTGCTTTTTAAAAGTGGTTTGGTCACACAGCCTAACGCTCATGTCGTTTAAATACCAAGTATTCTTGTGAAATAACATTTATCTGTAGGATATTGAAGACAAATAACAGTGCTTTGTGTGTGTGTGTGTGTGTGTGTGTGTGTGTGTGTGTGTGTGTGTGTGTGTGTGCGTGCGTGCGTGCGTGCGTGCGTGCGTGCGTGCGTGTGTGAACATGTGTGTTCCTGTGCGTGAATGCACCACAAGCTCAAAAATAAAATAATTTTCAGTCTCAATTTTTATTTGAAAAGAACAACAGAAAGCAGATTCTATTTCCCTACTGGATTCACAATTTTTCCCATGAAGAGCATACTTTTGGTGTCATTGTTGTAGATTATAACCATGAACGGCCGATCGAACTTCAGGACGGGAGTATGGGTGAATGAGAAAAGCGTGATTGACACCCCTGTTGCAGCTGCTGCCGTGGCTCCTGCCTCATCAACATCTAATGAAGCCTGATGAACGACCTAAGAAACAGTAATACAGCAAAGCTTAACATATGCACAGTTTAAGCACCACAGTAGGAGCTAACACATATTAAATATGTTATGACAGTTCCAGATCCTTTCCACTTTATATTAAACTCAGTTTGTTTTCCAATGCATGTATTCTTGTGGAAAATATTGATAATTTTAGTCTTACTGGGGGATCAAATTGTGAGACAAGTACATTACAGCAACACAGTGCATTTGGATCAGGGCTTAGTGCAACAATTAACTCAGAAACTGATTAAACAGCAAATATGTGCAGATGCAAACTGTCACTATTGTTTCCATTTAAAACAAATTCAAATTTTTTTTTACCTCAGACACTTTCAATTTGACTCCCTCGTCATCCATTATTCCTGTGAAGTCGGCTGTATCTTCAAAGATGTCAGGCATTCCCATTCCTGTCAAGACGTCCTTGAGCGAATATGATGTTGCGATAGAGAATTTTGGAACATACACAACGTGTTTCCTGCAATAGTTAAATTGGAAATGTTCAGTGTTTCATCCTTGAAAGAATGTTCAGAGAGATTAAAAGCTGAAAAGGGTGCAGCTAAAAAAGACAAATAAAAAAATGCAAAGAAATTTTGATGTTTAAAATATGCAAATTAACTACAAATTAAATTTTTTTGAACATGCAACCATTTTAGGGTTAGTTGTAAGGTAAGTAATGTTCATTGTAGTAAACTGCAGCTCAGGTATATTGAGTCCATGCAAAGTATTTTAAACAAGTTATTTATCATCTTTAATGAATCAGTTAAATTATTTCTAATAACTGTCTAATGCATTAATCTGCCTGCAAAAATGAAGGTTTTCATACCAAAAGCTCACATAAGCCTGGATATGAACTTTTATATTACTTTATACCTCAGTGGATATGTATGTTTTAACGTAACCTTCTGCATGTTTATTGATTAGATGCCTTTAAGAAGTTCTTACTTTTTTTTCATCCATCTTAGCCATTTTGTCACATGTTTCCTGCAAATGACCTCTTCTAGTCCCTGCAGTCCATTCTCAGGAAGGATCAGCAGCATTGAGACAGACTCATTATAATGAAGCTGGAGTACGTGGGTGGAGATCTCTTTGTCATGATAAACGTAAAAATCATTCTTTTCCTTCATCATTTGAACTGGAACTGTTGTCTCCTTGCTTGTGTGAAATGGATGTTCCCTTGTTGATTCTGGGTCGAATGGCAACTCCCATTTGCCTGAAAATATAAAGTGAAGTGTAATTTTTTAAATTCTGAAAGCAGCAAAGTTATTTTACTACATAAGTCTGTTAGAGTTTACAATCAGAAGTGAACTTGAAATATATATCCCCCACCTGCTGTCCAACTCCAGCCCTCCAGCCCAGATGTAAAATCAGGGATTAGATCAAGACTGATATACAAATATAATACATTCTGTTGAATTATTATAATTTCGTGCTCATACTCATCAGCATGTAAATTATCCATCATTCATAGAATGTCCCTCACCTTTGAAGTATATGTAGTTGATGAGATACATTACTGTTAGGGGATCCACTTCCTCAACCAGCTTTGTTATTTTACCCTTGGTCTTTTCCTCCACATACTTATTGATCTGCGCTTTGGCCTCTTCAGTCTTGCTGAAGTCTGTATTGAAACCCTCTGACTGGTAATAGCGTTTCATGCTCTCCAGGAACTCAGGGCGGGGCTTGAAGTTTTGTCCAATGAAGAGTGCATTCCCCAGTGACAAGTCTATGTCAGTTTTCTCGTTGAGGTCCTGATGGATGTGTTGGAAGGCCTGGTTCACTTCCTCTGCGGTGATGTCCGTCCCGTTGAAGCCCAGACTTTCAAAGAGCTGCTGGTGCGTCTTCCCTCTGGCCCCCAAGGACAGAGCAGCCAGGGCCACGGACACACTCAGCGGGGAGAAGAACACGTTCTTGGACTGAGAGTCGGGCAGGGCAGAGATGTGCTTGTACAGATGGAAAGCAAAGTCAATGTTTTCCTGGTATATCCTTAGGCTTCCATTGGCAGCGTCGTTGTCATGGTGACTGTGCTGAGGGCCGTGGTGACACTGGACAGTAGACCAAAGCACCAGCAGTGTAACACACAAACTCAGGAGCACCCTCATCCTGGTAACTATCAAGACAGACACCAGTATGCATGTTTAAATATACATGTTTAAACACACACACACACACACACACACACAAAAATCAAGTCAGTACTTGTTAAAAAATTTGGCTGCCGTTTGGCTTTTCTTGCTTAAACACCTGTTGCAATTGCCCCTGTCACACATTGTGCAAGGAGGAAATGGGGGAAAATGTACTTACAAAAAGGAAACCAATGATCATTTCAAAAGATCAGTCTCCTGACCAGAGCAGGATCTAGGCATAGGCAAACTAGGCAGCTGCCTAGGGTCTAATTGCCACAGGGGGGCCCAAACATTATTTTAAAATAATTTCGGATAAAAATATATAAAAACCTAATCTAAAACCTTTATTTCAATCAATTTAGTTTTTTTTTTTAAACAAATCATGCACAACTCCCTAGCCGGTTCGGTGCAGGTCATGCTCACTACGTTTGCATTGATACGTTGGGCAGCAATGCTTTCGGGTGCAGTAAAACACAAAAAAAGAAAATAAAAATGAAAAGGAAGAAGAAAAAAACAACAAAGTGGGTTTTCAAAAGTTCCTGTCGGGCTCTGGTCCGGCATCAGGTGGAGAAGACATCCACGGAAATGGAACAGGCCAGAGAATGTGAACCAAATGTTTTGTTTTTTTCACACAACCTCTCGAACCAGACAGGCTGATAGCAAGCTATTCACCCGACCCTGCAAAGTGGGTAAAATTGATGACAAAATGCGCGACTTCCTCGCATTAAACAAACAAACAAGCCCACACCTGCCCCACCCCCCCCCCCCCCCCCACGCAAATCAACATTCCAAATTTGACATAAATTTTTTATGTGGCCTTATCATACTCTGCCTTTTTATATCCCAACAGGAGCATTGTATCCTCTTTTTTTAATTCTCCTTAGTAAATCAGAAGTTTTCAACTTGTATCCCCCCTGTTATCCATTTGCCACCCAAATCCCTTAAATAGTAATGGTGATTTCAGCCAAGTCATATGAATCATTACAATGCATTAGGATAACTATGGGAATTTTGATCATCAAAATATTGCAAAATCTTGATTTGGTCACCAATCAACTCACCCACTGAAATTCATTCATAACATTGAGCACAGTACTGTACTCTACAGTATTATTTAAAACACAGAGACTAACAAAAGCTGAACTCACCTCTCCTGAGGTTTTGCATGGATTCCGTTTGTTTTTGAATGGCTCCCTGAATTTATACACGTTAGTGGATAGCCTTGTTTGGTTTAGTTGTTGATCTTTGGCCCATTTTGAAACCAAGCTCAAATTTGTACTGCATAATGATTAGCTACCCATTTTTTAGGCCTGCTGACCCCAGATTACGTAACACAGGGGAAAATGGAAGTAACAGCAAAGCAAAGATTATTATGTTACAGATTGTTAAATCTAGATTTTAAATGTCAATTCAGCACATAATATTGAGTGAAGGATTACCTGGGTTGTCTTTTTATTTCTGTAATCTTCACTTACTTCACACAACTTCTGGCATTGAAAAGCCAACTGACATTTTAACAAAAGTAAACATTTTCAGTGCAGATAGTGAGATGGCCTCAGTCCTGAGCAGATGCACACAGTTGAGTTTCCTTAGCAATTAGTTTGGCTTAACATACCAGTTTGGACTTTTAGATGATTTTTAAAATGAGCACTATGGGAGGCAGTCAAAGTTTTCTTGTTAAATTTTTGGCTAATTAATGGCATCATTTTGGCTTCTTTGCCTGAGAAATGGCATCAAGTCGGCCTGCGAGTTTGACATTATCCTGCTGACCCTGATATCAAACCTTATACCAGACCAAGAATCCTTGGTTAGGCCGGTACATGTAGAACCGGAGCAGAGAAATAAGCAATAAAACACTCTATCACACAATATTTGTTAAAACATATATTTCAATGGTATACTTCTTACTCTTAAAAACTCACTTTCACAATAATTCCCCTCTTACATTCAATTCTATGAGTCTTTCAAGATTTATAAAGTCAAACTTCATGTGCAATAGATAGTGAATTGGCGTGAAGCCAAAATTGGAATGGAATATTCATCCATTATGGGTCTTTCATTACAAAATATTCAGTATTACAGTTTTTTTACAATCACTTTGGCGCTAATCTCACAAGTTTGTGCTCAATTTTCAAAACCTTAGACACAAAACTCAAAACGGTCAGCACTTGTAACAGCCTGTCCCATGTTCAAAACCTTGCATTGTGCATTCATATCTTTGAAGTAATCTTGCACTTCAGAATCATTGCTTCAAATAACTAATTTATCATGAAATACGAAAGAAACATTAGCTTAGATCACCCAAACACAAGATACCTATAGCTTCACTGTTTAGTTGTTTTTACAATCCTTTAATATTGCAGTAAAAAATACTTGATACATGTTTCAATGTGGTTCTTTTTGAGGTTCTAAATAAAGGGAATAGTAGAGACAGTAGAACAGAGTGGAATCATTAACTCCCTCCCTGAATCTTACTCCCTCCCTGAACTCTACACAGCATTCCTCCTTCTTCAACTTCCACCGTTTTGTCCTTGGATCTACCTTCCCTCCCTTGGCTCTCCTCCTCCTCTTGTCCTCCAGAGTCGTCCTACAGACCACCATCCGGTGCTGCCTAGCTACACTCTCTCCTGTGATCACCTTGCAGTCCCTGACCTCCTTCAGGTTGCACCTTCTACATAGGACATAGTCCACCTGTGTGCACCTTCCCCCGCTCTTGTATGTTATCCTGTGCTCCTCCCTCTTTGTGAAATATGTGTTCACTACAGCCATTCCTATCCTTTTTGCAAAATCTACAACCATCTGACCTTCCACATTTCTCTCTTTGATACCATACCTGCCCCATCACCTCCTCATCTCCTTTGTTACCCTCACCTACATGCCCATTGCAGTCTGCTCCAATCACAACTCTCTCCCTCGCAGGTACACTCTCCACCACTTCATCCAACACACTCCAGAATTCTTCCTTCTCATCCATCTCACACCCCACCTGGGGGGCATAAGCACTGATAACATTTACCATCACCCCTTCCCTCACCAGCTTCAATGCTATCACTCTGTCTGAAACTCTCCTCACATTTACCATCACCCCTTCCCTCACCAGCTTCAATGCTATCACTCTGTCTGAAACTCTCCTCACATTTACCATCACCCCTTCCCTCACCAGCTTCAATGCTATCACTCTGTCTGAAACTCTCCTCACATTTACCATCACCCCTTCCCTCACCAGCTTCAATGCTATCACTCTGTCTGAAACTCTCCTCACATTTACCATCACCCCTTCCCTCACCAGCTTCAATGCTATCACTCTGTCTGAAACTCTCCTCACATTTACCATCACCCCTTCCCTCACCAGCTTCAATGCTATCACTCGGTCTGAAACTCTCCTCACTTCTAACACGCCCCTGGCGTACTCTTCCTTTAGGATTACCCCTACCCCATTCCTCCTCCCGTCCACACCATGGTAGAACAATTTGTACCCTCTCCCAATGTTCCTAGCCTTACTCCCCTTCCACCTGGTCTCTTGCACACAAAGTATATATGCATTATACAGTAATTTGACAATTGAGAGTAATGCATAGTGCACTGTGAAGACTTACCGGTTTTCATGGCGGAAAGTTCTGATGATCGAGGCCATCTCCTGAGGTTTGTCTGAATCATTGTAGCTGTTGTCATTGTCATGCCACGATTTATGACAAGGTCGACAACTATTGTTCAGATTTCTTTAGACACTCTTTGCTGTTGTCATCACTGTCTTGGTCCATGACCTTGTCCTCTACCATATACCCCCCCCCCCCCCCCCCCCCACCCCACGCCCCCCCCCCCACCTCTCAAACAAGGCCCACGGTCACCTCTCTGATGAGGCCTAAGCCCCCCTCTAAGACAAGGTCTACGGCCACCTCTATGAAGGGGTACTTATCCTCTGCCATTCCCTTGACCACCTCGTCCTCGTCCTCCCTCCTCATCCTCCTCTCACTGCTTGATCTCTATTCTGACGTGGATCGGATCATCTGCCTGCTCCATGTTTTTGCTATGTTGTTGCAGATGGATACAGAACCTTTTATACTTTTACCACAATGTGAAACCAATCATCATTACTGTAACGAGTTATTATTGAAAAAGCCAAGAAAATGGCCTATATACATAGTCAAATCTGAAAACATTGTCTGGAACAGTGGGACCATAGGAACAGTATCTGATAAAGGATGATGACATATTTCAAAGATAATGTAGTAAAATTGGTTCATGTTCCAAAGTAATTGGTGTCAATATATTTCTTTATACTAAAACATTCATGATCTAAACATGGAATGTTGCTACAGTATTCAGTTCCCATAATTCTATGCATTATTAATAATGCTACAGTTACTTATCATTTTGAGCAGTTGGATTAATTGATAGGTAGATGCATTGTAATGAAATGAAAAGACAGTCACATCATATGTAATGTGTGTATTGCATTTTGAAATGCTAATACTTTGATGGTAAGTTGTGTCATTGTGAACAAATGATTTGGTTCAGTGAACAAATTATTTTAGGTTTTAAGATCCTTTCCAAAAAATTAGAATATCATGGAAAAGTATTTTTTTTTTCCATAATTCCATTCAAAAAGTGAAACTTTCATAGATTATAGATTCATTACACACAAAGTGAAATATTTCTAGCCTTTATTTGTTTCATTTTTCATAATTTTTGCTTACAGCTCCAGAAAACCCCCAAAACAGTATTTCAAGAAATTAGAATAGTGTGTCGAAAATCAACATTTACTTCAGTTATTTCAGAGAATGAATGTTTTAGACTGAGTGTCACACTATCATCTAATTTACTCAAAACACCTACAAAGTTTATCTCAGTTTGGTTCAGTATGGGGGAAGACTGCAGACTTGACAATTGGCCAGAAGACTATCATTGACACCCTCCAGAAGATGGGTAAGCCACAAAAGGTCATCGCTAAGGAGGCTGGCTGTTCACAGAGTGCAGTGTCCAAGCATATCAATAGAAAGTTTAGTGGAAGGGAAAAATGTGGCAGGAGAAGGTGCACAAGCAAAAGAGATGACCGTAGGCTTCAGCGGATTGTCAAGCAAAGACGATTCCAAAATTTGGCGGAGATGCAGAGGGAGTGGACTGAGGCTGGAGTCAGTGCTTCAAAAACCACCTCGTACAGACGTATCCGGGACATGGGCTACAACTGTCGGATTCCTCGAGTCAAGCCACTCCGCTCATTCTCTGAAATAACTGAAGTAAATGCTGATTTTCAACACACTATTCTAATTTCTTGAAATACTGGTTTTGGGGGTTTTCTGGAGCTGTAAGTCAAAATTATGAAAAATGAAACAAATAAAGGCTAGAAATATTTCACTTTGTGTGTAATGAATCTATAATCTATGAAAGTTTCACTTTTTGAATGGAATTATGGAAGAAAAAAAAAACTTTTCCATGATATTCTAATTTTTTGGAAAGGATCTGTATGTGTATTGTATTCATGCAATTGAAAAAGGTGTTTAGAGTTTTGAAAAATGGACATTTTGATGATCTGTTTTGGGTTTTGTGTCTACAACTTAGAAAAATTACCACATGGTTCTGAAATTAGTGCCAAAGTGATTGTAAAAAACTGTAAAACACTACTCATGTTTTACAACATTTGTAACATTACTAAAATGGGGGGGGGGGGGGGGGGGGGGGGGGGCGGGTGTGTCAGTCTACATCAGTGTACATCCATACATAGAAGTTGAACGCCAGGGCGCACAGCGCAAGCTGACCACTAGGCCCCTGGGTGCTTATAGCATGAGCTAACCACTAGGGCCCCCCTCAGACCCCTCAGCGCTTACAATGTGAGGGCCCCCCGGGCCCCTTGGTGTTTAAAATGTGAGCTCACCACTAGGGCACCCCAGACCCCTCAGTGCTTACAATGTGAGGGCCCCCAGACCCCTTGGTGTTTAAAATGTAAGCTGACCACTAGGGCCCCTAGGCTCCTGGGGCTTAAAGCGTGATCTGACCACTAGGGCCCCTCGGCCCCTCGGCACCTACAGTGTGAGGGTCCCTGGGCCCCCTCCGCGCTTAAAGCATGAGCTGACCACTAGGGCCCCTGGCCCCGCAGTGCTTACAATGTGAGGCCCCTCGGTGCTTAAAGCATGAGCTGACCACTAGGGCCCCTGGCCCCGCAGTGCTTACAATGTGAGGCCCCTCGGTGCTTAAAGCGTGAGCTGACCACTAGGGCCCCCGGGTGCTTACAGTGTGAGTTGACCACTAGGGCCCCTTGGAGCATACATCGAGCGTAACACCTGGGCCCCTTGGTACATACAGTGCACGCTTAAAACGAGAGCCTCTCGAAGAGTACAGTGCTTCTGTACAACTGAGCCACTGGTTGGCATGCTACAATATGCTGTGACATGATACAATATTCACCAACAAGTCAGTTCATTCTGCATAACAGGAACGTTTGAAGGGAGTCATATTATGGCAAGCCGCAAGCCGTTCGTTATTTGACTTACTGTGTTTACATCCACGGAAGTAGATAATGCTAACGTTGACATGCAAATTGCCGATAGTTCTTATAAGGTCTTTTTTCCCCTCCCCATCGATGGGGGTGTGGCCTATGTGCATAGTCTCCACCAAGTCATTTCACTGACTTATCAGAAACCTTTGTTGGTTGTTCAGCCAATGAAAAAAAGTTATGTATATGTATATTAATTAAATTATGGTTTAATAAGTATTCAGATATGCTATATTATAATATATTCATATAAATAGCATTCTAGTTCTGAAATATGGACCACAAACGTTGGAATAGCGGTGCTTCCAAAAGGAAAGCCAAAAAAAAAAGGTGGCAAGAGAGGCAGTTTTGCTTCAAAGTGTTCCACTCATTGCCAACTTCTTTTAAAAACCCTCTGATAGTAATAATGATGACAGCAAGCACTATTGTCAGCTGTGAGGAAGGAACTAGCACTAGTTCAGTTTCCAGTAATGTTGTCACTCCCCCAGAGCCATCCTTTGAAGGCGAACCCTCAACAGCTAATGGTATACAAAAACCATCATTTCTACCTCAGGAGCAGTTGGCCAGTTCACAAGAATCAAATCAGCAACTAAGCCATTCCTGGTGCTATGAGGTCACTGACCCTGCATTATGGCAAAGCACTTCCAGTAACATTGTTAAGTCAGTGCTTATTGAAAGAGGAGCAGTCCCCTTTCCAAAACCGCAGTGAAAAATACCCAGCTTCAGTCCGAGATAGAGCGCTTGGTGGAAAGACTAGAAGTTTCAACAATGAACTTCTGAACTGTATATTGCCAAATGGGCAGAAGGTTTCTAGACAGTGGCTATTGTACTCACCCTCAACAGGTTGTGTGTACTGTTTTGCATGCAAACTGTTCTCCAGCAAGCTCGGTGGCTTTAGTCAGGGGTTTAGTGACTGGGAAGCACACTGGAAGAATAGGGCAACACGAAAAGTCAGGGGTTTAGTGACTGGAAGCACACTGGAAGAATAGGGGAACGTTGAAAAGTCAGGTGTTTAGTGACTGGAAGCACACTGGAAGAATAGGGGAACACGAAAACAGTGCAGAACACAGATCATGCATGCTTGCCTTGCACCAGCGGACAAAGGGCAGTGCTATAGATGCAGATCTCATGCATCAACTTGATGGGGAACGTAAATACTGGAGGGACATTTTGAAAAGAGTTGTAGCACTGATCAAGTTCTTGAGTGAAAGAGGACTTGCGTTTAGGGGAGATTATGAACGGTTTGGGTCAACCCATAACAGTAATTTCCTTGGCATCCTAGAATTGCTACCACAATTTGACCCATTCTTAGCTGAACATGTTAAAAGGTTTGGCAGAAAAGGAAGAGGCACAGTGTCCTATTTGTCATCGACAATATGTGAAGAACTCATTGAGCTAATGGGTCAGAAAACTCGCCAAACAATAGCAGATGAGATTCGGGATGCCAAATATTTTTCAATAATTGTTGACTCCACCCCAGACCTGTCACATGTGGACCAACTGCGGGAATGTGCTGGAGCGATTCCTGGGCTTTGAGCCAATTGAGAGTCACACTGGTAAAAGTTTAGCAGACTGTGTGACTTTGATGGTGGAGGGCCTTGGGTTGGACCTCTCAAACTGTAGAGGTCAGTCATATGACAATGCAAGCAACATGTCAGGAAAATACAATGGGCTACAGGCCCCACCTGAAACAAAAAAAACCTCTGATAGAGTATGTGCCTTGCGCAGCGCATTCACTAAACTTAGTTGGTGTTAACACCTTAGACGGCAGTAGCCCAGAGGCTGACGAGTTGTTTAACTTGTTGCAGTCACTGTACACTTCATCCACACACAGATGGGGGAAAGTCTTTCGGTGTCATGGTTATTGCTGCCTTTGAGATTCCTTTGTTTGAATTCTCGTTTGGGCGTCATCTCGACGCTCTATCGGATTTTTTCTTTCCGCCTCCGTTCCGGTGTTTGCTTTTTCGCCCGACAATTATTTCCCACACCTGTGCGGTGTTTCCGCCGGCTATAAATGCTAAGGACTTCCGCATTTCCGCACTTCAATATTGTCAGTTGTTATGTTGACAACGAAGTCGGTAAAGATCTAGGATTGTCGGTCTTTGGTTGGTCTTAATAGAGAACGCAGCAAGTCAGTTTAAAAGAATATCAAAGATAGGGTTAGATAGGTGAGAGAAGAACGAACTTATCTTATTCTCCTTCTTTGTTTTGGCTGCCTGGTATCGTTTTGTTTTTAAACTCGTTTTCTCTACTGAGTTTAAAGATACAGGTTCGCTATTTCTTTCTTTCCTTTTTCCAGTTTTCTTCGGGTCTTTATTTTTCTTTGTTTATTTCTTTTGGTTGGCTTATTATTCTCGCTGTTTTATTCGAGATTCACCTCCTTTTGAGGTTGGTTATTATTTTGGCTTGAGTCAGGGAGGTTTTGTTCCCTATCTTTTGTTTCTACTCCTTTCCCTGCGGTTAGTTTTCCGTTTCTGTGGCGAGTTTGTGTTTAACTCGCTTTCTGAATCCCTGTTAGTCGCATTTGGTTCTCCGAAACAAAAAGAAAATACTCCAAACATTACATTCGGAGGACAGATGTCGGACTGACATTAAAATCGCTGTCCAGTACTCGGTGGAGTGCTCGGGCAGAGTCAACCAAGGCACTGTGGAGAAATTACACCCACATTAGAGAGGCCTTTGGTGGTATGTGCAATGCCAGCTGTGAGGAAGGAACATGTCTTGATATTCAACACACATTTTGTGTTACTTACCTTTGTGTTACTTTCAACACATTTTTGTGTCAAAGTTTCATTTTACTTTTATACAGCATATTAAATTTCATAGAATAATGAATACTGAAGATCTGTCACCCAGTCTGCATTTTTATTTTTAAACAAAAAAACACAAACAGACCTTATTTCCCCACTGGATTCACAATTTTTCCCATGAAGAGGACTTTTGGTGTCATTGTTGCAGATTATAACCATGAACGGGCGATTGAACTTTGGGACGGGAGTACAGGTGAACGAGTGAAGCGTGATTGACACCCCTGTTGCAGCTGCTGCCGTTGGCTCCTGCCCCATCAAGTCTACTTTTGCTAGTTTGACGGAGTATTTTTTATAGGTGTGTCTTGGGCGGGACATGCAATAAACCAATCAAAATGTCATATCCCATTCCCTTTAAAAGCCTGCTTTTCCACCTTGGCGTATTGCTTATATGATGGCAAAACAGACATGCTCGTGCGTGTTTAATGCGATCAAGGAATAGGCTATATGGATCAATAGTATGATCAATATTATTCGGACTAACCATTATGAGTTCCCGGTAATTCCCAACAGTGTTGTTATTTTACAAAATATATGCGGTTAAATTTTGTGAAAAGCACTTGCAACAGCTGTGAATAAGCTACCAATGGCTTCCGTCTCACCTTAGAAAACGCCAAATAAGCCTGCTTGTTTAACGAATTTTGTTTGATTATGCAATGAAACATTGTCAAACATCAATTCCATGAGGCTGTTCTCTGTTCTCATGGAGTTCTCTTCATCCGAAGTTCATTACCTGCATTCTAATATTGATTAATAACATAAATACCGTTATTTTGCCTTAATGATGACACTAAATACAATAAAGCTGTCAGGTTGGCAACCCAGAGGTCCACGCATATTTTCCCTTGTTTTATAATGTCCTGCTTATGGAAATGTGACCAACGCGTTTTAATAGCAGCTTAATGCTTTAAAAACAAGTCCACTTTCCCAGGAAGACCTGTCACGTTCAGTGCCTCTGTCTTGATTTTCCTGGTTTTCCGTTTTCTATGTGTATTCCTTTCCGTGTTTTTTCCTCTCTCCCTCCATTTTGTGTCTCCACTTCCCCGCACCTGAATTGTATTTTCTCATGTGTCTCGTCTCACCTGTTCCTCATTGTCTCGTCAGTAATCTGGCATTTAAGCACCCGTTTCTTTGTTCTGTGCCAGATCGTCTTGTGCCCTGCCTTGTGTTTGTCATATTACCCTTCCAGCGGTTTTTTGTTTCCTGCCTGTTCCCTGGTCCTTGTTCCTGTGTTCAGTACTGTGTACCCATTCAGTTTTGTCTTCTCCTGCCAGTCCAGCCTGCTCCTGTCCTGCCCGTTCCTGTCCAGCCCAGCTCCTGTTCTCCTGCCTGCCCTTGCCCGTTCCCGTCCAGCCTTGCTCCTGTCCAGCCCTACTCCAGCCCTGCGTTATCTTGCCCAACCCTGCTCCAGCCTGCCCGTTCCTGACCTCCTGCCTGCTACCCTGTGTGGGCAATTACTTGTAAATAAAGTCTCAAATCCCTGCCTTGCCTGTTCCCGTCCAGCCTTGCTCCTGTCCAGCCCTACTCCAGCCCTGCGTTATCTTGCTCAACCCTGCTCCAGCCTGCCCGTTCCTGACCTCCTGCCTGCTACCCTGTGTGGGCAATTACTTGTAAATAAAGTCTCTGTGTGGAGTTCAAACCAGACCGTCTGTCTCTGAGTCCTGCATTTTTAACCGTAGGAGCTATCGAAAAAACCTTATGCACAGCGAATCCCGGGGACTGTAGCCTAGGCTATTTCAAAAACAATAAATGCAATATTCACTGGACAAGGTTAAGAACTTTTTTCAGTCAAAACCATTCAATTTACTTACAGGTTGTAGGCCTAGATGAACAGAGCTGTACTGTAATGACATCTGAAGCACATTTTCAGAACTCAAATGTCCGTCTATTGCAGTGTGCGAGTTTTCCATTGAATGACAATTCACGCATTAGGGTGTAAATGACAATTTGCGCATTAGGCTTGATATAGGTGTTATGAGCTCCTTTTTAATGGATAGCCATTGTCTCGTAACAGAAGATTGTCCCCCCAGAAGATTACAGGAATTATTGGCAAATATGGGCTTAAGTCATAGCTCGATCCAGGATAATTGCGAATAGTCCTATACATAACCTTAACATGTACCATTGCACATCGCCTGGATGTTGATGGAGTGGGCTGAAAGCAATTAAATTGCAGCATTCCCCTTCACACTCCCTTCCCTTGCTGTCTTCCCTCGAGGGAGCTATCTTGTGACGCAATTTGGTACGTGCAGCAAGCAAACTTAAAAGGTGCTCTGGCAAGGGAGGATTGACGAGAAACAAACAAAACGGAACGGAACCGCCTTCGCAACATTTCAGAACACCATAGAGCTGAAATGTGACCGCCACATAGTTCTGTGGTGACCGCTCACTTTTTCCATGCGGAGCATTGTATTGTGGGATTCTCTTGTTGCTGGAAGCTTGCATTTTATACCCATGGTGGAAGGGAGGATAAACGAGGGAGCGAGGCAATATAATTACTCCCTCTCCGTTCTTAAATTGGATCCGAATCACACTTGGTGTGGCTGCCATATTTCATCTTGGCATTTTGGGGATTCCCCCTTGAAGCAAGGGAAGGGAACGACAGGAAGAAAGGATTACATTTCAGATTTGAATGCAGCCCAGGTATTTAAACGACGTAAGCGCTAGGGGCTATAATGAACCCTGCGCCGGGTGTAAGATAGGGCCCAATGTGTTTCCTGCCATAGTTAAATTGTAAATGTTCTGTGTTTCATCCTCGAAAGTATGTTCAGAGATTAAAAGCTGAAAAGGGTGCAGCTAAAAAAGACAAATAAAAAATGCTAAGACATTTTTATGTTTAAAATATGCAAATTAACTACATTTTTTAAACAGGCAGCCATTTTAGGGTTAGTTGTAAGGTAAGTAATGTTCATTGTAGTAAACTGCAGCTTGGTTATATTGAGGCCATGCAAAGTATTTTAAACAAGTTATTTATCATCTTTAATGAATCAGTTAAATAATTTCTAATAACTGCCACAGTTTTCTTTTTCAAATTAATGTATAATTTCTAAGACAATAATGCACTGAATGCACTTCAGGAAATGCAAAACCATCACAGGTGCTCTTGGAAAAGTGAAATCATAGTCAAACAAAAGAAGGAAGTTTATATCCATAAACAGGTATATCCACAAATGAAGACATAAGCCACATGGCATCGGCTATTTTAATGCATTAATCTGCCTGCAAAAATGAAGGTTTTCATACCTAAAGCTCACATAAGCCTGGACATGAATGTTTATATTATACCTCAGTGGATATACATGTTTTAATGTAACCTTCTGAATGTTGATTGATTTGATGCCTTTAAGAAGTTCTTACTTTTTTTTCATCCATCTTAGCCATTTTGTCACATGTTTCCTGCAAATGACCTCTTCTAGTCCCTGCAGTCCATTCTCAGGAAGGATCAGCAGCATTGAGACAGACTCATTATAATGAAGCTGGAGTACGTGGGTGGAGATCTCTTTGTCATGATAAACATAAAAAACGTTCTTTTCCTTCATCATTTGAACTGGAACTGTTGTCTCGCTGCTTGTGTGAAATGGATGTTCCCTTGTTGATTCTGGGTCGAATGGCAACTTTACCTGAAAATATAAAGTAAATTAACTTCTTTAAATTATGATTTTTTAAATTCTGAAGGCAGCAGTCTGTTAGAGAGTTTCCAATCAGAAGTGAACTTGAAATATACAGTATATCCCCCACCCACCGCTGACCCCCCAGCCCTCATCGAATGAGATGGAAAATAAGGGAAAGATTGAAATACAAATATAAAACATTCTATTGAATTATTATAATTTCGTCCTCATACTCATCAGCATGTAAATTCTCCATCATTCATAGAATGTCCCTCACCTTTGAAGTATATGTAGTTGATGAGATACATTACTGTTACGGGATCCACTTCCTCAACCAGCTTTGTTATTTTACCCTTGGTCTTTTCCTCCGCATACTTATTGATCTGCTCTTTGGCTTCTTCAGTCTTGCTGAAGTCTGTATTGAAACCCTCTGACTGGTAATAGTGTTTCATGCTCTCCAGGAACTCAGGGCGGGGCTTGAAGTTTTGTCAATGAAGAGTACATTCCCTAGCGACAGGTCTACAGTTTTCTCATTGAGGTCCTGATGGATGTGTTGGAAGGCCTGGTTCACTTCTTCTGTGGTGAGGTCCTGATGGATGTGTTGGAAGGCCTGGTTCACTTCTTCTGTGGTGATGTCCGTCCCGTTGAAGCCCAGACCTTCAAAGAGCTGCTGGTGCGTCTTCCCTCTGGCCCCCAAGGACAGAGCAGCTAGGGCCACGGACACGCTCAGCGGGGAGAAGAAGACGTTCTTGGACTGAGAGTCGGGCAGGGCAGAGATGTGCTTGTACAGACGGAAAGCAAAGTCAATGTTTTCCTGGTATATCCTTAGGCTTCCATTGGCAGCATTGTTGTCATGGTGACTGTGCTGAGGACCATGGTGACACTGGACAGTAGCCCAAAGCACCAGTAGTGTAACACACAAACTCAGGAGCACCCTCATCCTGGTAACTATCAAAACAGACACCAAAAATATGCACGTTTAAACGTGCACACGCACACACACACACACACACACACACACACACACACACACACACACACACACACACACACACACACACACTTGGTAAATCAGAAGCCTTCAACTTGCCCCCCCCCCCCCCCCCCGTTATCCATTTGCCACTCAAATCCCTTAAAGACCAACAGATACTAGCCTAGTCATATGAATCATTAGGATAACTATGGGAATTTTGATCATTAAAATTTTGCAAATTCTTGAATTTGTCACCAATCAACTCATCCACTGAAATTAATTCATAACATTGAGCACAGTACAGTACAGTATTATTTAAAACAGATTGGCTCCCTGAATTTATACACATTTCTGGTTAGCCTTGTTTGGTTAATTCGTCGATCTTTGGCCCATTTTGAAACCAAGCTCAAATTTGTACTGCATATTGAAACCAAGCTCAAATTTGTACTGCATAATGATTAGCTACCCATTTTTTGGCCTGCTGACCCCAGATTACATAACACAAGGGAAAATGGAAGTAAACAGCAAATATTATTATATTACAGATTGTTAACTCTAGATATTAAATGTCTATTCAGCACATAATATTGAGTGAAGGGTTGCCCGGGTTGTCTTTTTATTTCTGTAATCGTCACTCACTTCAGACTAACTTCTGGCATTGAAAAGCCAACTGACATTTTAAGAAAAGTAAACATTTTCCATTCAGATAGTGAGAGGGCCTCAGTCCTGAGCAGATGTACACAATTGAGTTTGCTTAGCGTTTAGTTTGGCTTAACATACCAGTTTGGACTTAAAATGCTATTTATTTTTAGCCTTTTTTCCAAAATGAGCACTGTGGGAGGCACGCAAAGTTTTCTTGTTTAAGTTTTGGCTACATAATCATGGCATCAAAACTGTATCACACAATATTTGTTAAAATATATTTCAATGGCATACTTCTGAATCTTAAAAACTCACTTTCACAATAATTCAATTCCATTCGTTTTTTAGGATCATAAGGTCAAACGTCATACACACTACAGAATTAGTGTATATACATTTGATAAAAAAATAAATAGACGTCATATTGAACAGCTGTGAAGCCATCTTACATTTTGTAGTTTTGCAGATGATTTACGGGTTTTTCATTACAAAATATTCAATATTCAACACTGCTAATTTTTAAAAACATTTAAAACAGCCTAATAGGGGGGGTCTACAGGGTCTACATCAGTGTACATCCATACACGCTAAACAAATTCCAGTTAAACTAGATGGCTGCCTTTTTGAGTTAATGGAATTTGATCACTTTAAGGGTTTCTTCTCCTGACTTTTTTCCCCATAGAGTGCTATAGGAAAATTAGTCAGGAGAAATAACCCTTGCAGTGATCCATCCACATCTACTCCATATCTGGCCGCAGAGTGATGTTTTGGGGCTCGTTTGATACCTTACGACCCTGAATGACTTACAGTCATTTAGCCAGTCATGTGTTCCATACTGTACCAGTGTAATTTACAGCTGAATCTAGTCTCACCCCCCAATTCCCATAAAGATCCATTCAAATGCAGAGAGGTTATAGTATCGCTTGTAATAGTACCTGATGTCAAGAGACTTTTGATATTTATCGGTCACAGACTTTAGGAAATAACAGCATGCAAAGGATATGCAACCAAATATTAAATATATTATCCCAGTCCTGGTGTGGCTATTTCCGCGTTTTGTGGTGTATCTCTCTTGATATGCTTTTAGAAATCCTTGTCAGTCGCGTTTGGTTCTCCGAACCTTACACTCCCCCACTACAGAATATCGAAGTCATAATGAAAGAACCAGCGACTTCTACCGATTCATACAAAACGCTGCCTAGCCAGGGCGGTACAAATGTTACCTCTGAGGAAGCTATTTTCTTTCTGCAAATTCAACAAAGCCAGTTGATGGAACAACTGCAGAACCAGGGAGACTGCCTGAAAAAACTAACTGAGAGCCTCCATAGACTTTCTGTAGCAGTTAATGCTCCCCCTGTTGTACAAGCACAAACTACTCCCGTGCCCACGCCACGTATTATTAGGGAGCCCATTATTATTGTGGAGAACCGGGGAAATGCCGCCCCTTTCTGACACAATGTCAAATTTCTTTTCAAGCACAACCCTCCCGCTTTACTACATCAGAGTCCCGCGTAACTTTTATTTTGTCCCTCCTGTGTGATCAGGCCCTCGCTTAGGCTGACCCTTTAATTCGCGCCAACGCCCCCTTCGTGATTCCATCCAGCTCATGAACGAAATGCAGCTGGTCTTTGATCACGAGGTTTCAGGCAAGGAAGCAGCCAGGAGATTGACCAGCTTGCGTCAAGGCACTGACACTGTAGCGGCTTTTTCAATTTCATTCCGAGCATTAGCCGGGGAGATGGGTTGGCCTGACGGTCCGTTAAGATCTTTATTTTTAAAAGCATTGTCCAACCCCATTAAGGACGCGTTAGCTCAGCTCGAGCCTCCTGCTACGTTCAGTGCTCTGGTTACCACGGCGATTCGCCTGGACAAGCGCGTCAGGGAGCGAGAGCGAGAGACAGGGGTGCGGAAAGACCGTTCGGTTCCCCATCTCTCTTCCTCTTCGGTAATGTCCCCAGTTCCTCTTCCCGCCCCTCCCTCCCTTAACGGGGAGGAGCGTATTTCGGTGGACGGTGCTTCTCTGTGCGAGCTGAGACTGGCTAAGCTGTGTGAGGAGTGTTGCCGTTATTGCAGGCGCAGGGGCCATTTGAAGAATTTCTGCCCTAAATTGGGGAAAATGGGGGGGTCTTGCTAGGGGAACCGGGTACCCTAGTGAGACATAATGCTACTGCCCCTCGGACATTATTACCGGTTCGACTGTTCTGGAATAAGCGCTCGGCTAATGTCAATGCTTTTATTGATTCCGGAGCAGTCGAGTGTCTTATGGATGTCAAATGGGCTCGGAAACATAAAGTTCCCATACACCCCCTCATTCGTCCTCGTCTGGTCACTGCCCTCGACGGCCGTCCATTGGGCACCGGGTCCATTAAAGAGACCACGGGTTCCCTGACCATGCGTGCTTTCCACAAGGGTCATTTTGAACTAATTCAGTTCTCTTTAGTCGATTCCCCAGATTATCCGTTCTGCCTCCGTTCCGGTATTCGTGTTTTGCCCGACAATTATTCTCTGGACCTGTTTTGCGTTTCCTGTCGGCTATAAATACCGCAGGACTTCCTCATTTTCGCACTTCGATATTGTCTTTGCTATGTTGACAATAAAGTCGGTAAGGTAAAAGATTTGGTCGCTGCATTTCTGGTTCGTACAAATAGGAAACGCAGCAAGTCCGGTTTAGAGTTAGGAGAAAGATTTATTTTAGTCTTACCTTTTTGTTCAGCTCGTTTTCACCTAGAGCTGTAGGTAACAGGTTCTAGTTTCATTTATTCTCTCGCCCGTTTTTACAGGGCGTTTCTTTGGTTTTGTTTTACTACCTCTTGTTACGCCTAATTATTTAGTGTGTGAGGTTGTTTTGTTAGTTATTCTCGTTGCTAGGGAAGTTTTGCTCCCGGTCCTGTGTTACCCCAGTCCTGGTGCGGCTATTTCCGCGTTTTGTGGCGTATCTCTCTTGATACGCTTTTAGAAATCTTTGTCGGTCGCGTTTGGTTCTTCGAACTCCACTACAGAACCATCACACATCCTTTAAAACATGCCAACGTGGTTTTCTCCAGTATTATAGGCAACAGGAAAGCAAAAGGGCGGCAGTGTAGTATAATGGTTAAGGAACTGGACTTGTAACCGAAAGGTTGCAGGTTCGATTCCCAGGTAAGACACTGCCGTTGTACCCTTGAGCAAGGTACTTAACCTGAATTGCTTCAGTATATATCCAGCTGTATAAATGAATAAATGTAATAAGAAGTTGTGTAAGTCGCTCTGGATAAGAGCGTCTGCTAAATGCCTATAATGTAATAATGTAAATGATTTTTCTGCAAGGGTAAATTTTAAATGCTTATGGATGAACAAGAAAATAAATGTATGCTTATTGGGAGCGAGTGGTGTGCAGCCTAGCTCAAAAGCTGCTATGAGTGAGGGGAAAACCAGGGCTAAAATGCTTCCTCTGAGTTGCGAACTACAGCTGAGATAAAAATTAAAAAAGAAAATAATCATTCACAAAAAAAGTTCTCCCGGACGGTAGCTACAGGAAATGGCATCCCCCGGACCTCTCGTCTGCAGAAGAGAGGGTGGGGAATATCATTGGGAGTTCCGTGTAAGGAGTGATAGAAGATGAGACTGTGATTTGATTCGTCAATACTTCAAGATGATATCACGCCGGTTGCAATGTTTGTTAGGTCTTCTAGGATAATAAAACTAGACTGGATTAATATAAAAAATATGAGAACAGTTTTGCGTCTTGCATACAACATGACTGGTGATACGTATTTTCATATGGCTGTCTCCAATAAATAAAGATGCTATTCCTGATGTAATAATTTCCTGCTTCATTCCATTGAGACTGCACAATAGTGATTAAACTATTAGTGATTAAAAAATATTAAAAATCAACTTATTCAGATACTATTTTTGCCAATTAGACTACACAACGTATGTCTACAGCCACAATGCGTAGGTCAAGTGCATTTTAAAATGTTGCCTAGATGCATTAATTGCTTTTAATATTTTCATAAATAGAATGACTTGGACGTGCCATTTTTATGATCAGCTACTCATTTAAGGCGAACTCTGATTTTAAAGCTCACATAACCTATGTTTTTCAAAGAGCACCTTTTTGTTTATCACCTGTTGACTCCGCAGTGCTCTGAACAAATGTTATTTGTTTTCATGATAGGCTGCATAACATGCAATGTCGCTGCCTCGCCACTGAGAAAAGTGTAAGCAAGGTCGAGAGCTGTTGTGAGATTTCATCATACCATACACCCATATTAATTTTGATTAATTAATTTTAATCTAACATGTTCACGGTCTCCCAGTGCCACAAAGAAAACCGGAGCCGGTTCCTGTGGCCCTTTGTCCTGAGCCAGTGCCTGACGCCCCCTGTAGATGCGCCCCGGAAGCCGGAAGGCCAGTCCCCTCGAAGCTCTACCCGTGTCGGCTCCCGCCCCAGGACATTGTGGAGTGTTAGTCGGGACGACTAATATCATAGGGGGGGTGTTCCCGGTCTCTCTCAGTGAGGAGGGAATGTGTGCGGATTCTGTGGCAGTAGATGGGATAATTGCGAAGCCGGATTGAATGAGTTGATTGAATTGATTGAATTGATTGATTGAATGATTGGAAGATTGGGTGAATGGATGGTACTCATTGGATAATTGGATGATTATAAGGGGAACGCTGGGGCTGGGTTCCCTGAGGGAATATAATGAGCGCACCTGGGGTAAACGAGAGATATGACGGGAGACGATCTAGAGAGTGTGTGTCTGCCTCTGAGCTCTTGTGTTTGGCGGTGTTTTCTTTTTTTCCATTTGGCTTGGTTAATTTTACTTTTGTGCGAGTGCAGATGTGTTGTGTTCATGTACGGCAGAAACTTACCTGAGTGAGGTGGGCAGCTGGAAGCGAGCTGAGGCGGCCTGCGAAGCAAGAAGAAAAGACAGCGACTTCATACCCGTAACTGACGGGCAGCAACGATGGCGAACAGAAAAGCTGATCGGTGCGACGGAGCCAGTGTGACAGGGGAAACTGTGATGAGCTGATGCTGGGGGAACTGACTTCCCCCAAACCGCAAGGAATGTGCTCACGTCGTACATGCAAACGCAGCGTGCATGTGGGTCTCAGACCGGTGCAAGCGGGGAACTGAGCAGCAGCGGGTGTGTCCCTCTCTCCCCTGCCAGAGTCGGTGTCCCGCATCCAGACCGCCGAGTGTGCGCAGTGAAGGCCTGGTGGACAAAGCTGTCCGATTGTGTGTTTGTGTGTGATTATTTTCGGCCGGACAGCTTTTTTGGTTTTTTATTTTTCTTATTTTTGTGGCAGTCCTCCCAGTGTTGCGTCGTGGGCAGGACTCCAAACACTTATGTGTTTCATGTTATCCGTTTGTGGCGTGGGATGCTAGTGAGTTTGGTTATTGTATGAGTGTGTACCGCTGTGTCTGTTTCTGTGTGGGCTTTCCTTCATGAGTATTGTGGGGCCGGGCTATTGAGGGTGTGCGCACGAGTGAGTGTGTGTGTGTGTGTGCCCATTTGCCAGTAGCCTAAATATTTATAAAGAGCACAGTGTGTCTATGAGTGGTGTGAGTGCTAGTGTGTGGTGTGTGGTGTGTGTGGGGGTAGGCACGCTTACCTGCGGGTGGGGCCGGCTTCATCTGGCAGAGTGGAGAGAGGGACGGGGAGGGAAAATGAACCCACAAACGGGCATAGCCTCTGTCAGTCGTGCTTGTGAAAATCAGTTTTAAATGAATTGTAGAAAATAAAAATATTTTTTACCTTCACTTCTGTCTGGTGTACTGTCCGGAGAGTGGTGGTCCGGATTCAGGCATGGGATTTGCCTGGTTTAAACCGTGACAATAAATCCAGAAATTGCGTGTATTACCAGATCTGGAACAGAGTCTTAAATTAGCTGAATTTGGCAAGTTACTATAGTCACATATATATTAAAGACACATATAAATTAGTTATACTGTAAAGGCACAAGCAAATAAAGGCAACAAATGTTAACTGGTGGCTATACAACAACATATAATAATGGTGAGTTATTAAAATAATCAGTGATCTGGAGTAATAATCTGGCGGTCAGGACCAGGCGCTCAGCCTGGGGGTCAGGGACAGCTGCGGGGGCCCGCGGATGGCCAGGGCCAGGCGCTCAGCCTGGGGGTCAGGAACTCAGCCTGGGGAGTAGGCGCTCAGCCTGGGGGTGACGAGGGAGCCTGGGAGGAATGAGGGAGCCTGGAGGGACGAGCGGGTCTTGGAGGTACGAGGGGACAAAAACCACAAAACATGACATGACGAGAAGGCAGGGTTCGAATTACGCTGGTGCCCGGGAATGCCCGGCATACCTAGTTCTGGCCATGGCATACCTAGATCGATGAAAATACAAAGTTCGGGGGGTGCGCCCATTTATTTCTTATTTCTACGAGTCATGGGCACTTATCTGTCATGAAAATAAGTGGATGTAATGTTCAGCCACACCACTAGGGGGACTTTTTGTTTAGCAGACATAATTATCGGATCGCCCCATTGGAATATTTCAACCCAAACCCTTTCGTGAGGTCATGGCTGAAGGCCGGCCATCGTCTTTCAGCTTCGTGGAAACCGGGGGAAAGATGCCAAGGAAAAGAGGCCACTTTGGGACTACATCCAATAGGTGGTGAGTCGATGATGGATATGAATGGGACAGACGGCTTGAAATGGGATGATTTGTGAAATGTTAAAGATAAAAGAATTATAATTTTTAAAAGGCGTATTATGGTATTTGTATTTCCTATAGTGTTATATATATATATGCCCTGCAGTCACCCAGCGTCACCCTATTAATTAATACACACCTTTTACAAAGCATTTAGAACTGGGGCCTCCCAAAAGCAAAACGACGTGTGGAACCGCTCTTAAATGTTGCTTGCACGACTTACACATTCCAATGTGCTCTATAGCCTATTTCTCAGTTCTGACACGTGCAGGCATATAAATTGTTTCAATGTTAAGGTACCTAAATATACTATGTAGCCATCTAGCCTATTTGTTCTGTTCTTGATTGAAAAGTCTTTGTTCTGAAATTCCACTCGGCTCCACAATGATGCGTGATAGCGAAAGTGCTCTAAAATAAAACGATGCAGCAGCCTGTAATTTGTACAGGATAAAAAACATACAGGTTCTTGAAGACGTGCGTTCAAAATGTTTACTTTGTTGCAAAGTTATGGCAGGTAAATATATCAGATCAAAAACGTCTACGACGTAAAAAAAAAGTTACTCACGCATAGCCTACATAGCGCTGTCCATAAGTTCTTAATTCCAACTTGCAAAAAATAGGCCTGCCTTTAAAAGTCTTGATATCAAAATGTGGCCAAGTTACAACTACCAATATTGCCTATCGTAGCTCACACTAAACAAACTAGCTCTATTCCAAAGCAATGCTATCCAAACTTTCCTAAATTATTTAATGCAACTTGGCCCTGTGTTTCTTCATCTTTGCATGTGAAGGTTTAGTTTAGTTTTCTGTAGTGCAATGAATGTAGGCTATAATGCATGTTGATTCGCTTCGTAGTAGCCTAGCTTGTTTCTGCTTCCTGATGAGAAGCAGGAAGTAACGTTGGCGAACAAGCTTAATTGGACAACGCATATTTCCCAGGAATCTTAGCCAGAAAGAAAACAGTAGATACTACTAAGAAAGTACATACCAGAGATTATTCTTCTTCTTCTTCTTCTTATTATTATTATTAATAAAAGTGTTTGCAGTAAGCTACATTATCAGCAGAGTAGCGTAGACTAGAGCCACATTCGGAGGCTATCTATTTATTTATAAGTGACTAACCAATCAGATATGTTTGGGGAATTGGCGGTTTATAAATCCGATCGCTTAAAGGCTTGCAGCTTAAAAGAGGATATTCTTAATTCTTACTGTAGGCTATTATCGTAAATTCTTAATTTTCCTAGTAGTTAATTTTATGGTGACCTTGTGTTATGTGTGAAAAGGATAAAGTGAACATAGCTGAAGTGAAGAAATTAATGAATAAAGAAATGTTGGCCGAGGCAAGGGTTTTCACAGTCAGTCAGTCATGACCGCAAGAGCAGAGCGTAACACCCTCCCCAAACCAGACAAAAGCGAGCGTCTGGTTTGGGGAGGGTGTGATATAATACAAGTGAAACATTGAACAGTTAATATTGTAAACCTGTTTTGCCTTTGCAATAAAAATACGTTACTATGTCAATGTGAAAATAATAACAGTCTAAGAAATTAAAAGAACTTAACAGTTGCACATTGTTTTTGTGGAAAATACACATGTGCCATGCTGGGCTCAAACCCACTATCCACCATGTGACAGACTGCAGTCTTAACCACTAAGCTACAATAGCTTCTTGGAAAGCACAAATCCATTAGCTATATTAACATTAAAAAACATTAGTATGAAGCGTTTTTATTGGACGATAAGTTTGATGAGCAGGTATACGGACCATACCCTCAAATAATAATTCTCCCCATTGGATAACATCGCGACAGAGGCAGGCAGTTTGGCAGGAAAATGGGAAGAATAAGAAGAAGAGTAAGGAGAAAAACGGCAAAATAACCCAAGTTTGGGGCTTTATTGTGTGGATGTGTGAAGTTGTATCTGAATGCTGTGTGGTTACATTAGGTCAGAACATACAGAAGTTAATGTTTTTAAGGGTTGAGAGTCTATGGTCATTGTGGTTACTTCTGTAGGAAACCCTGAAAAGTGCCAAACTCTCTGTGCTGTATAGGTATGGGGCATGCCCCATGGCATACCTGCCATCCCAATCTGTGCTGTGAATTAATGTAGCCTAGCCTTATCGGTTGCCGGGTTGCCAGGTTTGTGTTGAAGACGTCATATTGAAATACTGCGCTCCGGCAAAAAAAAAAAGAAGCACTACACCACTATGGGTGGGCACCCCCGAAAGTTTCGGGGTAATTCGAACACTGCGAGAAGGTACATGATAAGACCACAAGCAGGACCACAAGCACACAAGACGGTCTGGCCCTGAACAAAGAAACGGGGCAGACTAAATACAACACCTAACAAGGACATAACGGGCAGCATAACGAGGAAACACAAGGAAGGTGTGGGGAGTGAAAGACACAAATGGAGGGAGAAAGGGAAAACACAGGGTGGATTGTGAGACAAACGGAAGACCAGGGACAGAACACAGGGACCTCAGTGTGCTCCTGAATGTACTCAGCAAAACCCTGGAAGTAACAGAGGTTTAAAGTACACTATGGGTTTATTCCAATAACTTATTTTTACTCTTTCATCGTGTCTTTTCCTCGCTCCTTAGCTCCGCCCAACAGAAGACGCGAGGAACGGATGCAAGGATCAGATACTAGAATGGAAGAAACGAGGCAACATGTGACGTCCCGTTCCCATCCAGTCCGTTTTCCCGGTTTTGCCATGTCCCTCCGTGTCTTGTTGGATTCCCTTGTCCGTGTTTTCCCCTCTGCTTCAGGCTGGGCGTTTCCCCTCTGTTTGGCTCTCTTTGTTTCCCACTTTAGTTTCCGCCTATCGCCTTCCCCTCTCGTTGCTTGCATTCCTCACCTGTCTAATTAGCAAGCACTCCCGGTTACTTTCCGCACCTGTGCCTTATTGATTCCTATCTCACTCCCTTATTTAACCCACCTGCTGTCTCCCCTTCTTTGTCGGTTCATTACGTGTGTTACCCTTCAGACCCTGTTTACAGTTTATTAACTAACCTCCCTCGTTGTGCTCGTGTCACGTTTCTGGTCCGGTGTTCTGCTGTACGCTTGGTGTAACTTGCTTACCTGTTCTGCGGTTTGGTAGCTATCCTCCCGTAACATTCGCTGTTTGCATGCTACTAAACTTGTCTCCCTTCAATCTCCAGTCGCCGTGGTCTCAGCTCCCCTGCAGCAGTGTTTGTTTCCCTGTGTTTGTGTGAGTGTGTTGCGGTGCCTCCAACTCCAGCTCGGGATTAGATCCGCTGCCAAGTCCTGCCTGGCTAACTCTCTCCGTTGTTCCTGTCCGGCCGTAGCTACCTCCTGTACTTCGGTTACGGTTCCAGGATCTCTGGAGTACAGCCGGCTCCAACGGGACCTACCCGAGCTACGCCTCACCTCCCAGCCTCGTCGGGTTTTCGCCAGCTACAACCCTGGCTGTCGTCTCACCTCCTTCAAGACCTCCCGGTCCAAACCCTGTCTGCAGTACCTAATTAATGACCCTCTGCTTTCTGTCCTTAATTCAAGTAGACCGTCCGGTCCAGTTCCTGTTCAGTCCCGGAGTGAGGTTCTCCGCCCGAATAAAGTTCAGTTTCGGCTTGGAACAATCGCGCCGTTCCAGTACCTGTGTGGATCACCCGGTCCAGGTCCAGTCCAGTCCCGGTGTAAGGCCCACCATTCCGTAAGAGTCCAGTTCCGGCTTGGAACGAGTTCCGTTCCAGCACCCGTTTCCTGAGTGGACCTCCCAGTCCAGTTCCAGTTCCTGTCCAGTTCCGGTGTGTTGTACACCTCCTGTTTGAGTCCAGTTCCGGCTTGGAACAAGTTCCGTTCCGGCTCCCGTTTCCTGAGTGGACCTCCCGGTCCAGTTCCAGTCCAGACCCGGTGCTAACTCCTCCACCTACCCTATCCAGTTCCGGCTTGGAACCCACCCCTGGTTTAAAGTCCAGCTCCGGCTTGGAGCAGTCCGTATCGGACTACTATTTATGTTCTGTGTATTTTATGTTTGACTTTCCTGTACAGCTTTGGGACTACCCCAACGCTTAATAAATACCCCTTTTCCTTGTGAATCTGCCTCAGTCGTGCATTTAGGTCCAACCTTCCCCAGGATCGTAACACAACATGCATTAGGCAAATGGAACGTCCTTGCTCAATCAAGTGTCAGCGTCATATTATGCTCACGTGCTTAACTATGCTTTTTAGCTTATTTTTTCATGAATAAATGGTGCTTTTGTTAGTTATAAAGAATGAGTGTCATTATCGATTAGCGCTTTATGACAGGCATTTAGCAGATGCTCTTATCCAAAGCGACTTACACAACTTATATCTTATTACATTTATCCATTCATACAGCTGGATATATACTGAAGCAAGTCAGGTTAAGTACCTTGCTCAAGGGTACAAAGGCAGTGTCCTACCTGGGAATCGAACCTGCAACCTTTCGGTTACAAGTCCAGTTCCTTAACCATTATACTACACCGCCACCCAGAGGTGTTAAGTCCAGGGGTCAGAAAGTCCTGCCATGTGTTTCTTCCACCCATCAACTCAGCCAGCTGATTTCACTGAAGACTTGTGCTAATTAGCAAATCCAGGTGACTGTAACAAAATCCTGGGGAGGACTTTTACTTTCTGAACCTGGATTTTACACCTATATAAATAATAAATGGAAAGGAATGGTAAAATTGCATTTATGTATGAGGTGTGCCTGCGATGTGGCAGGTCTGAAGAGTGCTGGATAATTTATACACGTCACACGTTCCGAGAAAAGGCTGCTGCAAAGCTACAGTTGTGTTTCCTCACTGAAGCACCTTCCTGGAGCCTCCTCGTACCCCACTCAATGCTGAGCATTTAGCAGTCTGGAATGTCCTTAAAGATGGCGAACCTCGATCGATTTCCGGGTCAGGCGAGGACAGAGGACGGATAAAATAAGCGATTGGAATCCACCCCATATACAGAAAACTTTGCCTACTTAATGACTTTTCCACCCTGTCTACTCAACAAGCCTACCTAATAGTATGGAAGGGTGCTGATTTGGACACAGCCAATGACACCAAGGATGCCCCAACACTTTCAGGAGCACCACACATCCATGACTCACATTCTGGCCAACACTCTCAGAAGGAATGTTTTTTTTGTGTTACTACTTCTGCTACTTTCAACACATTTTTGTGTCAAAAGTTACTTCTTTTATGTTACTTTCAACACATTTTGTGCCAGATTACAGAATGTATGTGCTAAAAAGGGAAATAACAGTAACAGAAAATGTGCTGTCCTTAATCCTTGTGTGGTGTTCGTGTTTTTGTTACTCACCCAGTGTTCGTGGGTCTGGTGGACCCACATTATTTGGTTTTTAAAACAATAAAGCCATAACAATTTACGTAAAAATACTTCACAGATATTGACTTTATCTCAATTACAAGCAATATATGGTTCATATTGACCATTTACCTCTGCTAGATCACATTTATCAATAAAAATTATATTTGTTTTTTGTGATAAAATGTTATTTTTGTGTTCTTTTACATGTTTATCACAGAAAATGAGCCAAGGCCAATGAGTCTAAGGTTGACTGTTATAGGTTGAAATTATGAATTGTATCATTTTTCTTTTAGTAAACATTGAATACAGGTCCCACAGACCTGAACACCACACAAGGGTTAAAACCTTAACTAGACAGGTTTGTTCAAAATGTTTATATGGTGTTTTTAACACATCGCTTTGAGAGTGAAGGTGTCATGTATGACCATTCAAAAAAGTTACACAAAATATTTTGAGTGTGTTTGTGTGTGTGGCTGTGTGTGCACGTACCACAAACTCAAAAAGTTTCAATCTGCATTTTTATTTTTTTTTAAAAACACAAGCAGGTCCTATTTCCCTACTGGATTCACAATTTTTCCCATGAAGAGCATACTTTTGGTGTCATTGTTGCAGATTATAACCATGAACGGCCGATCGAACTTCAGGAAGGGAGTATGGGTGAATGAGAAAAGCGTGATTGACACCCCTGTTGCAGCTGCTGCCGTGGCTCCTGCCTCATCAACATCTAATGAAGCCTGATGAACGACCTAAGAAACAGTAATACAGCAAAGCTTAACATATGCAGTTTAAGAACCACAGTAGGAGCTAACACATATTAAATGTTATGACAGTGCCAGATCTTTTCCACTTTATATTAAACTCAGTTTGTTTTATAACACATGCATTCTTGTGGAAAATATTTAGTGTAACTGGGGGAGTAAATTACAGCAACACAAACAGTGCATTTGGATCAGGGTTTAGTGCAAGTTAACACAGAAGCTGATGAAACAGCAATTACTTGTACATGCACAACTTCCACTATTGTTTCCACTGAAGTGTGGTAAAACTTTTTTTTATACCTCAGACACTTTCAGTTTTACACCCTCTTCATCCATTATTCCTGTGAAGTCGGCCGTATCTTCAAAGATGTCAGGCATTCCCATTCCCGTCAAGACGTCCTTGAGCGAATATGATGTTGCAATAGACAATTTGGGGACATACACTATGTAATCCCTGCAATGGCAAGATTGATACCAATTACTTTGCCGTCTCATTTTCAATCCGCTGGAAATATTCAGTGTTTCATCCTTGAACGAATGTTCTGAGAGATGAAGGGCTGAAAAGGGCGTAGTTAAAAAATACAAAAGAAAACATGGGAGGAAATTTGGATTTTTTAAATATGCAAATTAAAGACTGCATTTTTTAAACGGGCAGCCATTTTAGGGTTACTATGGTAAGTAGAAGTAAGTCGTTAACTGCAGCACAGTGATATTGAGGACATGCAAAGCATTTTAAATAAGTGATTTAACATCTTTAATGAATCAGTTAAATTACGTCTAATGAGTCACATTCACATTTTTAAATGAATAAGATCTTTTTCTAAAAAAAAAAATGTACGGGGATGTTTCAGGTAATCCAAAACCATTGCAGGTGATCTTGGAAAAGGGAAATCATAGTCAACATTAAAATAAGTTCATATCCATAAACAGGTATGACCACAAATGAAGTCATGAGCCACAAAGCCTCGGCCATTTTAGTGCATTTATATGCCTGCATAAATTAACATATTTCATACTAAAACATCAACTTTTATATCACTGTATACCTCTGTGGATATACATTGTTATGAGCCTTTTGTCTAAATGTTCATTGATTTGATGCCTTTAAGCAGTTCTTACTTTTGTTTCATCCCTTTTAGCCATTTTGTCACATGTTCCCTGCAAATGACCTCTTCCACACCCTGCAGTCCATTCTCAGGAAGGAGCAGCAGCATTGACAGACTCATTATAATGAAGCTGGAGAATGTGAGTGGCGATCTCGGCATCATAATAAACTGAAATTTTTTTATTTTCTTTCATCATTGGGACTGTAACTGTTGTCGTGTTGTTTACAAAAAATGGCATTTCCAGTGTTGATTCTGGGTGGAATGGCATCTCCCATTTGCCTGAAAAAATTAAAGAAAATTCTTGAAAATTGTTTTTTTTTTTACCCTGAAATCAGAAAAAAGTTATTTTAATGCTAACTACAGGATAATTTGGCATTGATCTTTTTGGGGGCCATGTTTCCTGCATAAGTAACATGGTGATTTACATGTTAAGTAATCAGTAGTCTGTTTTTAGAACTTCCAATCAGAAGTGAACTTGACATAAATATCCACTCAGATCTCCAGCTTTCCCGCTAATAAATTAGTCAGAATCAGAGGGACGTTTAGGAGAACATTACTTCAAAAGCAAATTATTTCTTATTTTCCTTGGAAAATGGGATGAGACTGAAATTTAGAGATTACATCAAGACTAAAATACAAAAATAATATTTTAATTCAATTATTATAATTTTAACCTCACTCTTAAAGGTCTCTCACCTTTGAAATATATGTAGTTGATCAGATACATTACTGTTAGGGGATCCACTTCCTGAACCAGATTTGTTATTTTACCCTTGGTCTTTTCCTCCACATACTTATTGATTTGCTGTTTGGCCTCTTCAATGTTGCTGAAGTTGGTGCTGAAACCCTCTGACTGGTAATAGCGTTTCATGCTCTCCAGGAATTCAGGGCGAAGTTTGGCATTTTGTCCAATGAAGAGGGCGTTCCCCAGCGACAGGTCCAGGTCCGTTTTCTCGTTGAGGTCCTGTTGGATGTGTTGGAAGGCCTGGTTCACTTCTTCTGCGGTGATGTCCGTCCCATTGAAGCCCAGACCTTCAAAGAGCTGCTGGTGCGTCTTTCCTCTGGCCCCCAAGGACAGAGCAGCCAGGGCCACGGACACGCTCAGCGGGGAGAAGATGATGTTCTTGGACTGAGAGTCGGGCAGGGCAGAGATGTGCTTGTACAGACGGAAAGCAAAGTCAAGGTTCTCCTGGTATATCCTGAGGCTTCCATTGGCAGCATTGCTGTCATGGTGACTGTGCTGAGGGCCGTGGTGACACTGGACAGTAGACCAAAGCACCAGTAGTGTAACACACAAACTCAGGAGCACCCTCATCCGGGTAACTATCAAAACAGACACCACAAATATGCACGTTTAGACATGCAAGGAACAGGTTGTTGCATTTACAGTTTGGGTTTGTAGGGCCTATGTGAGATTATACAAAATTGAGATTATTCAGAAGAAAAAGCGAGATTGAATGAAAAGACCAGATATCACAAACACACACATTGAGTGGATTACTCTGTGGACTAAGTACATTTGTAGTGACGAGAAACATATCCATAGAAATCGATTTAAAAGATATTCAAGGGGGTAAATGCCCAATGAAAATGAATAAGCCAACAGCATTATAGCAGAGAGGTGTAGCTACATAGCAAAATTAAAACAAAAAGTTACAGAGAGGGGAAAAACAAAACTGGTTGATAGCATTCAGAAATACAACAAATATCCAGTATCTGGATTCCTGTATGATAAACATGGAACTTGTTTTTCCCCCTTAGTTATCTAATTGGGATTCAAATCCCTTAAAGAGCAATAAAAATATCAGCCAAGTCCTGATTCATTACAGTGCATTGGGGTAACAATGGGGATTTGATGATCAGAATATTGCAAAATATCTTGAATTGGCCACCAACTCAAGTCATCTTCTGAAAGATAGTGACAATACTGAATCGACTACTGTTCTGTAGAGTATTATTTTAAAACAGATTGTAACACAGACATGACCAAATGCAGATCTCACCTGTCCTGAGGTTTCCTGAGGATTCGTTCATTTTGGAATGGCTCCCTGAATTGATATACCTTTGTGGATAGCCTTGTTTCGTTTAGTTATCAATCTTTGGCCCATTTTGATACCAAGATCAAATTTGTACTGTGTAATGATTAGCTACCCGTGCATAGGCCTGCTTTCCCAATTAATGTAACACAGGGGAATATAGAAGGAATGGCAAGGCAAGCATTATTTAGCATATAATATTGAGTGCAGGGTTGCCCGGATTGTCTTTTTATTTCTGTAATCGTCACTCACTTCAGACTAACTTCTGGCATTGAAAAGCAAACTGACATTTTAAGAAAAGTAAACATTTTCCATTCAGATAGTGAGAGGGACTCAGTCCTGAGCAGATGTACACAATTGAGTTTCCTTAGCGATTAGTTTGGCTTAACATACCAGTTTGGACTTAAAATGTTATTTATTTTTAACCCCCCCCCCCCCCCCCCCAAAAAAGGGGCATTGAGGAAGGTACTCAAAATTTTCTCGTTTCATTTTGGCTACTTAATGGCATCGATTTGGCTTCTTTGCCTGACAAATGGCGTCAGGTGACCCGGCCTGTGAGTTTGAAATGTTCCTGCTGACCCAATCCTTATGCCAGACCAAAAATCCTGGGTTATGCCAGTTCATAGAACCGGAGCAGAGAGATCAACAATAAAACGGTCCCACAATATTTGTTTGAAACACATTACTTCAATGACATACTTCTGACTTAAAAAAAAAAAAAATCACTTTCACAATAATTCCCCTGTTACATTCAATTCCACTAAGGTTTTACAAGGTCTGACTTTGTATACAATACTGAAATGGCGCATATTTGAAATAAGAGAAAAACTACATGTCATATTGAACAGCTGTTAAGCCACCTTACATTTGCTTGTAGTATTGCAGATGATTTATGTGTCTTTCATTACAAAATGTTCAACACTGGTCATGTTTTACAAATTTGTAGCACATATGTAACAACATTACTATAAACACACTGTAGCTTAGTTCATTTTGCAAAATCAAAATACAGATAAAAGTAATACCCAACACAAAATGTCTGTGAAGACAGATGTATAGAAGACACATTATGACTGCGTTGTTATTTAGTTAACAAGTGTGTATATGGTTGAATATGCATTGTAGAGTTTTGTTCACCCTGTATGCTGCTGTGTTAAAGTACAACATGGAACAGCGGGGTGCCAGTCTGCATCTACAGGGGGGAATAACAACAAAATAAAGTCCAGTGTACATCCTTACATATTGATTAAGTACAAATACTTCCAGTGAAACTAGATGGCTGCCTTTTTGTGTAAATGGCATTTGCGCACCACGGTCATGACTCATGCTGTGATTCTGTATACCCTCTTACTTAAAGTGGCAGTCAAAACTTTTCGCTGGGCTCCAGTCAGGGATGAGGGCCTTACTTATAAGGCGGAAGGTTTATGACGTTTCAAATGTTCTGTCTACTGTACAGGAAGTTCACTCTGAAACGTCAGCTACGTTTTGCAGAGAGATGTTTAGTGGGCATGTTGGGAGTGTGGGAACGTTTGCTCCACTAGGCCGGTGGTGGAGTAACATATAGAAATGATTTAGCCGCATGTAATTGGCTACAGTATAAATGCCGTTGTTTGTTTCAGTCTCTTGTCCATTACTCTTACTCTTATATCTACTCCTAATGGACTCAAATGTAATCTGTTAACTGGACATTTTGCTGTGTACCTGCAATGTTCTGCAACCAAACATTTAGTTCAGTCCCGTTTTCTACTTTAAAATGTTCCTGTGAGGTTATGCTGCTCTTGAGTACACCTCAGGTCTTACCTAACTGCCTCTGAATCTCCAACCTTATTTCTTCATAAACAGTGGAGAACAGGTCCTCCCTGCCCTTCATTCCATCCAGATACACTGAAAATATTTACAGTATAAACATGAGCAGTGAGCGCTGGACACTCCCTACCTAAAGCAAAAGTCTGAGATATCTGCTCTCCTGAACAGATTATTAACCATTATACCATGGTCTGGGTGAATACTTGATTCTGATTGGCTGGTTAAAACCGTGTAACACAGAAGTAGTTCAGGTCAAGTTTAATCACTGTTCACAATTCATAAGCTGCCTGGCCAGGTAGCCAACCTATGTAACCACAGCGTTGCGCCGGGTGGTTCTTCGCCTCCATGGAGTGCGTTCAAACCATTTAACGCAGACCTCGGAGTGGATAATTCCGATTATACCATGGTGATTTGCCCAAGAATAAAATATAAGGAGCGGTCGTTAACATTTTGGGGCAATTCGCCCTAAAAATATAAATGTTTTTGCTGGCATTACTTCAGTTGTCAATTCCTTATGCTGTTTTTTGTTTGGTTTCTCTCCCATCTTCCTATCTCCCAACTACTTTTTCCTCTGCTTCATCAAAATTACTATATTGTCCAAATAAATTTAAATAAATGTGAAAATCATCCATTGCTTGTGTTTTTCTCCCACCGATGATTAGTATGTTACAAATTTGTACAAAGTTATTTTGTTACAAAGGTGTTTACAAGGCTTGCTTCTGTTTCAGCATGTTGCTACGGTTAGGTTGGTTCGCTGGCCAGGCAGTGTATGAATTTAGAATGGTGATTAAACCTGACCCGAACTACTTGTGTGTTAATGCTTTTCATGCACACCTTCCAGCCAATCAGAAACAAGTATTCACCCAGACCATGGTAAAAAGCCCTTTAACACACACCTCGTTGTAGATTATTCCTAATTTAACACACAAGAGTAAAAACACATTTTAACAGACTGGCCTCTGCCGGCTTATCAAAACTTGGAAGCTGTAAAACCACAGCAAACTACAGTGAGGTTGATGTCCCCCTTTTGGGTTCAGCAAGGGCATACCAGTTAAAGATTGATCAACTTTGTTCTTTTTTTTTGCTCCTGGAAATCGCAGCTCAAAACGTACCCAGATCAGTAACCGTTTCCTCCATTTCCTTTCGGTTTTTCAGGAACATGGGCCACACGTGTCCGTCAAAGTACCCAGGGGGATCGGGAGGCGTGTATACCCTCAAACTATAAAGAAAGGACCAATCACACAAGAGGACTAGGGACGGGACCAATTGGACTGACATAAGTGATACATAGAGGATAACAGATGTCTAATAGTCCTTTGGCTTTGTTGACACGCTGCTAGGTTTGCACAATCCTTCATGGATTTTTGGAATAAGGCAAGAGGTAAAATCAGCAAAACAAAAAAAATTGACTTTGTATGACTGGTAAAAAGAAATTCACATGCTTTTTCTCAAAATATAGTTGCTGAACAGGCATCTCTCTCTTACAGATTTTTTTTATATCTTGATAGTTCCACTTCATTATTAGCACATTAGCCATACAGGAATACAAAAAAAAACTAAATCAGGGAAGGAAGAGTTGACCATTACCATCGTCTCTTTTTGCAGGGCTCATATGGAATGGTCAAGAAGTACCTTTTATCCATCAATTCATTCAAGGGCCTATAAATGAAAACATATTCAAAACAAACCTGAGTGACACCAACAATCAAATATGATTTATGCATTTTGCATTTCCTAATACAACAAACTATCCAGGAATCTCTCAATTGAATCATCTTTAAAGCTTCTTCTCTTCTTGAGTATGAAGGCTCAATGTATACTGTATATAGGCCCAGTACAAGCACTAAACTGACCAGAGCAATGTTCAGTTTATTTTTTTTGCAAACTTTTCAGTTATAGTTCACATAATGGAGAAAAGTGGAGTAGGTGAGACAAGGATGAATTACAAGAACAATTATCTTGGGAGTGACAATTTAGACCATTAAACAGAACTTTGTTGTTAATCTTTTTAAATAAAAATAAAAAATAATGCTGTATGCTTACACCGCTACCTGTAGTTGAAGATCAGGAAGCCCTCAATTATAAGGACATAAACCTCATCTTGTGTTTTGGAAATTCTGGGAAATTGAGGTTTCAATCCCCGAGAGGTGAGGAAGGATGCAGGGTTCTTCTGCCATGCCCGGATCTCATTCATCATCCGATCCATGTGGAGGGCATCAAGGACTAAAGCCACCAAGAAATTAATAAAAATAATATCACTCAAATGATTGCTTAAAAAATAAACAAAAAACAATGTTTCAAAATCATATATTATACCGGGATTGGGTTCAATTCCATTTCAATTGAGTTAATTCAACACACAAACTAAAATAGAACTGACCCCTACCCTGACCCCTACCATGTATTGCATAACTGTAAATAGGTGTAGAAAATATCCAAATAACAAATACATTTCTTATCTGGTGGCATATTTTACAACATCCTAAAATGCAGAATGAGTGGCCATACCATCGTACTGCTTGAATCCATTGATGTCAACAGCTACCATGGAGTCGTCCTGTATGTGGACCAAATAAGCTGTTACCACGGTGCTAACAACTTGACACTCTTCACAGAGTGGGAGAAAGTAGCTGTGTTTTTACTGAAGCAGCTCAGATGAAGTAACTTAGTTCATGGGTACAGCTGTAGCCCTATCACAGCCTGGGTCAGATGCTCTACCTTATACCCTACAAAATTAACTACTTCAATAAAGTAGGGATCAGATACAACAGGCAGGGTACTTGTTATTGGAAATCGTATCAGCTATGTGCAGGCTGTGCACTAAATCAAATGGGATTTGCCTTCAGCTCTGATTTTGCTAAAGAGGAAGTAAAATAAGAGCCTACAATCTGACCCTTTGTTTCATGCATATACCATTGCATGCATACCCCAAGCAAATTACATCAACCAATAAGAAAATACACTGATATATTTTCAAAAGAAAATTGCACTATGTTTGGGAATTAAATGTAAGCAAACCAAAGTTCATCTTATGCATGAGTACAGTTAAATAAAATAAGGTATACATAAATCAATCTGTTTTCAAAATCAAGTACATAAATGTGAATTTAATATTCAATATGAACATTGTCTGAGTTTAAGATTTGATAAATCATCAATTCATTTAGATATTATAGGTAGCCATCGTCATTCAGAGCTGAAGCTCGCAAAATGTTAACAGCTAGCTCGCTCTGTCAGGCCATAATTGACTGGCACTATAAAAGTAATGCTGGCATGAATTGTAAGAGAGAGACCCAATTGAAGCTTCATACTCAGCTGCCTGAGTCATCTAGGAACTGTAGCTAACCTAGCATGGTTATCAGGCAACTACTAAGCTGGATAACAATCTTTAATTGGTATGTCCTCGCTCAATCCAAAGGAGGAGTGCTATCCTCACGGTAGTTTTCTGTGGTTTTACAACTCCCAAGTTTGGAAGCACGGGCAGAGGACAGCCTGTTAAAATGTGTATTTACTATTTACTATGGTTCAGGAGAGCAGATATCTCCAACTTTTGGTTTAGGTGCTGAGTGTCCAACTGTAAATCTTTTCAGTGTATCTGGATGGAATGAAGGGCAGGGAGGACCTGTTCTCCACTGTTTATGAATAAATAAGGTTGGAGATTCAGAGGCAGTTAGGTAAGACCTGAGCTGTACCCAATAGCAGCAAAATCTCACAGGAACATTTTAAAGTAGAAAACGGGACTGAACTAAATGTTCGGTTGCAGAACATTGCAGGTACACAGTAAAATGTCCAGTGTTAATTAGACTCTAACAGGGTACATATGAGTCCAATAGGCACAATGTAGTCTGTAACAGTTGATTTAACACTGAACATTTTACTGTGTATGGTGACCTAAGAGGACAAAAGACTGAAACAGACATTGGCGTTTATACTGTGGCCAATTAGCCAACATGCAGTTAAATCATTTTTATATGTTACTCCACCACCCACCTAGTGGAGCAAATGTTCCAACATCCACAACATGCCCACTAAACATCTCTCAAAGAGTGTTACAAAACATAGCTGACTGTTCAGAGTGAACTTCCTATAGACGGAACATGTGAAACGTGACAAACGTTCCACCTTGTTGTGAGTAAGGCCCTCTTCCCTGACTGGAGCACAGTGAAAAGTTTTGAGAGCTCATTTGATCCCCAACTAAGAGAGTATTCAGAATCACAGCTTCAGAACAACTGCCCAAACGTGCAGACCCCTTTTCTCTGGCCCATCCAAATAAAATGGGCTCTATTTACTTCTGGTGCTGTTGTGTCTCTTTTGCTGACACAGAATGTACCCACACACACACACACAGTGCAGGTCTGAAACTCCACACCATACTGCATTTACTGTCACCCACCCAGTCCAGTAATGTGCATAATAATAATAATTATTATTATTATAATTATTATTATTATTCTAATAATAGCCTACCATGAAGAACGCATCCTGTGCGACAATGTAGCTGTTCGGAACGTGCTCATGAAGATTCCTTGCCAGGGTGCTTTTCCCCCCGTTGGTGATTCTGTTTTGGGGAGACCGACTGGTTAAGCGTTGACCACGCCAGCATGCATGTGAGACAAATTATACGGAAAAGAACAAAAATGCATAGGCTACGCAGCTCAGTTCAAACAAAGCTTACTTTTTGTAGAAGCTATACGGAACAGAGACTTCTGCAGTGAGCGATTCTATTGCTGATAATATGCAATATAGATACTGCAATAATATGAATTCGCGGGTAAGAAATAGCCTAGGCTAAGTTATACGTTAACTGTTTTTACAGCATTGTCAGTTCTGGAAATGTCAATAAAACCATCATAAAATGTGTCTCACCCTCCAATTCCGATGATTAGTCTTTTCATGACTGTGGTGGACTCCCTGGAAATAGTAAAAACATTAATTTACAGCCTTTAGTGGATGTGTGTGCTAACCCATCAATCTCTCGAACAGCATTTAAAATCCATTAAAAGCAAGGAAGGTAGTAGGCTAGGCGTTGTGCTGTGCGTTCATAAAGTTGTTTACAAAAATAAATGCATTTGAAAGAATATTCAAACATATGTTGGGTTCTCGAGCAATTGTTTAAACCTTAACATTATTATTAGTGTATTAGCTAGCTAGCCTATTAGCTAGCCTATTAGCAACGTGATAACTGTTACAAATATTTGCACAACGTTATTGCTTATTAACTAGACCAGCAATTTTCTTCCAAACTCAAACACAATCACAACATCTGCCAAAAAAACAAACTGTGCCTGTATAAATTTAGATAAATTCGACTGTGCTCCCAAAAGGGTGTAGGCTACTTGTAGCCTACTTTTATTACTAGTAGCTGGGCAACGGAGGACAGCGGGGGTGCGTCCCACAGAACAATATACGAACTAGAAAGGCAACTGCCTTCTCAAAACGGCACCGTTTCCACGGCCCAAAGTTTTTTCTCTGATTGGCCAACGTGACCTGTCACGTGAAGGTGGTCAATTTGTCCCTTTTGGCGAGAAGGGTCCATCTGCAGAACCGCAGACCTGGCCTCATTCGTGATCGGCCTCAATCGTGATCGGCCTCATTCGTGATTATAGGAAGTTCGCAAGTGCGCATGCGCTTACAAGACGAACGGGAAAAAGCAGCGTGCAGGTAAAGCCACACTGAAATAAAACAGTCGCTCGTAATTAATGGAACCTTCTTGTTCCTGAAGCCGGATATAGATTGGTGGCTGTTGGAGCAGGATAGGGAGGGATGGGCTGATGTTGGCGGGAGGGTTGAGAGCTATATTGATCGAACATTTCAGACACATCTTCCTGTCTTTACAGATGGTGCTAAGGATCCGGAGACGGGTCGTGTGGGGATAGGTGTGATTGTGCCCCTATTTGGAGTCAGGAGGTCAGAGAGGCTAGAGAATGGCCTATCAGTTTTTACAGCCGAAATGGTGGCAATAATCCTGGCACTGCAGTGGGTCGAGGAGGTAACACCAGATAGAGCAGTAGTATGCACTGACTCTGCATCGGCACTGGAGAGCTTAACAGCTCCAACATCCTGCAGGGAGGATCTGGTAATGGAGGTTATGGCTAGCATATATAGGCTGTATAAGAGGGGTATTGGGGTAAACTTTTGCTGGGTGCCGGCGCATGTGGGTGTGAGGGGTAACGAGGGGGCTGACGCCCTCGCTAAGAGGGCCCTTAGGCTGGGCGGCATTACAGTGGATGTCCCTTATGGTAAAGGGGAGGTCAAGTCTAAGGCTAAACATATGATCGGAAAGATTTGGCAACAGAGGTGGGATGAAGAAAGTAGGGGGCGTCACCTGTATGCCGTCCGGCCAGGGGTCTCTGGGAGGCCTCTTCTTTGCGGGAGTAGGAGGGAGGAAACTATACTAACTAGGCTTAGGTTGGGTCATTCTGCATTGAATGACAGTTTATTTAGGATAGGGAAGCACAATACCGGCAACTGTCCTCAATGCAATAATAAAGAAACAGTTAGGCACATTCTGCTAGAATGTCAGGCATATGTTAGGGAGAGGGAGAAACTTAGGAAACTGATTGGGGATAAGGGTGGGCAGTTTACATTGGCTGGGCTCCTGGGTGGGTCAGTGGGATATGAGGTTCGCAGAGCTGTGCTTAATTTTATTTATTCGATTGGGGTAGGTGGGAGGGTCTGAATCCCTGCTATCGCTTGTCCACACTCCGTAACAGTAGGTGGCGGTATGCACCTGACAGTTGGTAGCAACCCGCCATAGAAACCCAAAGAAGAAGAAGAAGAAGAAGAATGGAACCTTCTGAATTTCAAAAGCAATGGTATCTAGCCTACTGAGTGAAAGTTTGAGAGTTATTCAGCTGAAGTTCGCTCGGTTGCCAGTTAGTGATAATATGCTAAAATGTACTCATTTTTATGTGAATGGTGCGTGTTGGCTCGGCTTCAGATTGTCAAAACAGCTATTAGCCATTAGTGTTAGCTACGGTGTTACGTGCTTTATTGTTGTAATAAAAGAAAACAAAAAAGTCGCTAACACTTTGCAATAATGTTAAGTTACATGAATTGAATTGTCTCTTAATAAAAATGTAAGGTGAAGATTACGGACTCAAGTGTCATTCTTTCTTACATATTCCTCACGTACACTCAAAAACCTTGTATAAGGGAGTGTTGTGTTTGACAGCAAGCTAGAAGCATGCTTGATTGGCTAAAAAGCCACAATGGGGCATTTAGTTTAAAGCTGCAATTAATGAAAAAGGCAATACAACATTAACTATATGGATTAAGAGTGGGAAAACAAGGGTGCATCAGATATGTTTAATGATATTAAATCCAGGCTAATGATCTGTATGACAGATTTACAAGAGGTCCATTGATGACATAACTCAAATTCAACATTTGCTTTTTCTTAATGGTTCCTTAATGTCCAGCCCTAGATCAGAATCATTGTATGTCTCATCCCATAAAGACTGCCCACCAATAATGTAATGTAATAATCACATTCTCTCAATTCGATTGAGTCGATTTTGGCCTTTTTTGTTAAACATCTCCATTCGTCTCAAAATATCGATTCAGTGGAGAAATGCAAATGAGCATAAAATAGTTTTAAAAATTTGATCCAAGGCATTTGAAATAAGCTTATATACTGTACACATACCAATCAAAACAGTGTAATTACCCTGAATGGTGTGCCAGAAAAGCATGCATGGTATCAAGAGTTGATTTAAAACACTATGGGACAGATCCAAACAAACTCCGATAAACTATAACATTTTATGCATAGTTGTATGCTAAGGAAGAAAATTTGCTGATGAGGTCACCAGATAGCAGTCTGACACCGGGTCCTACTTCACAACCTGGACAGGCCGCTGATGGCCTCATGACAAAGGTTCTCATTCCACTGGGCATGGCCGCCAGCTTGAGCTGCTGCCCGGGGCCAGGGATGACTGTCACCCCCTGGGGATCACCTGCAGCTGGCCTGTCGTTTGGCCTCGGATGACCACCTTCATGCCCTGGTTCGAGAGAGCTCCAATCAGGGCAACTATCTACAAACAAAATATCCTCCCCGTAGAATAAACCCCTCCGTCTCTGCATGTGCACTGGAGCAAAATTTGGTGGGAGGGGCTTAGGAGAGAGATTGGAGGGAGGACAGCAAAAGGGAAGTCTTTTAGCCTTCTGTATTTTCAAACTTGCCTACTGCAGCTTTAATCCTATTTCCCCAACATTTTGCTTGTAGTGACTAAGGTTATTTAATTTATCCAATTTGTTGCCATTTCACATAAAAAATGTGTATAGATAGGCTATGCTAATGATCCAGTGTACTCATTCTGGTTTCATTATGGATCAAGCTATTTTCTCTTTTAGATAAATTTTGTTCATTGTATATTAAAAGTCTAATTTGCTCTATTCATTACTTTTTTTTAAAATGTGGAAGAATGAATCCTATCCAGGATTGTTAAGGCCAGGGCTGGTGACTGAACACAAAAGGGACAATAGATAACAAGGGTAGTGGATCAAAAAGTTTTAGTTTATTTATAGCAGTCCTGTAACAACAAGGACATGAATGATGAATATATGAATGATGGAAATAAGGTGGCTCTGGAGAGAGGTTGTTCGGCACACACTGAATGTGAGGCTGGAAAAAAGAGACACGAGAAATCGATACTCTACATCAGGAGTATGTTAAAATCAGCAATAATTGTTCATCACTGGTAGAACAATAGCAGTCAGGCGGAAAGTTTGACAATAGAGGGTAGAACAGAGCCCTTGGTTTGACTACCAAAGACTGGCCTATCTGGTAACACTTTACAATAAGGTTACATGAATTGGCATTAACTAATTGTTAATATGAATTAATGATGTACAAATATATTAACAAAGTATTTTCAAACATTAACAAATGGTTTGAAATGACAAACCATTAGTTAATGTATTTGTCAACTGTTTATTAACAGTAGGCTACAATCCGTAATGTCTGCGCCGCGCTGTGTTTAGCTGAATAGTACAACACGAGCTACTATTGACAACAACGTCCTTGGTGGCTCATCCGAAGTTGATTCAGAAGCTGACATGATGTTTTCTAGCTAAGAAAATGATTAGCTAGCTAGACCACGTATATAGCTACACGTCTGACCAAAACAACAGCAGCAGTAGTGAGGCGGAATTCGATTAAGGATTGTAGCATTAACTAATGATAAATTAAGTCCATTATCATGGGCTAAACTTAATTACCATTAGTTAGTTACCGGTTGACAAATTACATTACAGTCATTTAGCAGACGCTTTTATCCAAAGCGACATACAATAACTGCATACAGAAACAAATACATAAGCTAAAGGTTTGTACTTTCAATAAGGGTACGAAATAATGAAAAGTTAATCGAATGCTTTGTTAATGGATTTGTACATCATTAATTAATGTTAGCAACAACATAGCTACATTAGTTAATGTCAATTCATGTAGCCTAACATTATTGGAAAGTGTTACCGACTTTTTTTTTCTTTAATTAGCCTACAACAATAAATCACGTAACACGTAATAGCTAACACTAATAGTTTATCACTAACTGGCAACCGAGCGAACTTCAGCTGAATAACTCTCAGACTTTCACTGGATATAGCATTGCTTCTGAAATTCAGAAGGTTCCATTAATTACGAGCGATTGTTTTATTTCAGTGTGGCTTTACCTCCATGCTGCTCTTTGTTTTAAAAAAAAAAAAAAAATCTTCGTCTTGTAAGCGCATGCGCACTTGCGAACTTCCTGTAATCACGAATGAGGCCGATCACGATTGAGGCCGATCACGAATGAGGCCAGATCTGCGGGTCTGCAGATGGATGCTATTGTGCTTTTGGCAGAGTAATGGCTGCCGCTGCAAATCTAAAACCACGAGTGGGTTTTGTGAGAACAATAGATGTTATGTGAAAATCAAAACAATAAATACATTTAAAAAATATTGAATACGTCTATGCTATGATTACATTCACATACTTAAATAATGATTGTTGTTTATTTACCGTCAGTGGTTTTGCAGTCGGTGATCCCAACCGCTTTTTCAAGCTTTCCGTGAACCAGCGGTCCTTGTCCGGCTAATAATCGCGTGAAGTGTTTCCTGAATGATGTCGAAGGCTAACGGAGAGACTTGTTAAAATCGCCTCACAGCCTAACGTTACTGCAAATTCATATAAATGAGCCGCGAGTAGTTAACGTTACAAAAAATGTTTAATATCTATGTTGTTAGCTAACTACATTATTAACAAGCTGTTTGGTTAGCGTTAACTATAACCTTAGCTACTCGTCGTTATGTTGTTCGACAACCCGGTCTCACGCTTTTTCGTGATCATACAGTCACAACAATTAATCTATTGAATCGTCACCCGGAGCACGATTGTGGTGTCAGGTTCAACCCAGGTCGTTTTCAATGCGATTGACTAGTAGGCTAAATGTGTCAAACACTGTTGTATGTTTTGCCCGAAATGCTATGATTTGTACAGTTATTTGCCGTTATTCGCATAGTTTTGATATGGAGTTGTTAGTGCAAAGACTTTTATTGCAGTTGGCAAATAAAATATTAACAGGTATTGACAGACAATAACAGATCAAAAACGTGGCAGGCTTTAAGTTTACAAAGCATTATCCAAAATGTTCTCTTTTCTCGTCTGATTTTTCACACACTGATAGAACCCAGGCATGGTGCTGTCCAAACAATGCTATCACATATTTTATAACTCTAGAGATGTATAGGCTACTTTGCCAAAAATCACTATGAGCATTATTCTCCTCAGATGGTACCGACCAACCTGGCTCACGGATTACTAGGTGTACGAATTATATATTATAATTTTTTTTTTTAAATTATACCTAACACAAAAGAGAAAACCTCTGTATCTCTCTGTATGTCTGGTGCACAGCAGCCAGCAGGTGGCACGCAATGTGCGCACACACACAAGCACGCACGCATTAATTAGGTATAGGGCCGACTAAATGTGATTGTGTGCTCCAACGGGTATCAGAGTTCATCTGATTTATGAACTCACCACCCATGGTAAGGATACGCCACAAATCACATGTGGAGACTGCCACCTACAAGTTCATAACAGTGTCATCTTCAGAGATGTAGGAAACTTCATCTGTAAACAGAGGGATATTGGGGCTACAACATTATATAATCCTGACCATGTAGGACTATTCAGGAGGTTTGGGGGAGGGGCTTAAGCGCTTCAAAAACAGCATGTTATCTAACCCTAACCCTCATATGACAACAATCCAGATGTATTTGGTAGGTAAAATAATGTCTACACTAGCGCAAATCCAAACGTATGACTGTGATTAGGAAAAACATCAATACCATGAAGGATTTTTCACACCAAATAAGCAAAAAATCAAAAGACTTGATTTTATCCAGGCTGGAGTCTCAAAGGGTCTCAGAAACTACCCAGCAAACAATCTTTGGTTCTGGGAACGTTCCGGGAAGGTTTTTTCAAGGTTAGGGGTACGTTCCCATATGGTTTAAATTAACGTTCCCTTGCCGTTTTCCAGGAAAGTTTTCTTAACGTATCTGGAACGTTCCCATCTGGTATTATATGTGGTTCCCAGAACGTTCCTTTAACGTTACTAGAACATTGCATAGTTATGGGAACGTTCTCCTAACCTAATAAGAACGTTCCGGGAAAGTTTTTCAAGGTTAGGGGTACGTTCCTATACGGTTGCAAATATAACGTTCCCTTGCGCTTTTCCAGGAAAGTTTTCTTAACGTATCTGGAACGTTCCCATCTGGTATTATATGTGGTTCCCAGAACGTTCCTTTAACGTTACCAGGACATTGCATAGTTGTGGGAATGTTCTCCTAACCTAATAAGAACGTTCCGGGAGAGTTGCCTTTTGGTTCTTCTCTGAAGGAAATGTTGCGTTCCTGAATCGTTATCTGGGCGCAGCTTGTATCAGCCAACAGCTGTCACGCTTTTATTTTTTTATTAGCCTACCACCACAACAATTAAACAAGAACAATAGTATACTACTACTACTACAACTAAAAAAACTAGCCTACTACTACTACTAATAATGATAACAATATTACCAATAATTCACATCAAGATGACATAAATATTTAAATGTCTTAGGTTCCTCATAATAACATATTCCAACGTGGCATGACATGTTTCTCATACACAGTAATATAACGAATGTAATACAAATAATTAGCATAGAATTTCTGAGTTCTTAGATCTACCGTTAAAATTCCGTGGAAAAGACGGGCAGGTCTTCATTCAAATATAATACGCCTTTATAAGTCATCATTGCAGGAAAGTTAACACATAAATACGGTTGAAGTTTTATTTTACAGATCACTACATGTAAAAGCCATATGAACACATCAGCCAAATGAGCACAAGTGAGAAATAAACATGAACATATTTATTTCAACCTGCATAACGCACAACAGTAATGATTCCAGTGCTTCTTCCTATATTTTGTGCTGTATATTTATGTATTGTGCTGTAGCCTATAGTTTGCAGTGATGAGTCTCACTGTCAAACTTCACAAAAGCTAAATATTGAGTTCAAGTCTTAAATCATCCCTTACATTTCTATTCCTATTCTGAAGTTATTTTTTCATATCAAACTATCTACAGTATATAACTATTCAAACAAAATATGCAAAAACAACCAAACAAGTGTCAAAGTCTCAAAAGATATTCACTGTACATCCATAGTTTAAAGTTCAAATTGATAAATACATACACCTGTTTTTTTAAATAATGTTTTTACGTACAAAAAAATGTGTTAAAACCTACAAGCGTTTTTACATAACAGCAACGTATTACAGCCCCACGTGCGATAGGTAGTCGCTGTGAAAATGTGCTGGGCATTGGCGAAACGGAATAAGAAACTCTACAACTTTTGAATTTCAGAGAAATATGAATACTGTAATTGGGACTTCGACAACTACCACTAGGGGGCCACCATGTATAGGGTTAAATCATCCCTTTACATTCCGAAGTTATACTTTCACGCCACACTACAGTATACTATTCAAACTAAATATGTATAAACAACCAAACAAAATTACTTCAACATGATTGTCAATCAAAATTATTCTAACAAAATAAAGCCATCAATTAAATTCCTTTTGAAATGCCTGTGGGGCAAATTCTCAGTGCCACTGCGATGAGTTCCTCCACATCAGTTTCCTTCAGTTTTTCATGATTGCTCCTAGAAATAGAACATGTTTTATTCTTTCTTTTTCTTTACCATTTAAACACCACATTAACACAATAGAATACATGCATTTGTGTATTTGACTAATACTGTAAGGCAAAACTTCAATACCAATTCTTCATGATGCATATTTCACTTTTAAATTGACAGTAACCTGAGGTGCTTTTGCATAGGAATTCAGATTAAACCATAGGCTAATTCAGAAAACCTGTATACAATAGGTTAATATAATATACATATATAATATACCTCACATACATATAATTTAGGTAAAAATTAATGGGTTTTAGGACATAGTGTTGGTATCCTATTTTAGGCAAAAGGAAATGAATAAATGTGCAACACTCAATTTTATGACCCTTTCAAAAGAAAGATCAAATGAAAAGTCACCAATGTAAGCTAAACTTGCCTATTATCACATGACAATTCCTGATGTCTTGGAAGGCCAGTTTTTTCCCCTCAATGTGTAGGTCCTCAATGCTTGATTAGATGCCACCTCACACAACATTTTGTGAAGAGCTGCCCCTGGGTTAGCTCTTCCAAGAGAACAAAGGTAGTTCATGATTCTGTAGCCTACTACAAGATAAATTAATTAAATTTATAAGTAAAAAATTACAGTAGGCATAAAATGCTGTAGATACTTCAGTTTAGACTTAAATTGATTATGCCATAATGATGTCATAACTAAGTGGGTATCTTAGTTTTAAAATGTTATTTTCACAGCTTCTTCCAGGTTTACCATCTTTGTCCTCTTTTCCATCGGGGTCTTCCTTGTTGAGCTGTTGGAGCTCCTCCACATTCTGACATGGACCATTTTCCATAATGTCCTCCTTTGCCTCTCCCCTAGCTGCCAGTATTCTCCTTTGCATTGCAAGGATTTCTTGCTGGGTCTCTGCAAATTCTTGCAAGTGAGAATATCTATGGGGAAAGTTTAAATGTTGTGGGCTTAGATCACTAAGTGCAGGTGTGCATGTGTGTAGTCTAAAAAATGTTTTGCTACTTCTGACAAGGCCTGGGACTCTTCAGGCAGAAGTTGTGACAGCTGTGTCATAAAACAAAAATGTACTTAAGCACCAAACTATTACATTATTTTTATATACTATAAGTTACGGCTTATTGGGGCATGCTCCATACCTATACAGCACAGAGAGTTTGGCCTTGTGTTTTTCATCTTACCATCTGAAGAGAATGTGGCATTCAGACATTAAAGCACAACTGAACTTTGGTAGAACTTTGGGTTGTGTAATTATCTGGCCATGATATGAGTCCAAATGGTGGCGAAATACAGTGAGCACCATAATTCATTGGACACAATGGACAGTGACACATTTTTTGTTATTTTGGTTCTGTACTCTAGCACTTTGAGTTTTAAAGGATACAATGACAAATGTTAAAGTGCAGACTGTCAGCCTTAATTTGAGGGTATTTTCATCCATGTCGGATGAACCGTTTATAAATTATAGAACCTTTTGTACATTGCCCCCCCCCCCCCCCCCCCCCCCCCCATTTTCGGGCATCAATATTATATATCACAGAGTTCTCCTGACAAATTTTCCTATTGAACTCTGGTTATTGTTTGTATTGACAGAATCCACTTTGTTCACGTTCGTATACGTGCTAGAAATGTCATTTTGAGACCGTTTTAGCTGCCCTATAGAAGTGAATGGAGAGCGACAAATAACCGTATTTGGGGAGCACAGAGCAACTAACGAACATATTTTGCCACCATTTGGACTCATATCATGGCCAGATAACTACACAACCCAAAGTTCTACCAAAGTCCAGTTGTGCTTTAAATGTCAAATGCTGCCTCATAGAGGAACACAGCTACACTGCTCAGTCCCCTAATAATAATGCATTTTATTCATGATGTGCTTCTCATAGACCCAAAGCATTGGAAGCAGACAATTGTTCAAACATATAGCCTAGTAATATTTTACATTTCTAAGTGTAACACATCTGAATTGCAGATTGTTTCCACTATAAATGATTGGCATTTGACACTTTTGACATGGCACATGAAGTTTGAATTAACACATTCTCCTCAGATGGTAAGATGGAAAAACATGAGGCCAAGTTACATTAAATCATTTAAGAAAGATTCGGTAGCATTGTTTGGGAATAGAGCTAGTGTAATCAGTTATAATAGGCAATATTGTTTGTTGTAACTTGGCCTCATTTTGATATCAATACTTGGCAACTTGGTATTTTTGTACGTTGAAAACGTTTATTGTTGAGATTAACTTTACTTAAAAGAATGCTATGAAAGTTTGTTAAGATACCTTGAAGATGAGGCAATGTGCTTGCTGATGATAGCTCTATGGATGAAGCATGTGCTGTTGAAATAATAAGTGTGAAAAGTCCTTAATGTAGGCTACTGTATGTGATTATAGAAATGTGTAGATTCATTTAAAATAGGCAATATCCCTCATAAAAGTGCAGGTATAGGTAGTAGAAAATAATGATGCCCACTTACAGTTTTGAAAGGCAGTTTTGAGGGGCAGCCTGGCATGTCTCTTGGTTTGTGGTGGAAGGAAAACATGTTTTTTGCTAAAATTAAAACACATTAAGGCTGATAGAATATAAACTGGCATACATAGCTTTACCGTTCTACTTACCCCGCAATGTGCCTTTAGCTAGGCTATGGGAAGACTGTTTAAGCCTGTCTGAGCCTACATAGCCTACGCAAAATAATCAGAAGGGTGGTTTTGCATGTGAGTTACTCAATTTAATCTTATTTGTTTATTTGAAAGCAAACAATCGAATAATAAAATAAGCGAATATTAGGAATATACTAGAATGTTGTTAAATTTTGTGTGAATCACACACACAACTCAAATTGTACTTCATGGAGGGAACTTACATGTTGGTGGGACAAGTTTGGACATTCTGTCGTAACGTTACTCCTCGGTGACAAGTCTGTCATCATCTGGAATGGAAATTTCAAAATGTTTTCCACGTTTTAAGTAACGTTAAAACATCAAGTCCCTCAGCTAAGGAGTAAGTTACCGTGTAATCTTCGCAAACAGTGTGCTGTTCACAACACTAAAGGGGAGAGAATATAGTGAGAAATTATAGGTTCTTTATCAAAACAGAAAATGCCAGCGCACCCTTTAATATTGTTGAAAAAAATAGGCTACATAGCCGCTGTGGTGCTGAGGATAAATGCCGTTCGTGTAAGCTTGATTAACAGATCTAAGGTTAATTGAATAGGCTTATCCAAAATTATCTCTCTATCGATTGGTTGCTGGGCACGTTAAAGTTTTATAGCCTACTTTTCATTTAAAATTTCTCACTGTAGCCTACGTGTTGTGATCAATTTAAACTAACGATACCACTCGTTAGCTAGCTAGTTTAATGTTTTTGTTTGGCCTGGGCTTTTACACTGTGCTCATTCTGTCTAACGTTAGCTAGTTACACTTTACACTGTAGTTACACTAGACCGTTACACTTTAGGGGCCCTATCTTACACCCGGCACAAAGCGGCGCTAACCCAAACGCAAGTGTCTTTGCTATCTTACACCCGGCGGTAGGTTCATTATAACGCCTAACGCTCACGCCGTTTAACTAGCATGTACTCTTGCGCCGTTTGGGCGTGTTGGTCTTAAGATGAGGAGTGGCCAGGATTCTTTTTGGCGTATTGCTGTCTTGAGCCAGCAGAAAGCGCTTGCGCTAGAACCACCACTAACCTGGTCTAAAGTCATGTCGCAGGTGTATAGGCTATATGTTATTTTAATGGCGCATATAAGTGCGTCTACAAAGGCGTGTGCACAATGCGCGTACCCTCCTGTCTGTTACACACAGGGACGCGCACAAGCATGATTAAAATATCAAGATTACAATGTGAAATAGTATTATTGTGTAGCTTATATAAAAAAATACATAATAATAAAAGGGTCCATAGCCTACCTTTCCCTCAACGAAGGGGAATGCCGTGCACATTAAATTGCTTTCAGCCCACTCCATCAACATCCAGGCGATGTGCGATGGTACGGGACAATGGCTATCCATTAAAAAGCAGCTGATAACACCTATATCAAGCCTAATGCGCGAATTGTCATTTACACCTAATGCGTGAATTGTCATTCAATGGAAAACTCGCGCACGGCAATAGACGGACATTTAAGTTCTGAAAATGCGGTTCAGATGTCATTTCAATACAGCTCTGTTTATCTATGAATACAGCCTGTAAGTAAATAGAATGGTTTGTGACTGAAAAAAGTTCAAAACCTTGTCCAGTGAATATTGCATTTATTGCATTGTTTTTCAAATAGTCTAGGCTACAGCGGATTCGCTGTGCATAAGTTTTTTTTCGATAGCCTATGGTTAAAAAACGGAGATGTCACCATGTTAACTAAATTGTAACCTTAGCTATTCTTCGTCCTTCATATTTTTTTAATTACAGTGACCAGATTTCCATACTCTCACCGTTTAAAACCCAGCTGATTTCACCCGTTATTCCATAACTGAACAAAACGATTTTAAAGAGAACTAAGCGTCTAATTAGAAACTAAAACAAATTTGCAGCACGTTACACAATTAATTCACAATTAATTTTAATGTCATTCTCTGCACGTGCGCTGCATGTTATCTGTTTCCCCTACTGTAAGTCGCACGTTTCACGGTCTTCCTGGGAAAGTGGATTGTTTTAAAGGATTACGCTACGAGCAAAACAGGTTGGTCACATTTCCATAAACAGGACATTATTAAACAAGGGGAAATATGCGTGAACATATAGGTTGCGAACCTGACAGCTTTATTGTAGGCTATTTAGTGTCATCATTAAGGCAAAATAACGGTATGTATGTTATTAATCAATATTAGCCTACTATGCAGGTAGCCTAATGAACTTTGGATGAAGCTTGAACTTCGAGAACTCCATGAGAACAGCCTCTTGGAATTGATGTTTGACACTTTAATTGCATAATCAAACAAAATTCGCTGAACAAGCAGGCTAATTTGGCGTTTTCTAAGGTGAGGCTGAAACCATTGACAGCTTATTCTCAGCTGTTGCAGGTCCTTTTAACGAAATTTAATCGCATATATTTTGTAAAATAACAGCCCTGTCTGGAATTACCGGGAACTCATAGGCTAATGGTTAGTCCGAATAATATTGATCATACTCCATTTAGCCTATTCCTTGATCACACTAAACACGCATGAGCATGTCTGTTTCGCCATCAAGCAATCCGCCAAGGTGGAAAAGCAGGCTTTTAAAGGGAATGGGATATGACATTTTGATTGGTTTATTGCATGTCACGCCCAAGACACACCTATAATTAATGAAGCGACTAGGTTCAGCACAGTTGCCCCTTGCGCCGTGCTTAGCTCCAAGAAAACACGCCGTTAAAATAGCAAAAGTGGACTTGGACACGCCCAAAATGGACTTTACACCATGCGCTTAGACTAAGCGCCAAGATCGCCAAGATAGGGCCCCAAAAGTTGATCTTCTTATGTCTATCAATTGATATTTGTTTAATCTAGCTGCTAGGGCCTAATTATGAATGTATTCACGAAACTAAGTAGTGTTAAATTACTTACCTGTAGCCAATGCCATATGTCCAAGGCAGCTGGAGTAGGCTAACGGTCGGACGGCAGCGCTCAAATCAAGAAAAAAGTCGTTAAATATTAAATTAAATATCCACGCGCACGGCTTCCAAATATATCACCAGCGGGAAAAAACGGCTCTCTGAGGTGATTTATCGCATCAGGATGCCAGGCCGGGGGTGCCTGGTAGTGCTGCATCAAGACCGGCTCGCACCCTACAGGCCCCTGGCAACTCACCTGATGCAGCTGAGCCGGAGGTGAGCAGCGACACTGCGTTACCCGGTGAGCCTGAGCCCAGCGACACTCCGCTGAGTGCTACCGGGAGACCTAAACGACACCGGCGGCCCCCAGGCCACTTACGGGACTTTGATGTGAGTTGTGGGTGGACTGCGGGGTCGTCTGGGACTTGTGACCCCTTGGGTGGGGGCAATGTGGCGGCCTGGGGGTTGTAAACTAGCCAGCTAGGACCGGGTAGTGAGTCGATGTGTAGATACTTATAAATAACGTGCTGTGTGTGTTTTAATTGTGTTGTTAGCTTGTTAGCCACGTATTGTGTTAATCGTAAACTTTAAACGTAACTGTAAACTGTAACTGTCATTTAACTGTCACCTAAACTTTAAACGTAACTGAAAACTTTAACTGTCATTTAACTGTTATGTGTGGCTGTGATTGGCTAGGAATGTGTAAGTGCCAATCACAGCCGACTAGTTCAAATATAAGGCAGTACCTGAAGCGATTCGTGTTAATTAAAAATGTGCTTCCAACTGTGAACAACGCTGAGGTGGATCCTGTGAAAACCAACGGCTCTTTTCAGAGCTGGTAAAGTAGGGCTAAATAAAACGAAGCTCGGCAGGAGCGATTCGGTACTGCAGTTGCTGTCTCCCTCCCTCATTCTCCGCGCTCGCTACATTGGTGTCCGGAAGTGGGATGGAACGAGCCCTACTGAGGGAGATAGGGGAACTGGAGCGGTCGATCGGCGAGCTGACCCGCAGGAAGGCGAGGAGGGCCGGGGCTGTGATGAGCCCCGAGTGGCAGACTCCCGCGGTGTGAGTGTCCAGGCGATCGGACGGCTTCAGCGGCAGACAAGATAATCCGGCATCGGTAAGCCACGACGGCATGCCCGCAAAGCCGAGAATGCAGCTGAAGCGACCTCGTTTTAATGGAATAGCGTCGCTGGAGTCGTACCTAGCTAGCAGCTCAGCTGGGTGGCTGGACGCCGGAGCAGACAGCGGGACACCTGGCACTTGCCCTGGAGGGCCCAGCGCTGGAGGCGATCCTGGACCTGCTGCCGGCGGAGCGACAAAACCTGCAGGCTCTGACAGCAGCACTCCAACGGCGGTTCATCCAGCACCGCTCCGCCGAAGCAAGCCGGGAAAAGCTGCTAAGCCGCTACCGCTGTGAGGAGGAGAGCTGGGGAAAAGTGGCGGTCGACGTACAGCGCTACGCCCGCGAGGCCTACCCGGAGTTCGATGCAGCAGCGCAGGAGAAGCTAGCGCTGCATGCATTTCTGCGAGCCCTCAGGCCAGAGCGGCTACGTGACCACGTTAGCCTAGCCCAACCGGGTTCCATCAGCGAGGCTTTGATCAAGACAACACGGGCGGAAGACACCCTAGCTATCTGGCCCACTCCACAACCCACCCGCCAGCACATCAGGGTAGCCGACGGCGAGGAGGTCCGCTGGACACGCACGCCACTACAACGGCCAGCGGGGCGACAAGGCCGGTGCTACCGGTGCGACGAGCCAGGTACACACCCCTGTGCCCAAACCCAGTCCGGCCTTACCCGCCCCAGTGGCAAAGATTCCAGCTACCTCTGCGGAGGCTAGCACAAGTGCCTTTGAAAAAGCGACTGAGCGTAAGTCCCATCCACGGGTAGGTCGGCTGGGCAAAGCCAGTGGGTTGTACCTCCACTGTCGGCTGGACGGGCAGGCCTGCCAAGCCCTGGTGGACACAGGGGCTACCATCATCCTTGTCTGGCCAGGAGTATTCCACAACACCGGCGGGCCCCAACTTCCCGGGGTGTGGACGCCCACCGCCACACACGCCAATGGGGGCAAAGATGGTGATGAGGGGGAAGAAAGAGGTGAAGTTGACGGTGAGCGGGCAGGAGGTGTCACACGAGTTCTGGCTAGCTGACATCGCGGAAAATGCTGGGGAGCCTGCGTTGATGTGTCAAGGGCCAGCATCACCCTTGGCACGGAGACTGTAGCCCTCTAATCCGGCCTGACACAAAGACCGGCCCGACGAGCCCGCCACCTAGCCACCACAGCCCGGCCAGCAAGCAAGCTACTCCAGCTAGCCACCGCACCCAAGCCACCGTCACTGACCACAGTGCCCCAGCCCGACCACTCGCTCGCCCACCACCACCAGCCTGCCACACAGCAACCGCCTGCCCAGCCCAAACCAGCTCTGCCTGCCGAGACGACAGCAGCTGTCCACGCCCTGTGGCAACGAAGCAGCAGCGGGCTCGACCACAGCAGCCCCAGCAGCTCAAAAGCCTCCTGGACGGAAACGCAGACCTGTTCGCGGTGCGGGATGAGGACTGTACCCAGACCGAGCTGGTGCAGCACACCATCAACACCGACACAGCTCAACCCATCCGTCTGCGGCCGCACCGGATGTCCCCTGCCAAGCGACTGGTGGCAGAGGAAAAGGTGAAGGAAATGGCAGCTGCTGGTGTGATCGAGCCCTCTGACAGCCCGTGGGCAGCCCCTGCAGTTCTGGTCCAGAAGAAGAGCGGGGAGTGGAGGTTCTGTGTGGACTACAGGCATCTTAACTCCGCGACCACCAAAGACTCCTACCCACTCCCCCGCATCGACGAGGCCCTGGACCACATCAGCGGGTCGAGCTGGTTCAGTTCGCTGGACCTCCGCAGCGGCTACTGGCAGGTGAGGCTGGCACCCGAAGCGAAGCCTAAGACCGCCTTTACTATCGGGCAGGGTCTGTAGCAGTTTCGGGAGATGCCCTTCGGGCTATGCAACGCGCCAGCCACGTTCAAGCGGCTGATGGAGCGGGTGCTAGCGGCCGTCCCTCGCAGTCGCTGTGTCGTGTACCTAGACGATCTCCTGGTACATGCCAGCGACTTCCAGCAGGCCCTCGCTAACCTGACTGATGTGCTAGCTGCAATCCGCCAGGCGGGGTTGAGGCTAAACCCAAAGAAGTGCCAGCTTCTCCGGAGGGAGACGGCCTTCCTAGGGCACATCGTCGGCGAGCGGGGCGTAGCCACCGATCCATCTAAGGTGGCTGCTGTGAGGGACTGGCCGGTCCCTGGCAACGTGGGTGAGCTGCGAAGCTTCCTGGGCCTAGCGTCTTACTATCGGCGCTTTGTCCGGGACTTTGCTACCCTGGCTAGCCCCCTCCATCGCTTAACGGATAAGTGCCGGCCATTTGTGTGGCAGGAGGGGCAATACATGGCCTTTGACCAGCTCAGGGCGGCCCTCACTGAAGCTCCGGTGTTGGCGTACCACGACGCCCAGCGACCCTTCATCATCGACACCGACGCAAGCAACACCGGAGTGGGGGCCGTCCTGTCACAGGAGGACGAAGACGGCTAGCGAGTGGTGGCCTACTACAGCCGGGCCCTGGGGAAGGCGGAACGCAATTATTGCGTCACCAGGCGGGAGCTGCTCGCTGTGGTCAGGGCATTGCACCACTTCCGGCCATACCTGCAAGGCAGCCACTTCCTCCTGCGCACTGACCACGCCTCGCTCACTTGGCTCCTAAATTTTAAAGACCCTGAGGGGCAAGTTGCTCGCTGGCTGGAACAACTGCAAGGCTATGACTTCAAAATCCGGCACCGGGCAGGCCGACTTCATTGGAACGCAGACGCTTTATCGCGCCGGCCGTGCGCAGCCCAGGAGTGTAGCCACTGTAGCCGCTTAGAGGAACGGGACCAGGTGAGCCCAGATGTGGCGGTGGTCCAGGCCAGCGGCGACGCGGAGGGGTGGCTGCCGCTGACGCCCATGGAGCTGCAAGAGGCCCAGGAAGCAGACAGCATGCTGGGCAAGGTGCGGGGCTGGCTGGAGGCGGGGCAGCGTCCCGAGCGGTCAGTGGTGTCGGCAGAGAGCCCAGAGCTTAAGAGCTATTACAGCCTGTACAGCAGCTTGGTGCAGCGCGACGGTCTCCTCTACAGACGGTGGCAGGCTCCAGGCCGGGGCAGCGACATCCTGCAGCTGTTGGTGCCACGGGCGCTCCGCCCTGATGTCCTCAGGTTGGTCCACGGCTCGGTGGGGGTGGGCCACTTCGGCAATAACAAAACCCTGCACCAGCTGAGGGGGAAGTTTCACTGGCCGGGGTGTCGTCACAACGTCGAGCTCCACGTCCATTCCTGTGACTCCTGCATGGCACAGAAAGGGCCTAATCAACGCTCCCGAGCACCCCTGCAACAACACCTGGTGGGGGCCCCTATGGAACGGGTGGGGGTGGACGTTCTCGGGCCCTTCCCCGTCACCGACTCCGGCAATCGTTACATCCTCGTAGCGATGGATTACTTCACTTCAAGTGGCCGGAGGCGTTCGCTGTACCAGACCAGAGTGCGGCGACGACGGCGGAAAGGCTCGTGGAGGAAATGTTCACCCGTTTCGGGGCCCCTGCCAAGCTCCACAGTGAGCAGGGGTGCAACTTCATGTCCCAGTTGCTGGCTGAGGTTTGCAAACGGCTGGGCTTGACAAAGACCCGAACGACGCCACTCCATCCCCAAAGCGATGGCCTCGTCGAGCGATTCAATCGCACGCTAGCTACCCAGCTAGCCATCTTAGCCAGCCAGCAGCAGCGGGACTGGGATCGCCACCTGCCCTTGGTCCTGTGGGCTTACAGGTCAGCCGTGCAGGAGTCCAGCCAACTCACCCCTGCTGCCCTGATGTTCGGACGGGAGCTCAGGACACCAGTGGACTTGGTGTTCGGGGCTCTGCCCGAGCCTGAAGAACCCAGCCGTACTCGGGAGGAGTACTACCACCGGCTGCGGGACCGCCTCCTCGTCGCTCACGACTTCGCCCGCAAGGCCCAGGCCTCCGCCGGCTTTAAGCAGAAGCGGTGGTACGACACGCGCTGCAGAGGACAGGCCTTTGCAGCGGGAGAGCAGGTCTGGGTTTATTGCCCTGAGCGAAAGAAGGGCCTGTCGCCCAAGCTGCGAGCGAGCTGGCGGGGGCCTGGGGAAGTTGTGGAACGGCTCTCTGAGGTGGTTTATCGCATCAGGATGCCAGGCCGGGGGCGTCTGGTGGTGCTGCATCAAGACCGGCTCGCGCCCTACAGGCCCCTGGCAACTCCTGATGCAGCTGAGCCGGAGGTGAGCAGCGACACTGCGTTACCCAGTGAGCCTGAGCCCAGCGACACTCTGCTGAGTGCTACCGGGAGACCTAAACGACACCGGCAGCCCCCAGGCCACTTACGGGACTTTGATGTGAGTTGTGGGTGGACTGCGGGGTCGTCGGGGACTTGTGACCCCTTGGGTGGGGGCAATGTGGCGGCCTGGGGGTTGTAAACTAGCCAGCTAGGACCGGGTAGTGAGCCGCTACCCGGTCGATGTGTAGATACTTGTAAATAACGTGCTGTGTGCGTTTTAAGTGTGTTGTTAGCTTGTTGGCCGCGTATTGTGTTAATCGTAAACTTTAAACGTAACTGTAAACTGTAACTGTCATTTAACTGTCACCTAAACTTTAAACGTAACTGAAAACCTTAACTGTCATTTAACTGTTATGTGTGGCTGTGATTGGCTAGGAATGAGCAAGTGTGTGCGCCAATCACAGCCGACTAGTTCAAATAAGGCAGTACCTGAAGCGATTCGTGTTAGTTAAAAATGTGCTTCCAACTGTGAACAACGCTGAGCTGGATCCTGTGACAAACCAACGGCTCTTTTCAGAGCTGGTAAGGTAGCGCTTAATAAAACGAAGCTCGGCAGGAGCGATTCGGTACTGCAGTTGCTGTCTCCCTCCCTCATTCTCCGCGCTCGCTACAATATAAACGGCTAATGTTTGACCATCCTTCATATTAAAACATTTCTTTCCAGTCCAGCGCCCACCACAGACCCACTGAACAATCGATGTTATGTGAAAACCAAAACTAAATACATAGATACATTAACGTTATGTGTATGATTACATTCACATAATGATTATTGCGTTCACTTTTTTTGCTTAATCCGCCGTCCGTGGAATAGGCAAGCTTCACCAGTAGATCCCGAGTCCCGACCGCTCTCTCAAGCTTTCCGTGAACCAGCCTTGCGCGGCTAGCTAACGTGAGGTGTAGCCTAAATTATGAGACATCGTGATGGAAATGGCCACTGTGAAAATTTTATTTTGTAAGTATAGGAATGTCCATGTTGGACTGATATAATGAACTATGGTGAACTATTGTGTCTACGTTGTAGATTAATGTTGAAGGCTTCGTGGGCTAACTTTACCTTGTTGAAATCGCCTCACAGCCTTACCACAATGCAAATTCAGATAAATGAGCCGCGAATAGTTACTAAAATTTTTAATAGCCATCTCGTTAACTAGCATTATTAACAAACTTTGATTAACGTCGCCGTTATGTTGTTCGAAGCTGTACGTGGACAAAACAGGCTTAGCCAACAAGCTAGCCTATATGATAGGCCGTCATATGCATTGTCGAGAGGGGTGTAAATTTAGGTTTACAGACATGTCAATTTAATTCAATTAATCCCTAATTTAGCCAATTTTACCCGGATATAGCCTGGCTAGGACTAACGTTACGATGGTCGTTTTTCATCAAGCGTCAGCGGGGCAATGTTAGTAAAGCTGGAGGATTGCGTCTGTTGAGTTAGCAGCGGGTGGGTCTGCGAGCGGAGCCCTCAGCCCAGTGCACCAGCGAACGCTACTCCGGCCAACTCGTCCGCTGAACCGCTATCCTCTAGCTATCTGGGCGGTTTTTCACGACACAAGACGGCATTTCATCAACTTTTCAACATGTTCACTGGGGCAGGTTACTAGTAATGTAACGCATCTTGAGATGTGAAGTCTGTCCTTAGAAATATTACACATTTGAAAACCATTTCATTATTGGAAGATGCTGAAAAAATGGTTCATGCCTTTGTAACCTCTCGACTAGATTACTGCAATGCATTATTGTCTGGTTGCACTGGCTCAGCCCTAAATCCAGCCCCGGTTCTAGATTGCTGTGATTGGGGAGGCAGACAGAAATTTAGGGGGGGCACCTTTTTATTTAGGGCACTGTGTGTGCCATACAGTTCCCAGGCTTTTTCCCCTCGTTTGCATATATTTGTGTGTGTGTGTAGAACGTAGGGGAATGGGAAGTTCATTCCACCACTGAGGAGCTAAGGTGGAAAAACTCCGCAGTCGGGACGAGCAAGAGCCTTTGACACGGAGGGGGGGAAGTGCCAGTCGCCCTGCTGTAGAAGAGCGAAGTGGTCGAGCAGGAACATAGTTCTGGATTAAGTCCTGCAGGTAGGCGGGGCCTGTCCTATTGGCTGCAGTGTAGGCCAGGGTCAGAACTTTGAACCTGATCCTGGCTGCAACTGGCAGCCAGTGGAGTGACCTCAGCAGGGGAGTTACATGTGAAAATGTCGGGAGGTTGAACACAAGCCGGGCAGCTGCATTCTGGATCAGTTGGAGAGGCAGAATGGTGCAGGTCGGTAGGCTTGCGAGCAGAGAGTTGCAGTAGTCCAGGCGTGAGGTGACCATGGTCTGGACAAGAAGCTGGGTGGAGTAGGTGGTCAGGTACGGTCGAATCCTCCTGATGTTGTACAGGAGGAACCTGCAGGACCGAGTCGTCGCCCTGATGTGCTCTTTGAAGTCCAGCCGGTCGTCCAGGACCACCCCCAGGTTCCTTGCAGAGCGGGAGGCAGCCACCACGGTCCCGTCAACGGTGATGGAGAGGTCATGTAGTGGGGAGGTCTTGTACGGCATGAAGAGGAGCTCTGTCTTGTCAAGGTTGAGCTTCAGGTGATGGGTAGCCATCCACTCAGAGATGTCAGTCAGACAAGCAGATATCCTCTCCTTAACCTGTGGGGTAGAGGGAGGGAATAGAACACAAAGGGTAGTAGTAGGAGGGATCTTATCTGAGCAGGGTAAAGTGGGAAGTGGAGTTCCACAGGGTTCAGTTCTGGGTCCACTGCTCTTCCTCATTTACATAAATGACCTAGATGCGGATATTGAAATTACATTAGTTAAATTTGCGGATGATACAAAACTGGGAGGTTTAGCCAACTGTCTGGAAGCTACTAAGGTAATCCAAGAAGATTTAAACAAATTCCAGAAGTGGGCATAAAGCTGGCAAATGAAATTCAATATAACTATATGTAAAGTTCTACATGTGGGCAATAAAAACATAGGGCAGGATTACTTTATGTGGGGTACAAAACTAGAATGTGCACATGCAGAAAAAGACTTGGGAGCAATAGTCGATCAAAGCCTATCAGGGTCTGGTCAATGTGCTGTAGTGGTAAAAAAAAGCTAACAGGATGCTGGGATACATAGCCAGGAGTATTGAGTATAAATCTAAGGAGATCATACTCACACTATTCAATGCCCTTGTCAGACCACACTTAGAGTACTGTCTGCAGTTCTGGGGACCTTACTACAAGAAAGATATAGAGGCGCTGGAAAAGGTCCAAAGAAGGGCAACCAGATTTATCCCGGGTATAAAAGATAAGTTTTATGAGGAAAGGCTTGAAATGCTAGGACTTTTGACCAACGGTGGAGAGAACAAAACTGTCTATGAGCTGTTTGCTCATTGTTCTCCTTATTTTTGTAATATCTCGAAATTATCCCATGAATCATCTTCTCGGATATCTTTTAAAGCTTGCAGTGAGGCACTGATAACCTCCCCAGCACTGCAAAGATCCACAGCCTTAGCCTGCAGAATAGAATTTGCTGGCTTCAAGACGCCAAAAATCTTGATGAGGAATTTACCAATTCGTGCAGCATTCAAATGGCTATGGCTAGATGCATGCCTGTATAATCCCCTGTCCTTTTCTAATGCCGTTTTCCAGTTAATAAACCCCGTCTTGGTAAAAAACTAGATCTCTGTCATTTGTGCTTGAAAACTTGCGATAGGGGAAGCAGAAACATGCATCTAGTTTCACTGAATATTCTAGCCATGATCGTGACTGATACCAGCTTGGGTTGAAAGAACGAGCCTTTTTGCCAAACTCCCGTTTGGGAAATACTTTTAGAACTGGCTGAGATGGTGTGTTATCATTTAAATCGTGGCCGAGATCCACGGAAGCACCCCCGACTGCCTTTTCTTCCGAACTGGGACCGGGCACAGGATCCGATACTGAGCATGAAGATTCTGAACTACCGGTATGTACAACTAGAGCTGCATTTGTGTTAACATTACTGTGCTTTCCCATAGGAAAAATATGTTGATCATCTGTTGTTCAATCTCATCTCTTGAGATCAATTTGAGCTTTCTCATATTGATATCATTCTGTGATCATTTGTTTCTGAATTACTTCTCCTAAGGGTCCCTTAGGAGCAAGAGAGAAGCTAAAAAGAGACAACATTGCTAGACATCACTAAGACAAAGGAGGTTGAGTTGAGATAACCATTTGAGCAATACTTGAGAAGTGGGATAAACAGAGATCTCATAATTGTATGCCCCTGATCTCAATTGTGTCTTGTTTATTTTGAAGGAGAATTAAAGAGAATAACATGAGATGAATCTGAGACTTTTATGAGACAAATCTGAGAAGTATGAGCACTAAAAGAGAGCTTATCATTGTATGTCCAATGTCTCTTCCATGTCTTGTTTATTTCTCTTAAATGTCTTACTGAAGCTATATATGAGAATGATATCTGAGCCATATTTGAGAAATACGAGAACAAATTGAGAATGTAATTTAAAGATTAATTATCTTTAGTAATTAGAATTAACTGTAAAAACAATACTCAATATTGAAAAGTTGAACACTTTTATTTCGGTAACAAGCACCATTTACACTTTTTTAAATTAAAACAAAATACAAAACGTAAATTAGAGACAAAAATAAATTAAATACAAAAATAATATAATTAATTAAATAAAGTGCACATTGAAAGGGGTGTAAGTGATGATATTGCAGACAGTGTCAGACATCCTGCTTTTACCCTTTGAACAAAAATGTAAGATTAAAAAAATATGTGTAACTAAGGAAAAGGCTATTAAAGTGCCTTGTGTACACTGGCAAGTTATCTTATAACTGTAAATAGCGCTATATTCTCTCTAGCTCTTAAAGGAATAGTTCACCAAAAATGAAAATTCAGTCTTCATCTACTCACCCCGTTGCTGATAAGAAGTCAGGTGTAGTTTTTTAATCCTCAAAACACTGCTGGAGTACCACGGGGAAACAGCTTCCAGTATTTTTCCAAACAAGATTTACAAGATACTATGGTAATCACAGACAAAACCGAATAAAAGTATCCCCAAAAAACCTTCAGAATCCTCCAAACTTCTCATCAGCCACAGTCGATATGTCCGGAAGCAGCGGGATGCAGAATTATGTTTTTTGGGGATACTTTTATTCGGTTTTGTCCGTGGTTACCGTAGAAATCAGTTGTGTGAAAAAATACTGGAAGCTGTTTCCCCGTGATACTCCAGCAGTGTTTTGAGGACTGAAAAACTACACCTGTATGTGTGTGGGTAAGAAAGCGAATGGTGAGTATATGTGAGTGTTTGAGTGAGAGACGGAGATAGTGGGTGAATATGTGAGTAAGTAAGAAAAAGAGTGTAAGTGGGTGAGCATGTGTGTGTTTGAGTTAAAAATAATTATAATATTACATCCAAGCATTCAACATAACTTCTTGACTGAAGACGGGGTACTCAATGTAGGCAAAAAAGGTCCTTTGAATGAGGCAGGGCACAGGCGTGTACACAGGCACAATCCGTCAGGAACACCTAGGGAGTTTCACAGTGGTGTAGTAACCATTTCTGCTTGAGGAGTCAGAAGTTGTCCATCAGAAGTTCCTCTGGATTGGAATAATCATCCCTGGAGACAGGAAAGCATGAAGCACGTATTAGAAGTTATGTTGAATAGATTTACACATTGCTTGGACAGGATTTAGAAAGGTAAGAAGACTCAGTCAGCAACTTGTCGATGCTTAAAGATAAACCATATGGCTATTGATTATTTTCAGATGAGAGAGTAATCAAAAATCGATGCATATTGATTGAGGCTAATACCGTATAAGCAAGTAGGGTAACTGTCACCAAAAGGAAAGAAGAACCGTGGAGCACAGAGAATAAGAAAATAAAGCTAACCGTTAGTTAGCTTTAGCTATAACGGTGACAATTAGCTAGCTAACAGTTAACGTTACCTAGCTAGGTTAGCTAGTCTAACGTAAACTAGTAATGTAGCTAGCTAGCTAACGTTGCATAAAACCACCACCACTAAGCCCCTCAGACAGTAATAACACTAAACCACTAAAATGAAACAACAAGACAAGACTCAAAATACACAGGCTTAATTATAAACTTTTAAACAGAATAACTTTTAGACCTATATTATTTTTATTTATTTTTGCTGTGGGCAAACGTCAACCTCTTCAAGTGACAGACAAACACCGACAAATGTAGAGAGTGACAGCAGATCGGTCCGTCTCCCAGTTTTAAACTGCCCAACCAACCAATCAGAAATACATTGCCAAGTTGTTGTTTTTTGATATTTTGAATAGAACATTATGATTGGCTAAGTCTCCTGAACTGAGAAAGAATGCAAAATATCGGTTAAAAAAAATAAATAATAACTTGGATTTTTTCTAGGGATCGATCAAAGCAATTGATTATTTTAAGTCAATGGTCAAAGTTTTGGGGGGGGCACAGCAAAAATTTGGGGGGGCACAGCCCCCTCTGCCCCCCCCCCCCCTAGATCCGGCCCTGCCTAAATCGCCTCCAACTTGTACAGAATGCAGCTGCTAGGGTTCTTACTAGAACCAAGAAACGGGAGCATATCAGCCCGGTGCTCAAAACTCTTCATTGGCTGCCTGTCAAATTCAGAATTGACTACAATATTTTACTTCTAGCGTTTAAAGCTTTAAATGGCTTGGCCCCTGAATATCTGAGTGACTTACTCATTCCTTACTGTCCTCCTAGATTACTTCGCTCTCAAAGTGCTGGCTATTTGAAAATTCCTATTATATCTAAAATTACAATGGGTGGCAGAGCCTTCTCTTATAGAGCTCCTTTTTTATGGAATAATCTTCCCATGTATGTACGGGCTTCAGACACACTTTCTGTCTTTAAGTGTAGGCTAAAAACGTACCTCTTTAGTCAATCCTATAGTTAAGGATGTCGGGGGGCTAACCTTCTCTTTTCCTCTCTCACCCTGAGCTGCAGATTACTCCGGCCCGTCCCCCTCTCACCCTGAGTTTGCAGACTGCTCCAGTTATGCCCCTCACCCTGAGTTTGCAGACTGCTTCGGACCTGTCCCTCCTTTGGTTTATCCTCCCGACTTCACGCAACCGGAGTCCCAGATGCATCACCCCGCCCCCTTTGAACTGATGATTGAACTGCTTATTGAATTGACTATTACCATTCAGTCCACCTTTAGTCTAAACCGGGCCGGCCAGCGAAGGATGGGCACCCCCTCTCTAGCCAGGTTCCTTCCGAGATTTCTTCCCACTGGGGAGTTTTTTCTCACCACTGTTCAGTGTTTTTTCTCCCCTACCGGGGAGTTTTTTTACCTCATTTTGCTGGTTGGGGGCTAAGGCCTGGCTTTTTGCTCAATTTTCCTTCTGTTTCCCTGTGCAGCGTCTTTGTGACAGTTCTCTGTAAAAAGCGCTATACAAATAAAATTGAATTGAATTGAATTATTATGCACAAGATAGCTGTTAGCTAACCAGCTACAGTCAGCCAACGCGCTGTATGCTCCTTGCGAGCTGACCACCATAGTTCAGTGGAGATGAGATTTCATTTGAGGCGAAAATGCGAATAGGCCTCCTCACGTGATTGCCCTGTGACGTAACTAGAATTACCACGTGACCATGTTCTTAACCAATCAGAGTTCAGTGCGCCTAGTCAACACTCACCGATGAGGTTTTTTAAATCATGCCTCTCTTTTTTCTGTGTAGGCTAAAAAAAATTTGAACCCAGGAAAAATGTAAAATGTGATTGCCTGCTTCTATTGACTACAATATTGTGAACTTTTGATACCTAGATTGCGCTGGGGCCACTATGTTGACTATCACAACGCTCCATTGGAAATACATGGCAGAGCTCATTACTATTTCCGGGCCATGGCGGAAGAACCAAATTGAATAGGGCTGAATGGAACCACGTGACCACGTTGCCTTTCTAGTTCTTATATAGTTCTGAACTTCTGTGGTGCGTCCCAATAGTCTAAAAATGCACCCTCCCTTCCTCCACTACCACCTCCTCTAGTCCGTGCCCCGGAAACGGATATTTGTGTTTTAACCCAATGTTGCTGATTACATCTTAATTACGTATTAATGGTTACATATTAATGAATGTCTCGACGCAAACCGCAATGGCAGGTACATTGTATACTGTACGTGCAAATACTTGTACTCAAAACGTTCAGGCAGTTTTGCATACTTCCGGGTAGGAGAGGAGTGGTAGTGGGGGAGCGGAGGAAAGGAAGTGGGGAGTGAAGAATATTGGGACGCACCCCGGCCTGGGTTTAAAAGGGACAGATAAGAGAGCAGTAGTGATGGTCACAAGGCCTCGCGATTCGGTCTTTTCACACGTCACGTGTGCCTGACATGTCTGCTTCAGGCAGCCAGTCCAGCATCAAGTCGCACTCATCAGAGGAGAAGGAATATCCATTGGAATAAATAGATTATATTAGTATGGCTTCATGAGCGCATTCACACCCAGCTTCCAAATTACGAGTGTGTACAGTCAGAGACATAATACTTAGATAATGTACGCCCCGCGGGAAAATCGAGAGCTTTCCTTTTCATTATTTGCAAAAATGTAAAACCTCTGGAATCCGATCATATTTTCGCACGTCACAGCTAGTGTGTCGATGTAATGTAAAAGTGCTCCATTTTAACTCCAGGTATAGCTTTAACGCAAATAGTCGCTACATTATGGACTTCTAGGGGGAGCGGTCTGTTTCACTGCGTAGTGCGTACACTACAGTGTATTTTGAGAGACAGGCATGCGTCGTGTAACTTTTCCGCATCGCGCTGCATTTCTACATTTTTTGCACTTCCTCATTGAGATCTGCTGTTAGGGGAAAACGTTTCTCGGGCATTTTAAGCATTAAAACAGTTATTTTGTAATAATATAGAACGAAACAACCAGAGATGTCAAAGCCTCCTCCAAAACCGGCCAAACCAGGTGAGTTAACTTTAGCTGAAAATGCAAATGATCACTTACTTTAGCTAACGTAGCTAGCTACCTAGCACAGTTCTAACTTCCTTTAAAAAACACTAGCTTTGTGGCCAAACAATCAGTTTAGATAACAACACAGGGTAGCTGTCTGACAAACGTTTAGTTTTTAGCTGTGTTGCAGTACGCTCGCTCATTTATGAGCTTCCTAAATTAGTTTAGTCATTTAGCCTACGTTGCTATCTAGCAGGCGACATGGGTGGTTTTTCCGCACAGTTCCCCATTTTCCTGTCGCGTTAAAAGAGGGTATCAGGGCAGTGTGTTTGTAGTGCAAACACGATGGGTGGGGTGCACTTGTCAGTTAGTATACTATTCAACAAGGTAGCTATATCTGCTTAGGGTATCCCAACAGCAAACTAACTAACCAGCTTCACTCCACCGCAAAAAAGATCAGTCTGAGCGTGCATGTCGGAACCAGATGATCCTGGGCTGGAACCATAGACTATAAAAAATAGGCTGGAACCTATGGCTGGAAGACGCGTAAAGGTGTAGCTAGCCCTGTGCTTCTGCCGTCCGTGGCTGTCCACGCAAGCATTTGCTTACATGCAAATACTGCGCGACTGCTGCAATGGAAACCATAGGGAAACGCCCGCTAATAATATCGCTAGCTAGGTTTAAGTTAATACATTAATTTCCTTGGCGTGTTCATCGTGAAACATACCTCATGTGTCAATTCATTATTCTTGCTTGCCGTAACTCCTCTTCTCTAACTTGCTGTTCAGTTGTACAGTTTAGCAACTTGCTGTTCAGTTTTACAGCTCAGCACCGTAGTGTATGTAGCCTATACGTATCGATAGCAACGAATAAGTTAACTTTAGATAATTCCTGTATGAAGTTATGTATGTATGGGTGGGGTGGGAGTAAGGGTATCGACTCCTCGTCCTCATCAATTATTCAATGAAGTGTTATGGCTGGAGCTTATATGTGCCTTTTATATCTTTTTAGTGAATAAATACTGACATCGAACACAGACAGCATTGTGTTTGTTCACTTAACCCCCCCCCTTTGAAATACATCCCCCTGCCTGTCACTCGCTGGAGTAATCCCGATCGCTGTCACGGGGATGAGTTTACTTTGCCAAGTGCTGAGTCTGACATCCAGTGACACTTGGGAGTAGGCTACACCTCCGAAAACTCTGAAAATCTGTGTAAACGTCCTGTTTCAACATTACATTCAGATTGGGGAACAGCAGCTATTACATTGAGCAATGTCGCCAGGTCAGATTGGCCAACTAGCACGCAGGGCTGCAGATTTCTTTGGATTTTTCGTTTACAGGATCTGGGAGTTGCACACAACTGTCAGTGTAGGCCAGCGCAAGCCCATGCTTGTCGTAATGTTCCCGAAGCGGAGTACTTTCTCTGTTACTTGAGGAGTCCACCCTTAGCATTCCTGCGCAGCCATGAAACCTGCACACAGAGAAACCAGTTTGACACGCCGACTGCACTCCTCCTAGGCAGCTCTGCACCGCTGAGAGGGGTGATGCCTTTTCTCGAAAAGAAACAAACACAGATTTAGTTTGGCAATGGGTCGTTCTTTTTGCTTTCCAAACGCTGTCAACTGACAAGAACGGTCTTATGAGGAGAGGCCCTGCGTGACGGGAACGTGGGACCTTGTCCCAAGTAGAATGCTCTTGAACTCTGCACTGGAATTCCAGCTGCTCCTACGCAAACACGATTTCCATACAATAGTGCATTTGTGTTCAGATTTAGGAACTTTTATTTAGGCGTTCTGATGTGCTGAGGTTACTGGATTACTAGTGCAAAGCTAGTTAGGACCAGCCATATGTTGTCTTAGTTGTTGTGCAGATTGGGCTGCATATCGTGAAATGGCTGCCAATGCTGTTTAAATGGGAATCTTGTGGTGTGCATTGTGCTGATGTACCCCACTGGGCTAATATTGAGGAATTGAAAATGCATAACTGGTTTCCTTAATTTCAGAGATTCAAATTGCCATCAGATACAGGGAAAAGGCCACGTGGCCAAATACAGTTTGAATGACAATTAGGGGAACCAGTGATTGAAAACTGGAGGCAGTCCAGTTCAGACATATTTAGCTAAGTATAGTAGCAAGGACCAAGCATGACCTGCTGCTAAGGTTTTGGTTTTGCTGTACATGTTTTATGGCATTCATATGTTATAGACATCTTTGAAGAAAACATCTGCCAAATTAATACATCTACATGGTATGTGTCTTTAATGCACAAACATTTTCCATACACATATTTAAAGTTAACCTTGTATTTTAATGAATATTGCCCTGTATACAGTATACAGTTGCAAGAAAAAGTATGTGAACCCTTGAGAAGTTTCTGTATATCTGCATAAATTCGATCTAAAATGCGATCACATCTTCATCTAAGTCCTAAAACTTGATAAAGTGAACCCAACTCAACAAAAAACATTATTCTTTTATAATTTATTTATTGAGCAAAATTATCCAACATTAAATGCTTTGTTGGAAAAAGTATGTGAACCCTTGGATCATACGTATTTTTAAAGTATCATATTTAATATTTGGTCGCATATCCTTTGCATGCTGTTACTTCCTGAAGTCTGCGGCCCATCAATATCAAAAGGCTCTCAATATCTTATTTTCAGGTACTGTTACAAGCGATACCATAACCACTCTGCATTTGAATGGATCTTTATGGGAATTGGGGGGTGTGACTAGATTCAGCTGTAAATTACACTCGTACATTATGGAACACATGACTGGCTAAATGGCTGTAAGTCATCCAGGGTCTGAGGTATCAAACGAGCCCCAAACCATCACTCTGTGGCCAGATATGGAGTAGATGTGGATGGATCACTGCAAGGGTTGCACCGCTGAGAGGGGTGATGCCTTTTCTCGAAAAGAAACAAACACAGATTTAGTTTGGCAATGGGTCGTTCTTTTTGCTTTCCAAACGCTGTCAACTGACAAGAACGGTCTTATGAGGAGAGGCCCTGCGTGACGGGAACGTGGGACCTTGTCCCAAGTAGAATGCTCTTGAACTCTGCACTGGAATTCCAGCTGCTCCTACGCAAACACGATTTCCATACAATAGTGCATTTGTGTTCAGATTTAGGAACTTTTATTTAGGCGTTCTGATGTGCTGAGGTTACTGGATTACTAGTGCAAAGCTAGTTAGGACCAGCCATATGTTGTCTTAGTTGTTGTGCAGATTGGGCTGCATATCGTGAAATGGCTGCCAATGCTGTTTAAATGGGAATCTTGTGGTGTGCATTGTGCTGATGTACCCCACTGGGCTAATATTGAGGAATTGAAAATGCATAACTGGTTTCCTTAATTTCAGAGATTCAAATTGCCATCAGATACAGGGAAAAGGCCACGTGGCCAAATACAGTTTGAATGACAATTAGGGGAACCAGTGATTGAAAACTGGAGGCAGTCCAGTTCAGACATATTTAGCTAAGTATAGTAGCAAGGACCAAGCATGACCTGCTGCTAAGGTTTTGGTTTTGCTGTACATGTTTTATGGCATTCATATGTTATAGACATCTTTGAAGAAAACATCTGCCAAATTAATACATCTACATGGTATGTGTCTTTAATGCACAAACATTTTCCATACACATATTTAAAGTTAACCTTGTATTTTAATGAATATTGCCCTGTATACAGTATACAGTTGCAAGAAAAAGTATGTGAACCCTTGAGAAGTTTCTGTATATCTGCATAAATTCGATCTAAAATGCGATCACATCTTCATCTAAGTCCTAAAACTTGATAAAGTGAACCCAACTCAACAAAAAACATTATTCTTTTATAATTTATTTATTGAGCAAAATTATCCAACATTAAATGCTTTGTTGGAAAAAGTATGTGAACCCTTGGATCATACGTATTTTTAAAGTATCATATTTAATATTTGGTCGCATATCCTTTGCATGCTGTTACTTCCTGAAGTCTGCGGCCCATCAATATCAAAAGGCTCTCAATATCTTATTTTCAGGTACTGTTACAAGCGATACCATAACCACTCTGCATTTGAATGGATCTTTATGGGAATTGGGGGGTGTGACTAGATTCAGCTGTAAATTACACTCGTACATTATGGAACACATGACTGGCTAAATGGCTGTAAGTCATCCAGGGTCTGAGGTATCAAACGAGCCCCAAACCATCACTCTGTGGCCAGATATGGAGTAGATGTGGATGGATCACTGCAAGGGTTATTTCTCCTGACTCATTTTCCTATAGAACTCTATGGGGAAAAAAGTCAGGAGAAGAAACCCTTAAAGTGATCCATCCACATCTACTCCATATCTGGCCGCAGAGTGATGGTTTGGGGCTCGTTTGATACCTCAGACCCTGGATGACTTACAGCCATTTAGCCAGTCATGTGTTCCATAATGTACGAGTGTAATTTACAGCTGAATCTAGTCTCACCCCCCAATTCCCATAAAGATCCATTCAAATGCAGAGAGGTTATAGTATCGCTTGTAACAGTACCTGAAAATAAGATATTGAGAGCCTTTTGATATTGATGGGTCGCAGACTTCAGGAAGTAACAGCATGCAAAGGATATGCGACCAAATATTAAATATGATACTTTAAAAATACGTATGATCCAAGGGTTCACATACTTTTTCCAACAAATGTTGGAACATTTCCAATGTTGGATAATTTTGCTCAATAAATAAATTATAAAAGAATAATTTTTTTTGTGTTTTTTGTTGAGTTGGGTTCACTTTATCAAGTTTTAGGACTTAGATGAAGATTAGATCATTTTAGATTAAATTTATGCAGATATACAGAAAATTCTAAAGGGTTCACATACTTTTTCTTGCAACTGTATATAAACTCCTCAAAAAAAGTTTGGAAACGTTATTTCTGTCGATTATTCCTCCCCTTTAATAATACCAATTGGTATTGTATTTTATATCGCTGGAAAGCCTGATTAGTCACCTTTACAACGAGGTACAACTTGTAAGGATCATGCATTTGTGGAATGAGCAACACAGCTAACCGTGTGGGTAGCGGCCCAAAGAAATGTGCCAAAATCCCCTGCAATATTCTTCTGTTGGTATTCACTCTCATTTTGAGTTGCTTGGTGGATTGGATGATTGCACTCTCCCACAGTAATAAGGAAAAAACAACACATATTGGTCATTTTTACACTTTATTCATTTTACACTGTCAGGGACCTCAGTAGTGTGTGGAAGATCCATACGCAGTCACAACAGCTTGGCACCTCCTCCTCATGCTGATCACCAGCCTGGTCACACACTGCTGTGGGATGGCATCCCATTCCTCAACCAGGATTTGCCGCAAGTCAGCCAACATGGTTGCGTTGGTCACTCTGGGACGTACAGCATGCCCAAGCTGATCCCACAGGTGTTCAATTGGGTTGAGGTCTGGACTCACGGCAGGCCATTCTATCCTCTGCACTCCCAAATTCTGGAGGTACTCTGTGATGATCCTGGCTCTGTGGGGGCGAGCGTTGTCATCCTGGAGGATGGAGTTAGGTCCCAGATTCTGGAGATATGGGATCGCCACTGGCCCCAGAATCTCATTCCGATATCTCACTGCATTGAGATTGCCTTCAATGATGACAAGTTCTGTTTTGCCTGTGAGAGAGATACCGCCCCACACCATGACACTGCCCCCATTGAAAGGTGTCACGTGATCTGTGCAGCAATCTGCATAGCGTTCTCCACCTGCCACCACTTGAAGCTCAAAACGAGAGTGAATACCAACAGAAGAATATTGCAGGGGATTTTGGCACATTTTTTTGGGCCGCTACCCACACGGTTAGCTGTGTTGCTCATTCCACGAATGCATGATCCTTACAAGTTGTACCTCGTTGTAAAGGTGACTAATCAGGCTTTCCAACGATATAAAATACAATACCAATTGGTATTATTAAAGGGGAGGAATAATCGACCGAAATAACGTTTCCGAACTTTTTTTGAGGAGTTTAGTACCCGTGGATTGATAAAAAATAACCAGAATTAACCAGAATTAAAGAAAATAAGTCAGCACACCTATTCAAGCCAATAGTTTCAAGTTTCTTCCTCAGACTTAACCAAACATACATAAGATGGCCATCTTAAATACTCAGAAATCACCATTTACCAGTCACATGATCATGAATCCCCAAGAGGTACGCAACAAATCGATAGAATTGTATTGTATTACTGAGACAGTACAAAAAGACTGTAATTCAGATGTCATTGCGCATTGTGACACATTATCCTTTCTTCCGTTTAGGTCAAGTCAAGGTCTTCAGAGCTCTGTTCACCTTTGACCCCAGAACTGTAAGTAGCAAGTCAATGAGTTTTTGTACTCGAGCCCACATTTATTATTTTGGAATTTTTATTTGTTCTGTTTCTCACTCTATCTATGATGAACAAGGGATTTATTTAACATTTTTTTAATCTTTTTTTTATAAATGCTAATATACAGTATATGTTAAAAGGAAATTCCACCAAAGAATTATGTTTGATGTGTAGAAGAGTAGCTGTCCTCCTGATTAAAATGAGCTCTCAGCTGACTCTCCCTGTGGTGATAGCAGAGATGCATGTATAAACCTAAATTGCTGCACATATTAACTGGACACAGGAGGACAGACGTAGGACAGAAAGACATTGGATTAGAAAACTCAACACCATATTCCCAGGAGGATTAAACAAACACTGGTAAAACTTCAATACAAGAGGGACCGAATTCTTCCTACTTAAAGGCTACAGTACACTGAATGGCCAGTGCAAACTTTTCTTTCCCAAGGGGCCCTCATAAGGGGTAACTTGGGAAATAAATATTTTTTCCTAAACCTAAACTGCTGTACATGTTCCAGCCAGGTACCCGTTTTACTGTGGACTACAAGCTTACAGTTCATGGGCAGGTGTCAGACAACACCAGTCACAGGTTGCCACTGCTATGGAATACAAACATGAGCATGGAATAAGTTTGTAAACGTCAAGCTTGTCTCAAACGATTCTGGGCGAAGTAATGGTAGCTGCACAGCTTCAACATCGCTCCTTAGCTCAAGGAAGAGATGTGGGATGAGATACGAAAACAGCTCTATCACCTGTCAATGTGCTTGTAATGGATTGTTCTGTAGGCCTACTGTTGTCTCAGAGCTTGTTTTTGCACAGAAAATGGCATGTAGCCTACTGTTTTATTGGACGCTGTATTTCAGACATGAAATATGTACAGTAGGCTACATGATGCTAAATATTAATAGCCTAAAACATGCGCTTCGGTAAAAGACAGAAGACAGAACACTTACTTGTTACTCATTTCTCCTCCCAATCCACCACCAGACATCGTTACCCGAGGCTGCACATAGCGCCTGCTCTGGCTGCTGTCTCACGATTTCAGTTAGTCTCCTCAGCCGTGTTTTGGGCTCAAAAACGGTAGCCTTCCACCTCCTATTTAAGCAAAATGTCTCGGAATGTGTTGTCATCATGGTCCACAAAATCGTTGGAAGCCATTGTACTGGAATAATTGGTAACATTAACTTCGCTAAGAACTCTTTGAGCTAGCTCACAAGCTAATACTGTTTACAGTTGTAACAACTGGTTCACCACCTCTCTGGCCGTGTTCGAATCAGCGCACTTGCCTGCTATTGAGTATGCCAGTTGAGTATACTTTTTTTAAAAAGCTATTAAGTGCAAAAAACAAAATAGTAAGCAGTAGCTATACAGTATGCTAGTGCACAGTAGGCTTCACCAGGCCTTAAATTTCATCATTTTGGGGGCAAGGCCATAATGGCCTTCAAGAATCATTGAATTTACAGGGGCAACAAGGCCACCTGGTGGGGCACTAAGGCCATCAACCAACGGCTTTGGACCGTGCTAAAAGTGTGGATATATGGTTAAAATAATTACAGTAGGTATTACTTGCCTATATATATATTTTAATTACCCATAACCTCTTATAACCTAGGCTACATACAAAAAAGAATGCAATCAATGACATTTATTACACAAAAGAGGCTGCATGGTGTCAATATTTTTAGCAAACGGCAGTATGTGTGAACTCATGTTATATAAAACGGGTAGATCCGGTCCACTGTTCCTCTTAGTCAAATTGTGTTCCAGCCATAACAATAATCTCGGTAAATAGAATGTTTGCACACCGTTTTAACATCATTGCGTGTTCGACCATTTTAAATAATATCGTGTTAACGGATCCATTAGCCTACATAAACAGTATAGCAAACTTCCGGAAAACTGAAACGTTTAACGAGCAGTAGGCCTACACTGTACCGGCGAAAAATGGATGAAGAATAGGCTACCCACTGCCTCCACCTGCGTTGACAGTTACTTCACAGGGTTTCTCCTGGTAATAATCAGACATGATGCTGCATCACGGCAAGATTTAGAGTGTCAAGGAAACATAAATCCCCCGAAATCAAATACATGTTAATGTGATTACTGACACTCAAAACAAATTTCTGCCCAACACAATGCATGAGATGCTCAGACTGGCATTTAATACCAGACGCAGAGAGTATATTTTTCTCCACAGTTCTCTCCTCCATTTCTCTAGAAAAACTTGGTAATGACTTGGCAAAGTCCTCTGTATAGTGTAGAAACTGGATATCAGTTATGAATCAGTTAGCAAGCTAGCTAATAGGCTAATAACGTTAGCATAGGCTACTTTGCAAGCTAATCGCCATCAATAGGCGATATCATCTTGCAGTTAGCAGAATCGTAGTCAGTGACTTCATTGCAGTCATTTAGTTATAGCAGCTAGCATGATTTAGGAAGACGTGATGCCCTGGCCTGGACACCGAAAGAGAGAATTATTTGACAGATCAAGGATAAATTTGCTTAACGTTACAAGCAAAACAAATAATAACCAATGTTATCTTACTTCCGGTGAATCCGACATGTAAGAGGAATTAGCAAGCTATCTAATAATGACATCACCGAGCAGGCTAATCGCCTTCAATATTAGGCTATCTTGTCTAATCGCCTTCAATATTAGGCTATCTTGTCTAATCGCCTTCAATATTAGGCTATCTTGTCTAATCGCCTTCAATATTAGGCTATCTTGTAGTAAGTAGAATCATATTCAGTGACTTCATTGCTGATGCCCTGGACAGGGAAAGAAAGATTTCAACAGATCAATCAAGGATAAGTTTGCTTACATGAGTTGTCAGCTGTGGTCACAATTCTAATTCGTTTCTGTTAACGGTTGATATGACCGTGCGACAAAACCAATAAGTAACAATATAAAGCATTAAGGAAGAAGATGTCCAATCACTACGTACAAAAAATGTTTCCATGACACTGGTAAATATGTCGATGGGTCACACAGGTTTGACCTGCAGGCATTCCAGTCAAAGTAAAAGGGGAGTCCGGCCACAATGGCCTAAAGACTCGCAAAAGTTATAAAGGCATCACGGCCAAATAGCAGGGCACTGACAGCCATGGCCGTATGGCCGCTGTGTAATTTATGCCCTGGGCTACACAGGACGCAGCTAGATAGGGCTCTGATTTGGACACAGTCTCTCTCTCCCTCTGTGAGTTTGGTCACGGCACCTTCACATAGCATGGGAGGTGTCTCCAAATTCCAAAACGTACACGCCCATTGTAGTTTTTCAGAAATGAGGAAGGGTAGCGGTATACGTCATTTTGACGTATACCTCTACCAAATTTGTAACTTTAGCTGTCGATATTGCCGTTCACATATTTATTTGGCCATCCACAAAGAGAGATTTGATCAGTTGTGCTTTGATCTGTGAAATAAAGTTAATGTTGTTTTTCGGTGGAATTCCTCTTTAAGCAGAATGTTTTTGGTGTCAGACCAGTAGTGTAAGTCAGTTACCCCTTCTATTAAAAGCTTTTCTGTGATATGGGGAACATTTCTGAAGGCTGTTAGTTTTTACACAAGGTAAACTATGATGAACTATGTATTTGGCTATACTTTGGCTATGCTTTATTTTGGAATGGATTGCAATAAATTGTGTTGAATCTTTGTTATGCTCAACATTGATTGGCAATGGATGAATATTGAATTTTATGTTTAGAGTGGTACAAAAAAAATATGAAATGATTGATTGCATTGTTATTTTCTTTTTAGCCAGATGAACTGTACTTTGAAGAAGGAGATATTTTGTACATTTCAGACACGGTGAGTTTACAGTGTCATCATGTGAATTTAGTCATCAAAGAAAACAAATTCATATTTTCCTTATAATGTATAACGTAGATCCTGTGATTTAGTTCCTGTACATCGTTGAAATCAGCTGGTCCAGTATCAGTATCAGTGAAATCGATGACAATTCAGAAATGATATTATTCAAGATTTAATTCCATCTTCTATTGGGACTTTTGCCATTTATTGAGGGCGACAGAAAGTTTTGGTGCTGCCGACCATAATAAAACAGTTTCCACTTGCATGTGTGAACGTTCAATTGAACAAGTAACGTTAAAAATAATTTTAGGGGTTGGTGGAATTGGCTTGTGCAAGCTACATCATACGGCCTCATAGAATTGCAATCAACAAAGGCTAACAGCACACTAGCACTTAGGCCTACTTCTTGTAATTTGGTCACAAAGTTGTCACTACTACAGTCAACAAACTACGTTTTCTGCAAGAAATGTATTGTCGAGCTCACGTGCACACACTGCTGTCTATGTTCTAAAGCTCCATTTTGCCCTCACGACTATAATAACTACAGCCAGAGTCAGACATATATAATAATAATAATAATAATTAGTATTAGGTTATAATTGTCTCTCCCCCCACATTTTTCTGCATGTACTTTTTATTGGTGGGGGAGGGGGGGTTAGGTTGATGCTGTGAGCTGAGATGTTTAGCATGCTTTCACAGTATGCATGTTCTTAGTTTCCTCAGTTTAAATTCACTGATAGGAGTTGAAGCCTGAGGCAGATTTCTACTTCCATGTGAACAATAAATCACTGTTCTGTTCCATTCTACTGTATTTCATTTGATTCTACTCAAGGTTTTTTTTTTTTTTCTCTGAGGCACATTAATAAGGCTTTAGTTTAATGTTTACATTGTTTAGTGTGTATATTTGGTTGTGACATGTAGTCTTTCATTTGATTTGATTTAATTTATTGTTTGCACATAAAAAGGATCACATATAAAAAAAACATTAAAACAGTATGGTATAGAAATATGCAGGTGAGGTAAAAGAAACTGCAAAGGGCTTCCACACCAATCACAATAAATGAAAACAAAACAAAAATATCAATTAAAAAGAAATAAAACAATAGTAGAAATAACAATAACGATTAATAAAAAATAATAAAAAAATCTTTCAGAGCGACAGCAACTGGTGGAAGGGGACCTGCAGGGGCCGAACGGGCCTGATCCCCAGTAATTACGGTAAGCGCGGCCTCTGCTCCACTGTCAGACTTGCCGCGTAACAACCGGAACACTGCGATTACCAAACTGTGGGTCGGGACCGCCATCTTAAAGGTTGTATCAGCGATTTTGGGTGACGTCACTTCTGAAGCGAAATCCCAAACAAACATACTTATGAATAATTATGTTATGTTTTAAAAAATAGTGTTCAAGCATCCAGAATTATAACCACGTTAATAACGTTTGTAAGAAACCAAACCGTTTGTAAATCCGTCAAGATTTCAGCGAGATAAGAGTATTAGCGTTTGTGCAGATCATTGTGATTGGTTGGAATACTGTTTATTTTGGTTTTGAGTGGTTGGTAGTACCATTTGTTTTTGTGTACGATCTCGGAGCATAGGCTGCCTACAGAGACGCGGTTTTTTGACGGCCTGCTTATGGGGCGGGCAGCTAGCGGATCGTGAGGAAAAATCAGATGAATGTGATCATTTATGTTTCCACCCAAAATCGCTGATACAACCTTTAATACACATTATCTGCCAGTAGTGGGTCGCGGCGCTCGACGACCAGGGACCGTATTCATAAAGCGTCTCGGAGTAGGCGTGCTGATCCAGGATCAGGTTTCCCCTGTCCATATCATAGCTTCATTCATTGTGAGCTGGCCCCTAACCCCACTCCTACTCTGAAACACGTTATGAATACGGGCCAGGTTCTCATTGTAGGGGTGGTTACGTTGCTGAAACACGTTATGAATACGGGCCAGGTTCTCATTGTAGGGGTGGTTACGTTGCTGAAACACGTTATGAATACGGGCCAGGTTCTCATTGTAGGGGTGGTTACGTTGCTGAAACACGTTATGAATACGGGCCAGGTTCTCATTGTAGGGGTGGTTACGTTGCTGAAACACGTTATGAATACGGGCCAGGTTCTCATTGTAGGGGTGGTTACGTTGCTGATCCTGTTACCTCCTGACTATGGGTTTGGGCCCTGGTGCAATAAGCAGGCAGGGCCCCTCAGTTTAGAAAAAAAAACATTTGCATTGAGATCTCCTACATGCTCAATGTGGAGCAGACCGGTTCACAGGTAGCCTGCCCTTTAGCCAGAGATCAGTATCAACAGCATTAAAACACATTTTTTATAAATGGCTTTTTTTCTTGTGAACTTGAAAGCAATCTTGGCCAGCCCCCAGATTTAACCAGTAAGCCCAGTCAGTATTGTCAAACAAGCGTTGACCTACAGTTGCACTCAAAATTATTCAAACCCCCTTCACTTTTTGCACACTTTATTGTGTTGTAGATTTAATTTTAAATGGATAAAATTGCCATTTTTGCCCATCAATCTACACTTAATAACCCATAATGACAACAATGATGTTGATGGGTCACAGACTTCACAAAGTAACAGCATGCAAAGGATATGCGACCGAATATGAAATATGATACTTTAAAAATACATTAAAGCAAAAGGGTTGAATACTTATGCACATGAGAGATTTCAGTTTTAGATTTTTAATACGTTTGCAAAAATTTCTAAAAACTTGTTTTCACTTTGTCATTATGGGTTATTGAGTGTAGATTGATGGGCAAAAATGGCAATTTTATCCATTTAAAATTAAATCTACAACACAATAAAGTGTGCAAAAAGTGAAGGGGGTTTGAATAATTTTGAGTGCAACTGTAAATATATGTCATTGTTGTTGTTATTTGCTTTCACAGGAAGTGTTTTGCATGCCTTCTGTCTTGCATGATGTTTTGATATTTCACTGAAGTTCAGTTGAACTACTGTGTAAGTCGCTCTGGAAAAATACCTGCAATATGATGAAACGGCGCTGTCGTCCGCCAACTGCGGGTGCATATGGAAAACCTGACTGATGTCTCCTTTCTGTGGGCCGTTGCAGTTGCCGAGCAGGCCGAGTCGATAGATAACCCCATGCATGAGGCCGCCAAACGAGGTAGGAAACCACAGACTGCTGACAAACCACTCAGCGCTTTTCAGGGGTCCAACACTTCACTTTGAGAGAACAGAAAACACGAAGCGTCGAGTCACACGTGGCATTTCTTGTTAACGTTGACCAAAGAGTAGTACTCAGCTTTACTTAGCTCGCCACAGCGGTGTAATTGTTTTAGGTGGTGCGTGTGACACGCTTATGGATTGCATTTGGTCTAATAGCTTTCAGTTTCTCCAGAAACCTCCTGTAATGTCTGGCTCCAGTTGGATGATAATGTTAGGGCAGGGGTAGGCGATTCCGGTCCTGGAGGGAGGTGTGTATGCAGGTTTTTGTTTCCCACAATTACCCTGGTTAAATGAGCTAATAGTAGGGTGTTTATACTGACACTGGTTGACTTGTAGATTAGATCACAGTAAAACGTTTCATATAGGGACGCAATAACGGCCTTCGGTTGTCATACATGCGCTTATCAAGAAAAGTCGCTAAAAAGTCAGATGTCGTAATTGTTAGGGCTAATTAAGACCAGGTGTTGGCATGGGAACCATAAATGGATACAGCCCTCATTGCCCACCTCTGTGTTGGGGTGAAATATTGATTGCTACCAGGGGGCCCATGAAGCAACGCAATGGACACTCATCGACATCCTCAGTTTTTCGGGTTCCTGAGCACATCTGGCTTCACCGGCCCGCTGCCATTCCATCACAATGGGTTGCCATGGTGATTGTGGGGACAGTCGACAGTAATTCTGTCTTTGTGAACCATCTTTGTGAACATCAGGAAACCTGAGCTGGCTGCGGGAATGTCTGGAAAACAAGGTGGGAATCAACGGGCTGGACAAGGCTGGGAACACCGCCCTGTACTGGGCGTGTCACGGCGGACACAAAGGTAAAGTAGACGCCTGCGTTTAGAACATCTGAAATGTCTACTCTGAATTAGAATGTACATTTTACACCAGAAGTCCTGATGTCCTGGAGAGACCCAGTTTCTGCAGGTTTTTGGTGCGTTTCACCAATAAAGTGCTTTTCGTAAGTCATTGATTGTTTAAATTATCCAAACACCTTGTTTCCAAGGCCTAAATTAACTGCAGATTGATAGGAAACCGCAAATGCCTGCGGACACTGTGGCCCTCTAGTACTGGAGTTTGAGCTCCCTGGTTTTATACGGTGTATCTGACTGCGTAATCGGCGTGGGTCTCATTGGATTTCCCTGCCGTTTGTTCCCTACAGATGTGGTGGAGCTTTTACTGGGACACAGTAATGTTGAGCTGAACCAGCAGGTGGGTATGAGACTGTGTGCAGGCCGAGATGGTACCTGACTGCAGGGTGGGATACGGGGACGCTGAGATGAGGCCGAGATGGTACCTGTCTGCAGGGTGGGATACGGGGACACTTTAGCACTGTAAGCAGGACCCGCCAGAGCAGGCAGGTTGCATGCATGAACAGAAGGACCCAAGTCTGTGCTGTGTAATGACTGTCCAATGGATCTGGAGTCTAAACTGCAGTATTGGGATGTGTGATAGCGGAGTCTATGGGCTTGTTATTTTAATGCTGACAGTATTGGAGTCAGGTGATTAAGAGTATGTGGTGAGTAACTGCAGTATTGTGTTCCCTGCAGAATAAACTGGGTGATACAGCACTACATGCAGCCGCGTGGAAGGGATACTCGGACATCGTGGACATGTTGCTTTGCAAGAGTGAGTGCCTTCTACACACGCACGCACACACGCACATACACACGCACGCACATTCACATTTGAACAGAAACACGTGCACACACAGGAAGATGACCTGGTTAAAGGGAGGTTGCAGGTTTAATGCTCCTATGTAATGCCCTCACTGTCACTCCTGTGTGGCAGATGCCAGGACAGATGTCCGGAACAATGAGAAAAAGCTGGCCCTGGAGATGGCCACCAACGCGCAGTGCGCATCCCTACTGAAGAGGAAACAAGGAACCAGTAAGTCCTCCTTGCCACCAGGTGGCACCATTGGTAGTTTTGCATGACAAGGTCTTAAAGGGATAGTTCAGAATTTTGGACATAATGTCTCAATTACGACTTACCCATGATGTAGTTGATTGATGGAAACCATTTTCAGCTAATTCCATGCTGTCCCTTCTTTTGGACATACACACGTTGCTAATGCTAGTGCAACTCTAACTGATAGCATCCAATACCAAATGCACTTAAACACACCACAGTGCACCCAAAGCAAATAAAATACGACGACAGTCTATCTGGGGAGCGATACTTTACGTTACCTACGAATGTATTGCCGGCACTGGTCGACTACAACAACAAATAAGAGCAACAAGTTGCAGTGGCCACGTTCGCTCCGCCGCCGTACTTCCACAGAGAATATAGTTCAGCACAAAGTAAAGGATTCAACGATAGGTTGACTTCAAAAATGGTGGTATAAACACTCAAAATAACCCCGATAGACTGTCGTCGTATTTTATTTGCTTTGGTTGCACTGTGGAGTGTTTAAGTGCGTTTGGTAGTGGATGCTACGGTTACCATAGAGTTGCGCTAGCATTAGCAACGTGTGTATGTCCAAAAGAAGGGACAGCATGGAATTAGCTAAAAATGGTTTCCATCAATCAACTACATCATGGGTAAGTCGTAATTGAGACATTATGTCAAAAATTCCGAACTATCCTTTTAAGGAGCTCAGTATGCCCAAGATGACTTGGGCTGTGTCTCAAACAGAAGGCAGCTGCCTAGCTGCCTTGCGTCCTTCGATGAGCTGCTTCCGAATGTATCTCAAAAGGCAACAAATCTGGAACGCACTTCAAAGGCAGGATGATGTCACTTGAGATCAGCGTTTACTGTTGTTCATTACGCTACGTTAGCTTGTTCTATTGGAAAGTAACGTGATTACTAGCAAGTTAGCTGGCTATTTAATAGAAAGCTCACAGAGGCTTAAAAACATTACATACATTATAACAGCGTATTAAATATTTAAAATGCATTTTTTAGATATAACTACAACAAATTATGGAGTTCATTGTGTATTCACACTGTAAAAAAGCTCCTCCGCAACTGCCGCTTCGTTGGTTTCAGCGGCCTTTATTTTAACCGACGTGAGGAGCCTGAGGTAATCGCAAAGACCTATGGGATATCCTACCCGGAGAAGGATACATGCAATGCTGCCTTCAGAATTATCCTTTTTAGGCACCTTAGATATAATTTTATGCTAACTTTTGAATGAGACGCGTCTGCATGCCTTGCTGCCTTCAAATGCATCCTTCGAAGGCAGCATTTTTTCCGTTTGAGACACAGCCATGGAATCAGTCTGGGGAGAGTAAGGATTTATACACCTTATGACTTGCATGGACGAATTTTGCTCTTTATAGCAAAAATGCTTTGGCTCCACTTATTTTGGGTTGGGATAGCTGGGTAATGAAGTTAGCAAACTAATTTTCTCATTTAAACCAGGCACAAGTCGAACACTCAGCAATGCAGAGGAGTATCTGGACGATGAGGATTCTGACTGAAGCGCCTGAGTCTTGAGCTTTTCCGCACTGGGGTGGAGGAGCAGGGGTGCGTGGGAGTTGGGGAGGGCGGGGGGGTCGATCCGGTCAGCAGTTTGTGGCTGCATGCATTCCACATAAAAATAAACGGAAATAAACGTTTAGTTCCACAAACGTTTGAAACCATAATGCAAAAGTTCCCTGTGAAAATGACTCATTGTATTATTAAACTGACCCTCTCACATTTTAGGAATTTATAAGCCGTGTGTGTTGGCGCTCTTCAGTTTGGGTAAAGAAATACAGGGGAATGCAGGGAGAGAATTGGACACGTTCCTGAATATTTTTTGTGTTTGTGATTGAAATTGAGATCCTGTTTCCAACCACCCTCTTCCTCTGTACATACCTTAAAACTGCTGCTCTTTTCATTTCACACATCCTTGTGCCTCAAAGAGAGTGTCTCTATTAATCTTTGCATTCCAACGGTTTTCAGAGGTGGAAAATCCAGGTTCAGGAAGTAAAAGTCCTTCCCAGTATTTTGTTCCAATCACCAAGATTTTCTACTTAGCACAATTCTTCAGCCATCAGGTAGAACTAATTAGTGAAATCAGCTGGCTGAGTTGGGTGGAAGAAACGCATGGCATGACTTTTACATTCTGACCCCTGGACTTTCCACCTCTGAAATGCAAACAGTGGGCCAATCATTAAATATTTAAGACCTGAATGCAACTGCATTGAAAGTGCTTCTACTTTTATGCAATTGTTTTTTCTATTGTTGTTGTTGTTGTTGTTGTTGTTGTTGTTTTGTGTGAGCGATACAGCTATTATTCTGTATCTTCCTTATTCTTTGATTTTCTTACATTCTTTTGATTTTACAAGCTCTGCTTTTGAAAAAAGGAAAAGAAAACTATGCAATAAATTGATTCTATCTGATGTGTTTTGTCATGTCTTTGTTATTTTCTGAACAAATTTTGTCAAAATTGTAGCACTTGTATAAATTATATATCTGTAGCCTACCATGTAGATGTGTACAAACCATGTTTTCAATGTCTTCGCAAGGCAGTCTGATAATTCTGATGAAATTACTTAACGAAGTAAAATCTTGGAAACATATCTTTGGTATGAACAAACGATGCAGCTTGCCGGGGGTGTGACACTAGGATATATAAATGTATGTTACTACAGGGGGAATTATTCTTGCCAATGTATCTGGTTTGGGTGAGGAGGTGGCCAGCATGGTTTCTGAAGTCAAATAAATGTATGCTCTGTGGCTCTGAAACAACACCAAGGTTAATTATGAAGAACAGTGCCTTGTCGGACCAGGGGGGTATACTACGAAGCAGGATTACTAAAATAGCTGGATAACTGCACTGAGTAAAGCCCGGAACAGTTCTTTTACTTCAGTCCCAGATTTGGAGGGTTTTACTGATTTGGGAGGGTATTACTCAGTGCAGTTATCCAGCTAACTTGGTAACCCTGCTTTGTAGTATACCCCCTGAACTTTATTTTGTGAGATTTGCCGGTTCTGATCAGTCTCTCAGCAACTGACATCGTCATAAGCTCTGTCCTGATGGCCTGTTGTAAACGTGGCCACAAGGGGGAGCTGGTGAGATGGCAATCACGCTGTTAAATGCACGTATCCTGCAAACCGCTTTCTTTCAAACGTAATAACAGAGTGAGAAAGAGAAAGAAAGACACAGGTGGGCCCTGAAGAACGCTTAATGTGACTTACTTTCTCTTCTTTCATTTGCATCCAAAGCACAGAATGATGTCTATTGTTAACTCTGTATTTAATACATTACGTGCATTTAGCATATGCAGTTGTCCAGAGTGACCTGATCCACCTGAGTTCTACTAGCATGCATATATAAGTAGCAACCTCGTGCCTTGCCCCTAGACAGATTCTGGGTTTGGTGGGGGTGTCACATCTGAGAGGGGTGTTGGAGGACTGACAGGTGCTGAGGTTTTGGAGGGTGTGGGGGGCTGAGGGCAGCCTGCTGTCTTTACTTCATCATTTACATTATTCATGTGTGTAGAGGCCAAGTTTACAGCTACTCAATGTTCTTACTGAGGTAGGACAGAAGGACAGAGAGGTACGGCAGCTCCCTCCAGCGGCTTTCTGGATCTTTCCTAATGTCCTGGGGGGTATTCCACGAATCAGGATTACTGAGTTAGCTGGATAACAGCACTAGAGTAAAATCCAGAACGGCTCTTTTTACTTCAGTCCATGTTCCACATTTGGGTGGCTTCCAGGTTTTACTCAATGCAGTTAACCTGCTAACTCAAGTAATCCTGGGCTGTGTCCGAATCAGCACCCTTCCATACTCCATACTATTGAGTGGGCTTGTTGAGTAGACAGGATGAGAAAGTGGTTAAGTAGGTGGAATTTTATCTAAATGTAGTATACTTAAAAACCCCCATTTGATATACTTCCGTGGATTCGCTGAGTATATTCGGGAGCGTACTTGTCAAGAAGTATGCAAACATTTTGGTCGCATAAATATGATGCGCAGCTTCGTTTTAAAAAATTAGGTGCATCTTCGCTGCCACTTTCCTTCAATAACAACAAAAACATGTGACATGGTTGCGTAAGGGTGGGACTTACGACACTTCCACAGTACAGTTGAAAAATAGTATGGTATTTTTTTGCGTACTGCACGTCACATACTAAACAGTATACATTAAACAGCACACATCTGCCAGTACACTATGCACAGGAGACAGGACGCAGTAGATGGGGCTCTGATTCGGACACAACCCCGCTTTGTGGATTACCCCCCTGGTGTAATCTTGGGATAATTAAAGACACAAAAGACAGCAGTGCTGTTACTTCACCCATGACAAAATTTGAGAAGAGGTCCATTAATCACAGAGTGCATCTGTAACAACCAGGAGAGCAGCACAGTATTTCTGGTTATATCTATGATCTCTGAGGAAATTACCAGATAGTACTTTATTTTATTTTACTGGCTCTTAGACGACTTACAATGCAAACACAAGTGCAAAGATCAGATTTTGAAGTGCAGCAATACCCTTCCTGGAGATTGTAGCTAGGGGCAATGCACCAATCAGGAGTAGGCCTATACTAGACATACAGTATTCAATTGGAATATTTCAGCTTTTTCAGAGAACTATTTTCCATACACTGATGAGCATTGTTTCACACGCACACACACACACACGCGGCTACACACAAACCATAATGCACAAGGTACACAGAAAAATACATGCTCTTGCCCACACATACACGCATAATCCCTCCCACACATACACCTCCTTACAGCACACACACACACACACACACATGCACTTTTTATTTCAAAATGTAAGAAACGTTTTGTTAGTTGTTAAAGGCACAGGAGAAAAGTAAGCCCCTCCAGATCTCCTGTTTTCAAAGAATCATGTGGCTTTTGTTCCCCCCCCCCCCCGCCGTTGAACCCTCGGCCCCCGGAGCGCTGTGGTGCGCCCGCTTCCCCTCTTTCCCGCGACCCCCACGCGGGCGCTGCGCAGGTAATACATGGGCGTCTGAAGTACCCCAACAGCGGAGAGAGAGAGAGAGACAGAAAAATTAACACAGTATCATCGCTGTGTGATCATACTCTCTTGACTTAATTTTTTTTTACATTTATTTTTATTTTTAGTGGCACAGTTCATATATTTTCAAAACAGAACAACACAGAAAGAACTTCAAGGCAGTTAGGAAATACAATAAAATGGAATAATAATAATTTTACTTAAAATACATCCTATTTTTTATTTGTTTTTAGGCTAAATTGATTGGCTAGATGATGTGATTTATAGAGTGTATTTGACAGGCATTGGTAAGAGCATGAAGCGTGCATCTTTGCAGCTGCATCTCATAATATGTACTCTGGCAAAGTTGATTTAACACTGAAACAGTTTGCTGTGCAAGCTGTTTTTGTGAAGAAAATAATTAAAACTTGCATTTAACCATGGGTCAAAGTTCTTGTATAATCTAGATAATTGGTGATCGTATCATCTTGATAAGTAGTTTCAGTCCTGAAAATAAGTAGAATGATATAAACCAAATTAACATTTATTATTATTTTCATTGTATCACAAAACCTTTCGGGAACATTGTATCTCCATAAAAGAAAATAACAATAGTCAATCAAAATTTCTTCTGTCAAAAAAAGAAAAGAAAAAGTGAATGAAATCACACCCATTAAAACCGTTTCAGTTTCATCAAACCAAAATACACAACACTGTCTAAACTAACCAAAATACACTATGCTTTGTCTAAACTAACCAAAATACACTACACTTTATCTAAAGTTACCAAAATACATGACACTCTGCCTAAGCTAACCAAAAGACACTACACTCTGTCTAAACTAACCAAAATACATTGCAATCTGTTTAACCTAACCAAACTACACTACACCCTGCCTAAACTAACTAAAATACACTACACTTTGTCTAAACTAGCCAAAATAATCAACACAACATACAGCATGATCATCATTAGTAACATGTGAGTCAAACGAGCTAATCTTGAATTAATGGAGCCAAAAGATGCAGCTCACTAAAAGTAATGTTCCCATCACTACTTCCAAGCTTTCGCCATGTTGTTACCTAGAGTGTGAGCATGAGCGTGACTGGCTAGGTTTAGCTGCTATGCATGACTGAAAAAAATAGCCAGTTTTGTTGGGTACTGAATTCAAATTAGATTTTTGTTTTATGTGAAATTTTATTGGTGGTTGTTATAATTCACATTTTATCGTCACTAAGGATGGTCATGCTTTATGTTGAGTATTTTGGCTAGTTTAGACAGAACGTAGTGTATCTTGCTAGATTGGGCAGAGTTTATTATATTTTGGCTGTTTGGGCAGGCTGTAGAGTATTTTGGCTAGTTTAGGCAGGGTGTAGGGTATTTTGGCTACTTTTGGCAAACTGGAGTATTTTGCCTAGTTTAGGCAGAGTGTAGAGTATTTTTGGTAGTTTAGGCAGAGTCTAGAGTATGTTGGCTACTTTTGGCAGGCTGTAGAGTATTTTGGCTACTTTAGGCAGAGTGTAGATTATTTTGGCTACTTTTGGCAGACTGTAGAGTATTTTGGCTAGTTTAGGCAGACTGTAGAGTATTTTGGCTAGTTTTGGCTGACTTGAGTGTACTTTGCCAGTGTATAAAGTCATTGTGTGGTTTCTCCTCCTGCAGCTGTGTTTTTGGGTTCTGCGCTCGAGGCTTTGTAAATGCACACCTGGAAACTCTGGTGCAAAGAGGGGCAGATCGTCTCCTCTCCACCTGGAGCCGTGGGGTCTACATGCCTGCTGCGCACTCAGAATCTAACGATTGCAGTCGCATAGCTTTATACCACTGTCTTTCTGCTCAGTTGCTCATCTCTAACATATTTATTGTCAATTGTAAAATATTTAGCTAATTTATCAATATATTTTTTGATAATTACATTTTTTTATTTTAGTTATAGCCATGGTATAAATAAGATATAAACCACAACACGTCATGCATATACAGGAATATAGAACAGAACAAGGAATGTTAATTTTGGAAAGTTTTTTAATTGTCTTTTCAAAATGTATTAGCTGGCTAGCTGATTGGTTTGCTAAATTTGTTAATGGTTATATGGACATGTAAAAATGTATAAAATAACAATAACTAACATTAGCTAGTTGATTAAAAGTTCTTACGTAAAGTTGTTTTATTTAAATTATTTACGCATTTTAGTTGTAGCGATGGTACAAGAGATATAAACCACTCCATGTCAGTGCATATACAAGAATATATGGCACTTCTGGGTGGTTAATGAGAGATTAGCCTTGGGCCAATCACCACCCCTGCCATACTGCCATATATTCTTGTATATGCACAGCATGTTGTGGTTTATATCTTACTTTATATAAACCACAACTTTATATATATATACACACAGTGCAGCCCAAAAGTATTTGTACATCCATATAGGGTGAACCATGTAGTAATTGTAACCCTTTTTATACATTGACCCCCCATTTTAGGGGACCAAAATAATTTGACAAATTAACATAAACTTAAATAAAGTCATCATAATCAGTATTCAGTTGCATATCCTTTGCATTCCATGTCTTCCTGATGTCTGTGACCCACCAACATCAAAAGACTCTCGATACCTTATTTTCAGGTACTCTTACATGCGATAATGCTCTGCATTTGAATGTGAATTGGGGAATCAATGTGCTGGATTACAGAGCCAAAACAACAAGAAATGTGTCAAAGACTTTAGGACTGCACTATTTACACATATATATGTGTGTGTGTGTGTGTGTGTGTGTGTGTGTGTGTGTGTGTGTGTGTGTGTGTGTGTGTGTAGGTGTGTCTGCGTGTATCTGTCTGTCTGTGTGTGTGTGTGTTCGTGTTGTGTGTATATGTGTGTATGTGTGTACATGCATGTGTCTATGTGTATTTGTGAATGTGTGTGTGTGTGTGCATGACGTGTGTGTGAGTTTGTGTTTGTATGTGTGTGTGTTTGTATATGTGTGTGTATGTGTGTGTATATGTGTTTGTATGTGTGTGTTAGAGTGTGTGTGTGTGTGTGTGTATGCATGTGTAGGCACGTGTTGTCAGACTGTGATGAAGAGGGTCTGCCTATGATTTGCCGTTAGAGGAGAGAAGGGGTGGGACAGGATGGAAGGGGGCCACTCATACTGGGAGGTAGAGACTAATCACCTCCCCCCCACCATGCACATACACACACACACATACACACACACACACACACACACGCTGACAGGCAGATACAGCACTGTGGACCAGACAGAGCTCAGATCGCAGGATGATGGCCCAGGGAACTCAGCTGTGGACAGTGTGCCTTTGGACAGCAGGTAGGCCTCATCTCAAATATCTCACCGTCTTCTCTCCCCGGGGGGTTCTAGGCAATCTTTCTGCCCGTCTCTCCCTCGCTCACACTCTCTCATTCCATCTCTCATGCTCCCTGTCCTCTCTCTCTCAGAGGAACAGAAGTATTATGGTTGGTTTTTGCCTAACTGCCCTTAAGGTTCTGAGTTTTATGTGTTTATGTTAATGTCCCCCTCGTTCTGCTTTGATAAGGTCAGTTATGTATCGTTTTTAACAGAGGAGACGACGGAGGAGGGAGTAAGCGGAAACGATCAGGCCTTGACTATGTTGGGTTATGATTAGAGCTCACTTATCCTCTAGGCCATGATTGTTCATTAAGTCGACACACAAACAAATGCTTTTAATATCTCTCTTTAATCCTTCATAATTTTCATCGTGTATATCAGTGCAAAACACAAAATGCTAAACTGGTAACATAGAATTCAAATACACTCAGACTGTCATGGAACTGTTTTGGAACTGTTGTGAAAGCAACTTTTCTTTTTTAATTGTTGTGAAAGGAACTTTTTTGAAACTCTTGTGAAAGGAACTTTTTTGAAACTCTTGTGAAAGGAACTTTTTTGAAGGTCAGAACGCAGCTTAACTAAAAGACGATGAATGTAATCGGTTTGTCAAGTGACAACCCATGACAAAAAATACAGTCAAAATAAAGAGGGTTGTGATTAAAATTATGTACATTTGTGGCATTTATTAAAAACCCAAATATCAATATTCAATATCAGTATCCAATGAGAAATACATACATTCTAAGTACAGAAACAGCTTCTATGTTTTTTTTTCTTCAAATTCTTATTCTACTTATTTTATATATTTGTAATGTATGTCCACATATCACCTTCGTATATCATCATATTGATTTTTCATTTGTGTATGTTCTTGGATATATAATACTTTTGCATAATTTTACAAATATTATACAAATATTTTACAATATAATGCATAGCAGACTGATTAATGTAAGATAACAGTTCAGATTTTTGAAAAATATATTGTGAGATACAGGTTTGATGGGAAATTGTGAAAGAGAAAGCAGGTTACACACAGGGTAACACACACTTACCTTTTTTTATGGATTCCCAGATTTCATGACCCAATCTGCATCACAAGTTTCCAGGAAAGAATTGTTTAATCTGCCTGCCGAATTTAATGCATAACCACACAGTCAGCTCCGAATGCTTGACCGTACGGTCCAAAAACCTGACCGTAAGACGGACCCACCATTGAACATTCAGGCTTACTTCATATTGGGTGTAATGACTGAAACAATTATATACAATCCTGCACTGCACAGTATGTGTAAACATTTAAAGAACACAAAAACAACACACAATGAGGAAAACAGGCCATTCAGCCCATCTAAGCTCATAATTTACCTACAGACTAGAGCGTATTCAACACTGTGTCAAGCCTGGTCTTCAATTACTCTTGAATGCCCTCTACTTCAGAAAAACGTTTCCATGCATTGACAACTCTGTGTAAATCAAATGCGCTTTTTATACGTGTAAATATGTTTGTATAAATCTTTTTATACATAGTTATTAGTTTACAGCATGTGGCAAAAAAATAAACGCTGTATGTGAGTGTATTTCTCTTTTTCCTAATAGAAGATAATTACATGGATGTAACCTGTGGGGGAAAGGTAGCTCTAGAGGGACCCAGAGGAGATAATAACCAGTATCTGGATGGGTAGAGCAAACTGGGAGAAGACAAGCTTTACAGTACCAGATTTGATTACTTGTCATTTCACAGTCGTCAGTCGTTAAAATAACTTAAAAAATGGTCAAATATAAATGATTATAATTTTTGATGTATTTATCTCCTGCCTTTCTATCTTGTAATTTCACTTTTCGTCTTTTTTTCATAGCGCTGTAATAAAATCTTTGATCCTCATGTATCTCAGCCTGTCTGTGTCGCTAGGCAGCTAAAGAGACTTTTCGGGGCAGGTGGAGTTTCACAAAAGATGAGGCAGTCATTTCAGATTAGTGATTAATTTGAATTATCTCTGTCCTGTCTGTTCAGTTTAATAAACTTTACAAATGCGTCCACTTTAGCATCAAATTCAGCAGGCCTAAGGTCTGTTCTTGACGGCGTAAACTTCGGACGTATGTCCTGCAAATATGCTCTTCGTCATTGCATTCCGGAGTGTTCTCTAGAGCAGTGTCAAATCTTATCCAAAACCGGTGTGGGTGCAGCTTTTTGTTTTAGCCAAGCACTAAGACGCCTGATTCTACTTAACAAGGTCTTGATTGAAGACTACGATTAGTTAATTAGTCGAGACAGGTGTTGTATTGCTGGGCTAAAACAAAAACCTAAACCCACGCTGGCCCTTTTCAGATAGGATTGGACACCCCTGATCTAGACTGTAAGTAAATGACCAGTCAAGATAGGCTGAATGTCCTGTTTTCATCGTGACATATTTTAATGCTTCTATGTTCTTAGTGATGAAATAACAATAATAATGCCAGCTATTGAGCTATATACAGACATGAAACCCATTCTTTAACAGTTTCTTGTTTTATGTCCCACTGTGTTTAATGTTTGGCTGAAACCCACCCCCTCTATTTTGCAAATGTAGTATTCAAAATGCTTTATTATTGGCAGGAGCTATATCTGTATTTCAAATGACAAATTATTAATTATCTCTTTCTCTGCGACCCCTCTCTCCCACCCCTCCCCAAAGTGGTTGTCCAATCCATACGGGCGCTGACGATCCAGTACCCCGAGCTAAACAGCAATGTGACCGTCGACTGCGAGTGCAGCGGTTGGTCCTGCCAGGCTGTGTTCTGGTACTGGCAACCCGGCCCAGAGTCACCCGAATTCCGCTTCCTCTTGTACCACAACAATGCGGACAAGGAGAATTCCTTCGACGAAGCCAAATACAAAGGGAGCAGGAAGGGAGGGACGCCCATCACCTACTCCCTGAAAATCTTCAATGTGCAGGAGAGCGACGCTGGCTGCTACTACTGTCAGATCCAGTACCTTGGGAATATGCAGAGCCGCCCTGGGATCCAGCTTCAGCCGGGAGGTGAGATTTACCATCTGTCCGGCTGGATTGTGACTGACTCAGTAATTTACCATTTAATAGTAACCTACTCACACATTAATTCCTGCACAGTTACACTGCACTGATAATTGGGTTAACATCATTTACATTACATTACGGGCACAACCTTTCGGTTACAAGCCCAGTTCCTTAACCATTATACCACACTGCCATTTACTTATTTGTTTTTTCTATCTATCTATCTATCTATCTATCTATCTATCTATCTATCTATCTATCTATCTATCTATCTATCTATCTATCTATCTATCTATCTATCTATCTATCTATCTATCTATCTATCTATCTATCTATCTATCTATCTATCTATCTATCTATCTATCTATCTAATCTATCTAATCTATCTATCTATCTATCGACACATTTACGATTTCTGACAAACACATGAAATTGTATGTTGCTTGTCAGCGAAGGCCCTCGTCTTTTCCCAGTTCAGAAAGCTATTTTATCGATTTGGATCCAGAGAACGTGGTGACAACCATTTTTTTTTTCTCTAAACCAAAGTGTCCCTCTCTCCCTGTCTTATTCTTCTTTAGAGAAGCCCCCAACGACTCCTCAACCCCCACCACCCCCAAAGACCCCCCTACCTTGCCGCTGTCGTAACCGAGGAATCAATCAGAATCCACAAGGTACATAACCATAACTATCAACGATCACCTTCACCCAGGACCAATAACAACCAATCTGTGTCAAAATCTGTGTGAAATTCTTGTAAGCTTGAAATGCCGGCATCATTTTTAAACACTCCTGCAGAATTCCTGTTTTCCACCAAACATGTAAATAACCAAAATGTGCAATCATATGAAAGACGAGTTTGGTTGTAAATACAGGTGAAAGTACATGTGCACTTTCTAAATTTGGCAATAATCTGTGGGAATTTCAAATTATTATTTGGCCCAGGTCCAAAAGCAGCACACTACATAAGCAAAAGTTTGGCTTTTTGAGAGCCATTGAACTGGTGTCCGTTTGATACGGCCAAAAACGAATTTCCCAACCATTTAGTGTTCTCATTTTTATGCTTATTTATTTAATATTTGTAATGTATATCATATTCTCATTGCAGTGTAGCTTCTGTGTATGTAGACATAGCATTTTCATGGCATTAGCTCTTAGAATAGTCAAATATGTGTGTTGACAGTCAAGGCCCATGATTATGAAATGATAAATGAATCTGCTCTCCAGTGTTTCATATCCTGATCATGGTCATACAGTGTTGTGAGACTGCAGTTACACTGCTGTACCCATCAGTAGAGATGTGTTTACATGTTTAAACGCACGTCATGTGTGTGTCCCTGTCAGGCTGTGGGTACCTGGTGCTTTGGCCCTTGGTGGGGGTGCTCGCGAGTCTGGCCGTTGTCTTGATTGCCACCCTCTTCTATTTCAGCCGTGAGTATACTGTCATTCACACACACAAACGCAGGCACACGCGCACATACGCACACACGGCTGTACTGCTCTCTTTCGCCAAGGGAGGACTTTCTGAAAAATGACATATTTCAGTATTTATGTGCTGTAAATTAGAGGGAAAAGAAAAACAAAGCCAGTCCTTTTTATATTGGTGTGTTCCATGAAATTAAATTGAAACACCAAGTCAGTCTTTTTCTTGGTTTTGGCTTTCTTGAAATTCTCATAGAACCCAAGGCTGAGACCTTACATGGCCCTTTCAAGGAGCCTTTGAAGGCTTTTGCGCTCACAAAACTAAAGTTTGACAAAGCGACACATCTCTCTCCCCGTCTCCCCGCATTTCTTTCTTTGAGGCGAACTTAAAGCCTTTTACGGAGGATTATCTGATGTGGGTTAGAGACATGATGTAATGCATTTTATTTTATCTTGGCCGTTTAAAGCAATGATGAATTTTTTAAGATCACATGCTGTATCTGTTTTTCAGGACTACCGAAAAAATGCCGACACAGGTTTATGAAGTAAGTTTGCCCCTCCCGTCTCTCAGCGACACGTTCACACACATCGTCAGGCCGTCCGTCCATCAAGAAGTCAATCAGTCAGTCAAAATGCATTTGTTAAAGAACACATTTTTACTATTTTTAGTAATAATGTTCTGGACCGAGTGCTTTTTCCATAGGGAATAAGACTAGAAAAGGCATTTTCGGGGGAAAAATAGAAAATCATTCCCTGACCCATAACATCTACTATTTTTTGGTTCCAACACCCTGTCCCTCCCTTTGAACACAACTGTGTATCACGCAACTTCACACACTTTGCGTATCGCGCCAGCTGTGGGTTGCGTCTTTTCTGTGGGCCACCTGCGCACACTGTAGCTTTGTGTTCACTGCAGAAACGTATTACCTGCCGCTGCACTTCAAAAGCATCGCTCCCAAATGTTCATACCTACAGCCGTGTGGCTCCCACGGCTCCCATCTGATAGCTGACGCGGTGTCCGTTTGTCTGAGCCTCTGTCTCTCTGTCCGTCCAGGAAGCCGCAGTTCCAGTGATGGCTGAGGTGACGTGGAGACAGGTGAGTAACGTCTCGGACCCAGGATACTGCATGCTGGCCACTTGCGTCTTGTAATTCTATTTGGAATGTTTGCTATATAAATCAAGAAATGAAATGCTTGAAAAGGGGTGTCCAATCTTATCCAAAAAGGCCCGGTGTGGGTGCAGGGTTTTGTTTTATACCAGCACTAAGACACCTGATTCTACTTATCAAGGTTTTAGTTGAATCAGGTGTCGTAGTGCCGGGCTAAAACACAAACCTGCATCCACACCAGCCCTTCTCGGAGAAGATTGGACACCCCTGTGCTAGAACATACATTTCCGGTTATAATTGTTTTGGTAAAGTTTGACATATGTTGTTTTCCTTTGTAGATGATTCTCCAGCCTGCTGTTCTGCCTCCGTGACCCCCTGCTCAGTCCTGTGTTTGGACTGAAAACATCACTGATATTATACACCTCGCACATTCTGCACTGGAAAATGTGTTCATTACCATCCTATGATTTACCCATTATGGTTTTGTACAATGTCAGTGTTAATCAGTGTACATAAATGGTTCAAACAAATATGTATGAAAAGATCGTTCATATGCAGACAGGATACTATCTTCCTTTCATTTTGGTCTCTCTGCTGGCTCTGTATCCACTCTGTGATTTTGGCTTTTAGCCCAGGTGATCTTTGAGTTGCTGAGTGACTGGTGTCATTTTCGCTGTGACTGACATATTTCCTTCATTCTTGTTTATATTTAAATATGTATTCATTTTTACAAAGATATTTTGTATATGTGCAGTATGTTATGTAATTTAATATGTGTGGGCAAAACTGTGATGATCAAAGTATTCATGCAACTCTTGTCATAGTGGTTTGGCATTCCAGAGCAACTGAACCCAACATTGTGAGTGAATGAATGTCTGGCATCTGTGATACCTAAATAAAAGCTATTGTTGTGTACTATAATGTGTGCCACGAACCAATAGTGATTGGTCTGCATTTTTGCCACAGTAAATGTTGGAAGCTTCTCATTGGTTATTACTTGATCTGCCAAGTTCTATTTTTTATGGTCTGTGGTAGACCAATTTGAAAGCTGTACACTTGTGTACACCCAGTTGGTTGTACACACAACATTAATTGCGTGGTGATGATTCAACATTTGAGAAGGGACTGCTGGGTTTACTGTGAGCCCTGTTGCATTTGGATGTCACAATGAGATTCCGCAGGGCAGTGAGTCCTCTAGGTAAGGTGGTGCAGGGTGAGGCTGAGGGTAATCAAATGCAGTTCAGACTGGCTCTTTTGGCATGACAAACACCAAAGAAAATCCAAAGAGTATGACTAATGGACAAAATGCAATGGTTAGAATGACAAGAGAGAAAATAAGTACAAAAGTATAAAATAGCAAATAGTCAATGATAAATGGTAATTCTAACTAAAACTAATTGAATTTCTATACATGCCTGCAGGAGTGACAGGTCTCTCTCTCTCTCTCTCTCTCTCTCTCTCTCTCTCTCTCTTACTTCCTGTTTGGTCACTGAAGTTGCGGAAAATTCTAAGTCCATTTGTTTCATTAAAGTTTTTGAAGGCATTTTTCATTTGTGCATGGCATGAGATAGCAGTGTGAACGTACATGTTGTATTTGTGTGAGTGTGTTAAATATATATTTCTGAGTGCATTATACAGATTTTTGTCATTTTATAGAAAGAGGACCTGAGTGGCTAGCTAATTAAGACACTCCCGTGTGTATGTTTGTATGTGTGTGTGTGTGTGTGTGTGTATGTGTTTGTCTTTGGCGTGCATCTTGGTATCTCACTTTTCTCCGCGCTGTCCGAAACGAAGAAACCACTCCCACCTCATTGGCCGTGGGAGGAGGGAGTGCATCCAGGATGTACGAGTGAGAGAAAAAGAATGCCACTTTCAAAGGTGGGGGTCGTACAGTGTTTATACTCAGAAATACATTCCCTGAAAAGACAACTGCATCCTGTTTCATGTTTATATCAAACAGGGGACTCAGCCAGGCCTGCTCGGATATGCAACAAAAACAACATCATCATATGTCATCTTCTAAATATTTGTTTAAAAATATGAATAATTAATATTTCTGGGTGCATTATACAGATTTTTGAAAGACAACCCCAGCGGCAGAGAGCTAGGTAATTAAGACACTATCCTGTGTGTGTATTTGTGTGTGTGTGTGTGTGTGAGACAGAGAGAGAGAGAGAGAGAGAGAGAGAGCGTGCGAGCAAGAGAGAGATGGGGGTGGAAGAAAGGGTGTTATACACATTGAGATGATATCTCTACACCCAAAGCGGCGTTTCGACTTCGAGCTTCTCGGCTCTGCCCTGAAACAAAGAGACCGCAGGGAGACCACAGACCGCGCCACAGGCAGTGAGAAAGAGAAAGAGAGAAAGAGAGAGAAAGACAGAGAGAGAGAGAGGGGGGGGGGGGGGGGGGGGGTGGGGGGTAGAGTGAAAATTATTCATGAAATACTATGAAAAGTATTTCCAAAGATAATACATAGTTTTATCGGCTATGGAGAGGCATTTCCTCCTGCACTTTGGCACTGGCTGTCTGTAAAAATTGTTTTCCTGTGGCCATTCACACCAATGTCACTCCAGACAATCATATTTGAGTGACAGCCTCGTCACTGATATCTCTTCATTAGTGCGTGCATATAAAGTTTCTGTGTACAGAGTAATGTGTGCTGTGTGGGGGTGTCTCATTGTGTTTACAGAGGCATCAGTGTGTGTGTGTGTGTGTGTGTGTGTGTGTGTGTGTGTGTGTGTGTGTGTGTGTGTTCTGGAGGACACAGAAGGGCTGTGTTCTGTAGGACACAGCTGTCTGTGTAGCAGGTCTGTGGTGGGCTATGTAGTGCAGGTGGGGTTGGAAGTGTACTTTCCCCTGTGCATGAATACATAGACAAAAGAACTGACACTAAACACATCAAATATCGAAAATCACAAAACATTTATTACATTTATTACAGTCAACAAAATAAAAATACAATATATGTGACAGACAGACAGACACACACACACACACACACACACACACACACACACACACACACACACACACACACACACACACACACACACACACACACACACACACACACACACACACACATATAGTATATACTGTATATACAGATTAAACAAATTAAAGGAAAAACCAACATAAAGTGTCTTAGTAAGCCTCCAGAACAGCTGCCTTGTCATAGATTCTACCTCCAGTCTAGCATAGATTCTAGTCTCTGGAACTCTACTAGAGGGATGGAACACTATTCTTCCAAAAGATATTCCCTCATTTGGTGTTTTGATGATGGTGGTGGAGAGCGCTGTCTAACGCGTCAGTCCAAAATCTCCCATAGGTGTTCGATTGGGTTGAGATCTGGTAACTGTGAAGGCCATAGCATAAGATTCACATCATTTTCATACTCATGAAACCATTCAGTGACCCCTCATACCCTGTGGATGGGGGCATTGTCATCCTGGAAGAGACCACTCCCACATACACAGTCCATAAGTATTTGGACAGTGACACAATTTTTGTTGTTTTGGCTCTGTACTCCAGCACATTGGCTTTTAAATGGGACAGTGACGATGAGGTTAATGTGCAGACTTTCAGCTTTAATTTAAGGGTTTTTACGTCCATATCGGGTGGGCGGTGTAGCAATTGTAGCCATTTTTATACATAGTCCCCCACATTTTAGGGGACCAAAAGTGACTTCCTGATGTCTGTGACCCAACAACATTGTTTCTCCTGACTTATACAACCCTAAAGTGATCCATCCATATCTACTGCATATTAATTCCCATAGGGATCCATTCGAATGTAGAGAGATTATACTATTGCTTGTAAGAGTACCTGAAAATAAGATACCAAGAGTCTTTTGATGATGTTGGGTCACAGACATCAGGAAGTCATGGCATGCAAAGGATATGAGACCAAATATTAAAAATTTAAAGGCACAGTCAACTTAGTGTATGTAAACTTCTGACCCACTGGAATTGTGATATAGTGAATTAAAAGTGAAATAATCTGTCTGTAAAAAATTGTTGGAAAAATGACTTGTGTCATGCACAAAGTAGATGTCCTAACTGACTTGCCAACACTATAGTTTGCTAACATGAAATCTGTGGTGTGGTTAAAAATGAGTTTTAATGACTTCAACCTAAGTATATGTAAACTTCTGACTTCAACTATATACAGTGAGCACCATAATTCATTGGACAGTGACACATTTTTTGTTATTTTGGTCCTGTACTCTAGAACTTGTCAGACTGTCAGATATTTTTTGATGCCCGAAAATGGGGGGGGGGGGGGACTATGCAGTAGTGTAGTGGAGGGTATACGCGGGTATACGCAGTATACCCACTTTTTTCTTAGTGGGCATAGAGTATACTCACTTTGTAATCCCCACTGGTGCACGTATCAATTAGTAGTCATCGATTTGTTAAATTAGAGTATACCCACTTCTCTAGAGTACACCCACTTCTCCAGGCACGACTACACCACTGGGACTATGTACAAAAGGTTCCATAATTTCTAAATGGTTCATCCGATATGGATGAACATACCCTCAAATTAAGGCTGACAGTCTGCACTTCAACATCATTGTCAGTGTATCCTTTCAAACTCAAAGTGCTATAGAGTACAGAACCAAAATAACAAAAAATGTGTCACTGTCCAATGAATTATGTTGTTCACTGTATATATATTTACACAAAATAAATATACAAAATAAATAATTCCCAGGTGATGGTCCAGGGTCCAGACAAAGCAATCTTATATGTACCATTCAAGCTTCTGTTTTGATGTTCAAAAAGGACAGTCCTTGATTTATAATTACAACACCTCCTTTAGCTGTTATTTATTTTTTATTTAAAAGCACAGACAAGCAGGAAAATAATGGCAATGTGTTCAAAGTGTGAAATTATGTGAAATAAATCTAAGAATACAGAACCAGAGTTAAACAGTTTGCCTTATTGTAATTCTTTGACACAAATATCATATTAGACCTTTTAAATTCATATAAACTGAAAATGAAAAACCAAAGATGTTAGTATGGCTGGACATATTGCCAAACCATTTTGAAGGAACCTTCACACAGCTGAATTATGAAAAATAATATCAAGTCCCTGCCTTGAAGTTTATACAGAACAAAGCTAATAGCCGCAGAAACATTGCATTGATGTATGCTAACAGTTGTGTTGATGACATTTCCTGGATTTCATCACTATTTTTCTTTAACACTTTAATAAGCAGTTATGTTTGCACTGCAAATATAATATATTTTAATTAACTTATTATTTTTGAGCTGTGTGTTTTCTAAGTCTGTGCTTTCTATTTCATTAGTTCAAAAGAAACATTCCTTTTTTGAGTCCATTATATAATTTTAAATTAGACCAATTATATTTCCAACACAAACTAGCAAACTAACATTCAACTAACAAGCTGTTTTAATATATACAAAGTATTTCACAAGTTACCTTCTGCTGTAAGTTTCTCAAAACCATGCTAATCACAGGTCTTCTGATCTGAACTACTGAGTAGACAATAATCACTTTTATTCCTGTAAATATAATTCCTGTAAATCCTATATAAACATTTTTATACTTTTTTGGAAGGCAACATGCTGTATGCACTATGAGTTGTTGATGTAGCTACTGTATTCTTTTATGATATCTGTGCTTGGCTCTTATTGTGTTTCATGAATTATTTCAAAAAGTACATTTCCTTTAATAAATACATATTTATGAAAGACGCTTTATTTATGCTATGTTTGTAATAGATCCAATAATGCGATGTTCATACGTAAAAATATGCATTGCGGAATAAATTGACAATTTACAATTCGTTCCGCAATACAGTGACTATGATAATGTTCAATAAGCCGAATATTTGTAGAAGATCATTACAAATGTGTTTCATCTCACTTCATTTTTTTAAGTATTAATGATGAAACCCAAACATTTCATTATTAATATGTAAACTGGCGTACACATAAAATGTATTTATTTTTGCTTCCTTTTCGATGTTGGCTGTACCATGTGAGATCACTGCCAATGCCATCACAATAATAATCAATAATAATCAACAAGACAATAATAACTCAGAAATCTCATATGGAGGTTACTTTGCTCAAATTCTATTTCACTTTGATAAAATTGCAAGGATGTTTCTGAAGATATATTCTGTTGAATTATTTTTCACATTTTTACTATTGAATTTATTTTGAAACCAGTATGAAACAATAATTAAAATAATGGAAACTACCTTAATTACTTATATAAAAAGTTTGCTGTGACCTGATTCCTTTTTTACAGGCAATTTCTTAAATGTCTGCATCCACCAATACAAAGGCTAGTAGTTAAGGAAATTTTTTATTGCTCATAGTGATTCATTGGGTATCAATAGGGACACAACAAGGACAAGAGTACTGCCCCTGGACTGTCCAAAACAATGACGGAGGTGGCAAGAATCAGGGTCAAATTCAATCTAACCACAAAGGATTTGGTCCTTAGCTTTAAAGATTGAATAAGCTTAGTTCTGAAAACAATAACAATTCATAATATTTATCCATTTTCTCCATTTCAGAATCAATCAAACAGATAATGTCGAGCAAATACCAAGAAGCAAGCACAGCACCTTATGAATGACACCAACCAAGGACAAGGCATATTGCGGATGGACTGAATCCAGACGTGCTATATCACTACGATAACCTGCGTTGTGTATGTAAGCGGATTGTATGACAAATATTTACCTGCATTTTCATCACCAAATGTTTTGGGTAACGCACATTTTCATCACCCAAAAGTAACACTAATTATGTTGTTACTGTATTACAAAAAAATAAGGGATTATTTGGTGATTTTCAACACCAAAGCAGCTACTTTTTAATTTATCCAACCAGCTTCAGTTGAGCAGTGACATGACAATTTACAAGAATAGCAACCCCCCCCCCCCCCCTCTCTCTCTCTCTCTCTCTCTCTCTCTCTCTCTCTCACCTGCACCAAAGTCCGGTGTTTCTGATTCTAGCATTGGAGGAATAGGTTAGCACACAGCCTCAAAATGTTTAGCAGCACCACAGGTTTAAAAGTCTCCATCCCACCACCGTAGAACAATTAATTAAACAATTCACATTTACACACAACAAGGCCAGTAGCAACGGTGCTATCAAGGACAACGAAGCTCAATTGAAAGTATTTTAGGGTTTCGGGTTATCTACAAAGCAAAGCATTCAGTGCAAAACCAACTCTGGTAGAGTACATTCAACTCTAATAGAGTACATGTGGTCCCTACTGGATTAATAAACTCTGTTTATCACTTACATTTTTTACTGTGTATGCTCAAGGAATCACCCAATGTGACACTGTTAAAAACTGGCCAGTACTCACATGGGGGCTGCCCAGTTATAAACAGGTCTGAATGGTCTGAGTTGTTTCCAGGTCTGAATGGTCTGAGTTGTACTTACAGAGCTGCCTGATTCCTTTGCTTTCTGTCAGTTCAAAATGTGGAATATGATTATGAATAGTCCCACTTCACCTGTTCACAGAGCATAATAAAGTCAGTGTTTAGGCACTGGATTGCACCAGCCAGTCACCCCCTTCCCGCGCACACAAACAAACACACACACATACACAGACACACACATACAAGCACACACGACACACACCAACAGCGTCAGAGGTGCCTGTTTCAGGCTGAACCCCCCTCTTGGTTTTGGGGTGACTCAAACAGGGAACCCCAGGTGGGCTTATAGAAAGAGATTGAACAGAAGGCTCAGGCAGGTTTTGACTCACCTTGAGTTTGGTGTGTAGGGGGGTGTTAGGGGGACACCAGGTTGAACTGGAAAACACAAATAGGACTGTTAACAGTAAACCCTGACCAAATCTCTGTTTTATTTTGTCACCCACCACTGTCCCAGAACAGAACAACAGAATCCCCCTCAGACTGAGGCCATATGGTCTTGCGTACAGTTAGTTACTTCCCCAGCTCTGACATGACTCTTATGGCAGTTACTTTACCAGATAAAAACATTCAGTAATGTCTATTTTAAAATAGAAAATTATTGTCCTCTTATTTCAGCCTTTGGGTTAAACCCAGAGGCCTGTGGATCAAAAGAACTGTCGAATTTTGATCATGAAAGAACCACAATGAACATTTTTGATCACATATAAAGCTGGAGATTCTGGGATTTCAGCACATGGTCTTCAGCGGTGAAACGCGCTTTTAAGGTGGTTTACGTGCTGCAGCTAGGACAGAGAAGGTTGTCTTTTTGCCATGTCTGTGATAAAGCACAGTTTGATCACTTGATTTGACAGTTGGGCTGGTCTCCTTTTTTAGTTGAGTTGACATTAGCAGAATGGCTGGGTAAGATGGAAACAGAGGGAGTGTGTGTGTGTGTGTGTGTGTGTGTGTGTGTGTGTGTGTGTGATGTGTGTGTGTGTGTGTGTGTGTGTGTGCTGTGTGTGTGTGTGTGTGTGTGTGTGTGTGTGTGCATTCATGTGTATTTTATGCCTCAGACGTCAGTCTGCTCCCCTGCAGCTACTAAAATGAACTTTAGCCAGGAAAAGAAGGTGTGAGTTGTTGTTGAAATATTTTGTTCCTACATTAATAGCATAACTGTAGTAAATGTAGTGCTAACAAGAGAGAGAGAGAGAGAGAGAGAGAGAGAGAGAGAGAGATTAGAAATTAAGATAAATTAAGATGATGTCTTAAAATAACTGCGTGTATTTAAGAAATTGAAATGTAAAATGACGTCCACCTACAGCCTACGGTAACCGTCCTGTAGATGATGCGCTTCCTCCACCTTTGATGCAAGAGTAGGTTGCATAATATAATCGGAGACGGGTAGTATTGCTTGCGTTTCACAGCAAAACTCCAACAGAGCTCTTTTTTCTACGCCTACAGTTAGACGAACAAGCGAGGGTTTGAGTAGTCGCAGCAAGGCAAAAAAAAGTATGTGCTTTTAACAGCCGTGACTTTCCACGCTAGGAAATAACGCGCAAATTAAAATTGCATTTGTTAATCGGGTAGGTGTTGATCCTGAGAGCTGACAAAGTTAACTTCCTGCGACTGTCCCGGTTTGAGTCAGAGGACTGTTCCATTGCGCGTGAAGACAGAAACAGCCCATTCAATCTAGACATATGGTAACTGAATGGACGATTATTGTTTTGAAATCGTCATGCACTTTAATAGACAATGGTAACATTCGTATTAATTGAAAGTAGTTTTTTTCTCTGGTCTGTTAATATATATTTCATTTGTTACGTATTTCATGTGAATATAGTGCAAATTCAGGGCAATTATTTAATGGCAATGCACTGCTATTGTTTTTTTGCTATTTCTATGATTTAAAGGTTGAAACTGTATCAGCCTATGATTCATAATGCTTTCCCATTCATTGATTGTTTCGCGGAAGTCATGCTTTTTGACCCTGTCCTATTTAGTGGGTTTCCATGGAACTAGCAAAATTTATGGTGTACATTTCACTGATAGTACAGTAGCCTATTAAATTTACACCGACATTTTTGATGTGCGGGATAGATCAATAGTCCCTGTCATTTATGGGAATAGAATACATTTCATTGGAATTGTGAAACGCATCTTTTGCCAGTTTTCGGAAGCACCCTTTCGTACTGCAAGAAAATACCCTGAGCTCTCGATAATTAGTCACGAATAAGGGAACCCCAACCCCCTTATCCATGTGGGCGGGGCCTGTTACTCATATTTTGTCTCTCTGTCCTATACAGATCGGAGTAGCCGAATTTCCGACGCCATGTCTCACTTTAATAATACATTTTCATTTAAATATAACATGCTCTGACTGACATAGGCTTCTGGGCAGTTAACTCACACAATGAATTGATTAATTAATGAATGAGAATTATATAGTAACAATACTATTAGTATTACTAGCCTTGTTGGTATTATAGTAACAAGGCTATTAACAACAATTAAATAACAATGATAATAATAATAAAAATGTTTAATTTGTGGTGCATGTACAATCCATTTCCTCGCAACCATGCAGAAATACTGCAACTTGTTAACTTTATTGTATTTACTGTATCAATGCACTTTCATAAACTCTCTTGCTTCAAATAGTACTTGAAAACTATTTGTTAAAGTTTGTCACGTTCTTGCAATTTCGCCTGAACATGTGTCCTGTTCTCGCGCGGTAGCTAGCTTACTCCCACGGGTTGGAAAGCTGTAGGTGGCGGAGTGGTTGGTTTTCATTTGGTGTGCGAATACAACTATTTGAAGAAAGGACATTTGCAATGTTATCGGCTTGTCAACAGGGGACGATATAGACCAATTTAAAACAGGCTGAAACAATGACGGACAGCCAAGATTTGTAACGCAAATTTGAAACAAAATGTAAAAAGAGTTTGTTCTCCTTCCTGTGATCATTTTAAAATGGAACGAAAATACATGAATTAAGCCATTTGCTTATTTTAATAAATGCATTGTACAAATTATTCCAGTCGAATAGGTTCTGTCATATTACAATACAACTTGAGTTACTCTTCTGATGACCTGATTTACTTAGAACACTAAGTTACAAGAGATGTAAATGTAATGAAAACATATAGAAATGCATGTCGACGACCCGGCGTGAACGCCCTCCCAGTGGTGTCGATCTGTGCCCCGTTTCACAAAAGCGTCTTATAGCAAAGATCATCTTAGAGTGTTTTGTGTTTTTACTGCATTCATTTTATGATAAAAAATATTTAAATTCACTGACATTACATAGAAATCATAGAGGATGAAAGACAAAAAACGAATTACAACAAAAACAAACAAACGATGAAAGTAATATAAGAACATAATGGCCTAAGATGATCTTTATCTAAGGTCCTTTTGCGAAACGGGGCCCTGAGTGTTTGGCCTAAAAAATACGCAAAGCTCTCTGCCCCGATGTGCTTCATTTTGTCATTCATTTGTCCAGTGTGAGTAAATGTGAGTGTGTTCATCTTTTGTAAAAATATTTTGGCATACATATATCAAATGAGTCGAAAATCGAGTCTTGCACCATATACAACTTTTTTTAAGAATAGGCCTAGGCCTAATAAAGAACCCAGTTGTTGTATAGATATGTTTGTTGTTCATAACCCATGCATACTACCCAGGAATCACTCCAATCGAAACTAAATTCCATTAAATGTTTATGCATCGAATTCGCTTTTTCCAAATGGTAGTGAAAGCATATTGGACAGGTTATAAACGTAATTAAAGAAACAATATATACCTAGCCTATATTGAACTTGGCCTACTTTTTACTGTAGCCTATAGATTGGAGATTGTTTTTCGAATATTAGGGCTCCTGTGGTAGGCCTACGTGATAAGTTGTGTGGTAGCCAAAATAATGAAGACAAAGAACTTGATATCAGTAGTATAGGCTACTATAGCACGAACGTCCTGCCACTTAACCCTTGTGTGGTGTTCGGGTCTGTGGGACCCGTATTTAATGTTTACTAAAAGAAAAATTATACAATTCATAATTTTTTCAACCTTGACCTCATTGGCCTTGGCTCATTTTCTGTGATAAACATGTAAAAGAACACAAAAATCACATTTTATCACAAAAAACAAATATCACTTTTATTGATAAATGTGATCTAGCAGAGGTAAATGGTCAATATTAACCATATATACTGTCTATATTGCTTGTAATTGAGATAAAGTCAATATCTCTGAAGTATTTTTACGTAAATTGTTATGGCTTTATTGTTTTAAAAACCAAATAATGTTGTGGGTCCACCAGACCCGCGAACACTGGGTGAGTAACAAAAACACGAACACCACACAAGGGTTAAATAAACCACATGTTAATGTTTATGTATTTACTTTTGCAGGCCATATCACAGAAATGAGAGATGCTGAATTTTCATAATGCCACAAAACCAGATGATTAGTCACGTGAGAATTCGACATCTGTTTTGATTTTTGATTTTGTTCGTCAATCTAAATATTATAATATCCGTAAATATTAACAAATTGATAAATTAAACACCCCTAGCTTTTATCAAAAGTTAAGGAATTTACCGCATAGAATAAACCGAGGTACCAAATGAAACAACATATAATCACTGAAACAGAATATCAAATTATTATTATTTTTTAAAAACATGCGTTACGACTGTATTTCTCCGTTTCCTTGTGTGTATTTGTTGTCGTTACACTACTTCCTGTGTGCACTACAGCCAAGTGTGCGAGAGAAAGGAGATCATCACCCCTCGTCCTCGTTGTAAACCCTTTCTCTCCTCATTACGCTTCATGAAAACAGGCTTCTCGTGACGAAAACATGCTAAAATTCTTTCTGCATCTGCTTTTTCTCTTCAGCCTGGGTCCATGTAAGTGTTCTTTCAAATATTTTTATACAACACATGCCACTGTGACTTCAGATAGGTATGATTAACGGTGTTCTTACGCACATCTGTGTAGTTGTTGGGGGGGCCTAGACAAATCAGCCTATCTCCGCATTGTAGATTATCTTATTAAATTATTGTTAAACCTATGCTTACTACTTTAAGATTATTTAATGGAACAGGACAGTTGTTAACAGGTTAATATGCTTCTTTTTTTTTTTTTACGTTTTATACAATTGTACAGAAAATTCCTCCTGGAATAAGACCGTAGGCTTCATCTTTTAATCATAACGAATAATTATCGTGAAACGTTTATGTTTGTAAACTAAATCATGATTGGGTGCTTACATGCAAGCATCCTCTCTAGATGTTTAGATTAGTAGGGCCTATAGCCTACCACAAGTGCCTGAAAACATTAAGACTTTTCATAAATTTAAATGTTAGGCAACTTAAATGGTCTCTTGTTAACGTTTTTGCTTTAGGCTATGAGGAAAAAAACGAATAAATAAAGATATTGAAAAAATAGGGAAACAACTAGGCCTAAATAAGGGGAAATAAGGTGTCTGTTAAATCAAACTAGGAACCCATTGAGCGTAAATTATTTTTTTTGTTATAGCTATTAAAATGTTGCTTTCTGTGAGGCTTACCAAAATTATTACAATCAACGAATACTTTTGTGATTTTCAGTATTCTTTAAAGATGCACTAGTTTACTGAAGCTCAGGAATAAGCAATGTTTTGTCCTTTTCAGACATAGATTGTGAAATTATATTGAATGGAGAACCAGCGTATATCAAGTGCGATTTAGAAGGTTCATCAACGGTCCTTTGGTTTCGCGTCGGGAAAACTGGGATGGACATCATAGGATTTGTCGACAGCAACGGAAAGGTGACACATAACGACGAGAGCACTGGCTCCACTATCGAGAGCAAGGAACGAATGGAAATAAAACATTTCAACAAGAAGCGCGACAGCGGAGTCTACGGTTGCTCGATGACCTCCGGACAACAATTATTATTTGGCAAGTCTACCATCCTCAAGGGACCCCCTGGTGAGTTATCCGAACGCAGAAATGGGAGTTCTCAAAATTTTTAATTATTTTGTGTCGTAGCCTACGTAGCTAACCTAGAACAGGCAGCTTAGGCTATATTAAACCAACAACTGCCGTTGATTCTGCAACTATTGTGAAAATTACACACAATAATAAGCGATCAGTATATTATTATTATTATTATTATTATTATTATTATTACTCATTATTATGGCTTCATGTGATTTTTCGCTTTATGTGATTTTATGTGATTTTTGTCTCCAGACCCAACCACCACAACAGCTCCTCTTGTGACGACAGCCCCTCCACCCAGCACCACTACGACTCCCTGTCAATGCAAAATATGTGCGTGCTTATGCCTGTCTTTGTCTGTCAGCTCACTTGTGAACTGTACCAAGGGAAGGCCGTAGGTTAGAGCATGAGCAGATTTAGGGATTTTTCACAATGTCACCGTGTTTCTGAGACTGCATGGGTTTCCAATGCACCATGTGCAAACTTCTGCTTCTCTAATCCACTCTGTATTGAACTATGCTTTATGTGCAAGTGAATAGAGCCAAGACTACAGCTAATTAATGAAGCTAATTAATTACCAACAACAATTCTTTACCTACAGGATTTTAAAAAAAAATGTAAATAGTCGAGAAAATTTTTTAACATCGTGATTTAAATGTGGTTGAATTCATATATTCTGGAAATGTATTATGAGATATGCAAATACATATGACAACTGTGTTTCCTCCAAAAAGTGAATAAAAATTGGAGTTATCAAAAAGCAAAAAATAACCTGAACACTAATGCTAGCTCCTGAACATAACCCAATTCCTGCCTCAACCCTAGCACTTACTGTATTCCTAACACTAATCTCAGTCATTTTAATGCATTAGATTTTATTATAGTCAGACTAACGTATATGGATTAGGGTTAGGGTTAGGAATATGGACTTACCTCCCAAAAAGCAGTATTAAAGGTCCGTACTGTGGCCACCGTGCCTAATCTCTGTTCCTTTGCCTCCTTCAGTGAAGAAGCCTGATTCCCAGGGCAGCTGTGAGGTGACCATCTTGGCCCCGTTGGTGGTCGGTTGTGTCCTCCTCTTCCTCATCCTCATCCTCACAATTCACCACTGCAGCCGTGAGTAACCCCCCCCCCCCCCCCCCCCCCCCCCAGCACCCCATTTCACCCATCAAACTCAAAGCAGCCCGTGGGGCACACAGCTACACCCGTCTCCACCTGGCCTTTGCTTCATCTTTACCCACTAAATCTACCTGCGCGTCTCCCAGAGACAGGCAGTTATCTCAAATACACATATTCAAAATATTTAGCTGCATGTACGCATTTCATATGTAATACAGGTTGCTCACTTCTTTTTTTTTGTAAGTTTTATACCTCCGTACCACCTGCAAAGCAACCTATGCCTCCACCATTTTGATTGTAGTTCATTTATTTCTGAGGTATTTCATGTTGTGTAACTAGATGCATATTCATGTAATTTGATGGGATGGTAGGAAGCTTTCTGGATGCGTTTAAACAGAGTGATAGTGACTGTAGTCCTCTATCTCGCTAATGAATTAATTTCGTTGTCTATCACACACTTGCCGTCACTCAAACTGTGCCGAATTTTCATTTGCTTTCAGGGGTTCGAACGAGAGGGTGCCCGCACCACTGCAAGAGAAGGTGAGCCCTTTTTTGGAGTTCTTCCAGAGCTAGAATTTAGAGACAAGTTTCCAAAATGGTGCTTTCTGTCCAGCTTTTCTTGTGCGTTTCCTCACTCTCACAGTGTATCTCCCTTCTCAGGCCCAAGAACCCCACACAAGCCAATCTTGCAACGCCTGGAAGGTACACCTAGCTGCCAACAGCCTCCTCGTCCTCACAGGCAAGGAGATTGAGCGTGTTTGACTGTATAATGAGAGCGACATACCTGAGAAATATAGATATATTTTAAGTATGAATAATGAGGTGAGATCCTATATAGGGAGCTGTCATATATCTATTAATCTTATCCATTGTAAAACAAAGTCTTCCTCATATAAAAAAATTGTATTTTTATTTTTTATAATTATTGTTTGTTTAGCTCAAAAGATGAGACAGCTGTTTAATCGGACTCTGAGGGTGCTTGGTGTGCTTGAAGTAACCTTTACTTTGCAGTGCTTATGATGTTAGAAAAACGTACAGATTACAGATATTGTAATCAATGTAACAAATTAAAATAATTCATTTTGCCGTAAATGTTGCATTTTTTTTTTTTGTAGTGTGTTGTTTCGCCTGAATTATTTGTTTAAATAGGATGATGGAAGATGTTTTAGACAGGCAGTAGATGTAGTTCCTACAAGTCACATGTTTACTTTGTTTTGCAGCTGCACAATACCCGTCAACCAGTGTGTCAATGAGTGTTAATATTATGTTGGTACATTTATAACACATTTGCCATTCTGTTTCCTCATATTTTATTTCAGTGTTTTTTTCGGGAATAAAAATATTTTGCCATTGTGCAGAATGTTCCAGTGTAGCAATTCTGTAGTTTTTGGGTTTCTTCTTGAATCAAACAACAGTAAAATTGCACTGGGTGCAGTTAATACTGTACTGTGGTTGGTTGTGAAGGCTTACTGTTGATATTATATAGCTATATACTGTATATATAATATTACAGTCCATGTGAGATAAAGATTATATCAAACCGTCTGCACGATACGCAGAATGAACAATATTGCTGGAGTTTAATCTTTGACACCCACAATCTTTTCTTTATGTGGCACATGTGATTGCACACAGCTGCTGTAATTCCTGCATGAGGCCTTAAATTCATATGTATAAGCATTAATGTGTGTTGTATATGCAGACCTACATTATTTCTTATGTTGTTTCATGAACAGATTTGCTTGATTAATTCTCAAAGCAGGCCTCTTGTGTTGTAAATATGAATTGCAAGCAGCTATTCCCCAGGTTAATCTCATGGTGAATTCCCTACATGTGTATAATACATCATACAACAAAAACCTACATAGCAAACAGTGCAACTGTATTCCTTTTTATTTTTTCCATTTTTATAAAACACTTCGGAATCCATTTGTTCCAGAAACACCATCATTAAAGCAAAAGTACCCACAACCGTTCAACAAAAACAATGTCTTTTCTAAAATGATTTTTTTTTTTTGTCACAAAATCTTGTATAGCACTTGGTATCAAAGCACTTTTCTATGTGAACCTCAGCAGTGTCTTTAAGGAGGCGTCTACAGGTTAAAATGAGACATTGATTTTCTAAGGGAGAAAGTACTACACAAGTTTACACAAGATGCGGTTAACAAAAGACAAGTTTGACAGAATTCCAGAACACACTCCTAGCCTAGAGCATACCATGAGAATAGACAGAACAATTAGCATTAATCATTAGATCAATGATTACAGAAGAAAGACGAGAAGTGTGAGAGTTGTAAGAGGTGATGAAGGTGGCAGAGAGATAAAAAGATCTGCATAGTACAATACACAAAATGGTAAAGTAACACAATGTATAATGCTTTTTAAAAGACTGGGTGAACATGAAGGGGAAACATTTTAGATATTTGGCAGAGTAAACTAAACGGAAAAGCACTGACGGCAAATGGTGGAGGGACAAACAGCCAAAGATTTATGAGACTTCCCTGTTGCACACCCTTTATCTCTCAAAACCACACAGACATACACACTCTCTCTCACACACACACACACACACACTATCTCCCTTTAGTCACATCTTTGTCCTTTTCTTTTACACTCTCTCATTAAATTGGTAAACCCTAACCATTTAAAATCAAGAAATATAAACAGCAAATGTTCCGAGTGTTACTGTGATTGTGGGGTTGCCAGCATTGCAGACGAATGAGAATCGTATCCCCTCTATGGATGACTCATTAAAAAAGGAGGACTCTCAAGAAAAATTCTCAGGACATTCATTCTGGTGTTTTGAAGGCCATTCAATGAGATCAGACCCCTTCTTTTGTCTCAGGAATTCTAGCGGGGTGGGGGCGGGGAGGGGTATATAGCTCAGGCTTTGCATAGTAATTTTACACAATGCAGAGTAGAATGAATAAAAGTCTGGTGTACAAAAATCACAAATGGTCACCACAAAGGCAGCAATGTCTATGCCCTCCACCTGTATAGATTAAATTAAAAGATGTATACTTTTTGGTCTTGTCCCTGTATGCTTGTCTGCCATGGAACTAATCAGATGTTGTCTGTGACTTTACTCCTGCGCCTAGGACCCGCGTGTTAAAATGTATCACTAAACTGCAACACCAGTCACCCCATGCAGAAGAGATGGAATTGTATTTCAAAATCGAATACAGAGGGGAGGAGGTGGGCATTTTTTTATCATTTTAGAACTAAACACTGGAAAGGAAGGTAGAGAATATTCCAGGAGGTGGCAGAGTGCACCATTTACTCATTAAAGTTTTTTTGTTTTAAACAAAATGTTAGATGTTAAAACAAGAGAAATCAGAGCCAACTTTATGTCAGCTTTTAAATGACATACCCGCGTGCATAATGTAGCGCAGAACGTGGCAATCGTCTGACGTAGTGTGACACAAATTAAAACAAAACAGAAATACACTTCTTCGAGTTTCATTGATCTTGCGAAATGTTACTTTTCTGGTGCGTGTTATGTGAACCAAGGCACGGTGCTGGGTTTGTTTTCTTTTTCTTTTATCTTCAAATATTTTCACCACTGTTTAAGAAATCTGGAGCTCTGTCCCTTTGTCTCTCTGTCCATCTGTCCCTTCTGAGTGTAAGCCAGGTTTCCTATAAAGAAAAAGAGGAAGAAAACGATCCGGTTAGGCTATAGCTGAGCCGGGCAATCGGAGGGAAGTATCTGTTTCTGGATTTCATGCCAACTTCTGCTCTGTTATTTAATCAGCACAATCATTTATACAATGTCATTTATATATTATGTGTATTTACATATGACATCAATTATTGTGTCCATAAATTAACTGTCTATTGTGATTTTATCTACAAATAAACCAGCACACAGTTATTTATATAGAGTAATTGAGCCAGTGGAACTAGTCGAAACCAAAACCTGCACACACACACACACACACACACACACACACACACACACACACACACACACACACACACACACTACCATTTATGGAACAGAATAGCAGCAGAATATAAAAAATATATAATAAAATGCCATACAATGATTATACATGCTACCTACATACTGCGTTTATAATTTTTGTGTAATTTTATTTGACCATATTACACCCTCAAAAACTATGCTACAAAAGATTCAATCTAATTAAATCTAATCATCTTACTTTGCAGGATTATCCTTTTTGAATTTTGTTTTGCTTTCATATTTAGTTTTTTTTAAATATGATGCTACACTCCATGGTTACATGGTTGAGTTGGAATAAGAGACATAATCCTATTCATATGAAACAGATCCTGGCTTTGCGCTCAAACAGTGAAATGGCATCATCAGTGCCAGATGGTCTTGGTTGCGACACCGCACGGCTCAGATGAGCGATGTCGGTTTGCGTTTCCTGTTGCGCATACTGAGCGTTTCCTGTCGACCTGTGCGCGCATCACAGTGCAGACTCGTACCTGTAAAAATTTAGCTTTGCGCCTGCACCAGGTTTCCAGAAACGGCGGCTGCGTCCTCCACAAGGGCCTGATGGAACAGGAAACAAAATGTCATAGGTCATCTCTGCAAAAGAGTTCCTGTCTAAGAGGCTAAGCCATCTCGCTAGTGATCAGCTTGTGATCTCTGCATATGTAAATCTCAATGCTGCTTTAAAGTCTTTTTAGGGGAGTTTAGCAACCAATTGGTAGTTACTTATACAATAGTATAGACTATAATACATATGAATGTCAGTTTGCCTTGTAGATTCAGGAGGATGCTTTAAGGTAACAGGATAGGAACACCATAACATCGGTTTGCTCAGCGTTAAAAAGATTATATTATTATAATTCTATTTTTGACCAATTTGGACTTTGCATGAGAGACTTGCAGGTGCATTACAAGCAGCACCAATACCAACAGACACATAATGATAATAATAATAATAATAATAATAAATTCTATTTAGAGAGCGCATATAGTATCTCAAAGACCCTTCACAAGAAAAATAAAATTAAATAGCTAAAAAATAAATAATAATTAAAAAAAGGGCAGCACAAAACTTGAGGCCTAAAAACAAGGTATAAAAAGTAAAACGTAGGGCATACTGGGAGGGGAAGGGGCTAAGACAGACTGAAGGCAAGATGAAAAATGTGGGTTTTGAGTCCAGTTTTGAATGAGACGAGGGTTCGGTACTCTCGCAGGTGGTTAGGAAGGGAGTTCCAAATTCAGGGGGCAGCTGCACAAAAGACGCGGTTTCCCATAGTTTTGAGCTTGGTCCATGGGATGATGAGCAGATTGGAGCTTACGGATCTGAGGGGCCAGGAGGACTTGTGAAGCTGTAGGAGATTTTTGAGGTAGGTAGGGGCATCATGATATATGGTCTTGAAGGTGAGCAGGGTTATTTTGTAGTTGATACGTTGTGTGATTGGTAGCCAGTGAAGGGACTCCAGGATAGGGGTGATGTGATAATATTTCCAGACCTTCCTCAGGATCTGGGCAGTGCTGTTCTGAATATATTGCAATTTTTGGAGTGATTTGTTTGGAAGACCGACCAGGAGACCATTGCAGTAGTCCAACCTGGCGGAGATGAAAGAATGGATAAGCTTCTCTGCGTCAGCAGTAGTTAGAAAAGGGCGGAGTTTGGCAATGTTGCGCAGGAGATGGAAGGATATTTTACAGATGTTCTTCATGTGGCTCTCAAATGACAGAAGGGTGTCAAATTTTACACCTAGGTTTGTAACAACAGTTGACAGAGTGATGAGAAAGTCACTAATTGTAAGGGAGGTTGTGGTGGCGCCATGGGTTTGGTGAAGAGTGCCAACCAGGAGGATCTTAGTTTTGCTGCTGTTGAGCTGTCATCCAAGCTTTAATCTCCAAGGCAGGAATTTAGACGAGTGCTGGCAGCAGGTAGATTTGGGGTGGCTTTGAGGTATAACTGGGTGTCATCAGCGTAGGTGTGGAAGGATACGTTGTGACGCCGGGATGACGTGACCGAGTGGGAGGAGATAGATCAGGAAGAGAATGGGGCCAAGGACTGAGCCTTGAGGAACACCACAGGTGACCGGGTGAGCTTCAGATCTACACTCACCTATATTGTCAAAGTCAACTCAGTCATCAGTGTAGGTGTGGAAGGATATGTTGTGATGCTGGGATGACATGACCGAGTGGGAGGAGATAGATCAGGAAGAGAATGGGGCCAAGGACTGAGCCTTGAGGAACACCACAGGTGACCGGGTGAGCTTCAGATCTACACTCACCAATATTGACAAAGTCAACTCGGTCAGTGAGGTAGGACTGGAACCATTGCAGGTTGGTTTTGGTGAGAACAATAAAGTCCTGAAGGTGATGGAGGAGGATGGTATGGTTGACTGTGTCGAATGTCGCACTTAGATCAAGGAGGATCAGGCGGCTGGGTAAGCCAGCGTCGGCAGCCATCAGGAGGTTGTTAGTCACCCTGATAAGGGCACTCTCTGTGCTGTGTCCTGGCCTGAAGCCTGATTGGAAGGTTTCATACAGATGATTGGAAGACAGGTAGAGCTGGAGCTGTGATGCAACAGTTTTCTCCAAGACCTTTAAGAGGAATGGGATATAGGTCGAAAATCGGATAGTACAGTGGGGTCGGGGTTTGGTTTCTTGAGGAGGGGGGTGACAGGTGCAGTTTTGAAAGAGAAGGGAACTTTTCCAGAGGTGAGGAAGGTGTTGATTATTTCCATGATAAGAGGGCAGGAGACAGGGCTTAAGCAGAGCAGAGGGAATGGGGTCCAAAGCACATGTGGCTGGTTTCATTTGTGCAATCAGGTCAGTGATGACACTCGGGTTTACCTCCGAGAAATTAGCTAGAGCATTTGGGAAGAGGGGAGGCAGGGAGGGGGGACTGGCTGGATAGGAGGGCGGAGCATTGGAGGAGCTGATGTTATGTCTGATGTCATCAATTGTCCTTTTAAAAAATGTGATGAACTTATCACACTGAGCATCAGTGGGCACGGAGGAAACAGGAGCTGGTTTGAGAAGACGGTTTACAATGGAGGAAAGTTGTCTTGGATTTCCTGGCTGATTATTAATCTTAGTGGAATAACAAGTTGTTGTATACATTGACTGTTGTGTCGAGTGAGGTAGAGTCGCAATGCATAAGCGGTAGGCAGGTGGTGATATAGTCAGAGAGGGTGTTTGTGTTGATGGATTTTGCATTTCTAAATTAAATCAAACAACTTTGGGTTGTAGGGGCAGATAGGGACATATAGCCAATACTTGTCTCTTGCCATACATACCATGTTGTACGTGCATATTTGTTTTAAGTACTGAAGTAAGTAACCTACCGAAGGTATGCCACTAGGCATGGTGGCAGAAGGGTCTAAACCACAAGAGATAACGCCTGTGGTCTCGTCAGAAGTCTGTGGAGACGTGAAGAGGAAGTGATGCAATGATCAGGCACAATTAAAAAAATACGTCTCCCCTGGTTTCATTCTGGCTTGTACCAATGACAGAACGTAAGCTATCCTTCTCGTGAATGTAGTTTACCTTCTTGGCTTTAATGCCTGTCTTCACTTCCTCCTCTGCATGCAAAATTAAGTAAACTAATCTGAATACAGACAAGCTGCTGAATCATTGATTCAGCTGATTCCCCTGAGAATCTCGTACGCCAAACTCATAACTGTAAGACAAACTGAAAATGATGACGGTTTGACAGGGTGAGTGACACCTGTCAAACAGGCAGGTATCTGTTGTCATGTGTCTCCTTTCTCCCTCTCCTCTCACATGTGTTGCATAGATTGACATAGCTGTTCTATTTTTACTAAATGTTTTTTTTTTTTTTTTTACAATAAATGTGATTGGCTGTGGCAGTCTGCTGTGGTCATTTCACTATGGCAGTTAATAGTTAATAATGCCCGAAGACACCCGGGTCTCCCTTCACTTTGATATGAAACATGACTATTGAAACACCTTTACTGAAACTCTCTTGATGTCTTATGTAAACTGGCAAAGACTGTAATGTTTTTGTAGATTGTGTATACCCCATCGTAAAAGTGCGCGGATATCTGGAATCCCATAATAAAATGTACGAGCACAGAATTTCACCATTTTCAGTGGCCATTCACAGTTATCTTAGACCTTGTTCTTTCCACTTTGCAAGTGAAGGCATGCAGCAGGAATGCTGCACAATCAAAGCCTTTTTTGATTTTTTTTTTTTTTGACATGTTGATCACCAGCAGGTTTTTCTCTGAGGGCTGGGGGGCCGGCCAAAAATTTCCCTCTCTCTCTTCTACAACCTTCTCCTCCTGAAGGGTGGGGGTGGGGGGGGGGGGGGGGGGGGGGGGGGGGGGGGTGGTACGGGAGGAGGGGTTAGTAAAAATGTAAAATGAGATGCTGTTTGGGACCATGTGAAATGAAATCCGTGCTTTGGAGAGATCTCACAATCAGAAATAACTGACAAAATATGGTAAAGGTATGGCCCGATATGGCCTAAATAAACAAAAATAATTTTGTTGTCCACAGAAATGTCTTCTTAGAGGTGAATGAGATAATGTAATCATTAAATTAATGTAATATTAAAGTTTAACAATGTAACATAAATCCACAATTGCAACACAGGAACTTGGATGCAGAGGGATGAGACAGATATTTTGTAGTTCATAGTTACTGTTGATAATGGATTAGCAGAACGAAATATAATCGCAGCCATCAGCTCACCTGCTATGGCCACTCTGTGCCATTATAATTGTTTCAGAATCACATTAGATGCAAGCAAGCAAAACAACAAGTTCTTTGTTAAAGTTGAAGAAGCTTATTAATAAAGTAAAACAAGTAAAATAAAATGTCTTCAGGACAGTTATCAGGCGGACGATTTTTAATCTTGCCCACTTTCTGCCCCCTGTTGGCTGCATTATGGTGCCTTTGCCCTGACTGGCTGTTATAAGGGTAATGAGTCAGTAGCAGTGAATGCCCTGACTGGCTGTTATAAGGGTAATGAGTCAGTAGCAGAGAATGCCCTGACTGGCTGTTATAAGGCTAATGAGTCAGTAGCAGCGAATGCCCTGACTGGCTGTTATAAGGGTAATGAGTCAGTAGCAGCAAATGCCCTGACTGGCTGTTATAAGGCTAATGAGTCAGTAGCAGCGAATGCCCTGACTGGCTGTTATAAGGGTAATGAGTCAGTAGCAGCGAATGCCCTGACTGGCTGTTATAAGGGTAACGAGTCAGTAGCAGCGAATCGCCCTGACTGGCCTGTTATAAGGCTAATGAGTCAGTAGCAGTGAATGCCCTGACTGGCTGTTATAAGGGTAAATGAGTCAGTAGCAGCGAATGCCCTGACTGGCTGTTATAAGGGTAGCAAGTCAGTAGCAGAGAATGCCCTGACTGGCTGTTATAAGGCTAATGAGTCAGTAGCAGAGAATGCCCTGACTGGCTGTTATAAGGGTAGCGAGTCAGTAGCAGCGAATGCCCTGACTGGCTGTTAGAAGGGTAAAGAGTCAGTAGCAGCGAATGGCCCTGACTGGCTGTTATAAGGCTAATGAGTCAGTAGCAGTGAATGCCCTGACTGGCTGTTATAAGGGTAGCAAGTCAGTAGCAGAGAATGCCCTGACTGGCTGTTATAAGGGTAGCGAGTCAGTAGCAGAGAATGCCCTGACTGGCTGTTATAAAGGTAACGAGTCAGTAGCAGAGAATGCCCTGACTGGCTGTTATAAGGGTAATGAGTCAGTAGCAGAGAATGCCCTGACTGGCTGTTATGAGGGTAATGAGTCAGTAGCAGAGAATGCCCTGACTGGCTGTTATAAAGGTAAACGAGTCAGTAGCAGAGAATGCCCTGACTGGCTGTTATAAGGGTAATGAGTGAGTAGCAGTGAATGCTCTGACTGGCTGTTATAAAAGGGTAACTGGGCAGTAAGGAGCAAATGCCCACACCCCCTCCCTTAGGACTTGAATGTCCTGAAGGGGGAAACTATGGCACTACACCTGGATTCTGTCTTTGACTGCAACAGGTTCCGGCTCAGGGGAGGAGTCAGAAGCCAGCTCCGGGGAGGAGTCAGAGCCCAGCTCAGGGGTGGAGTCAGAGGCCAGATCAGGGGTGGAGTCAGGCACCAACTCAAAGCCCAGGTCAGTGGTAAAATCAGGGGCCAGCATTGCTGTAGAATCAGGGTCCACCTCAGAGGAAGAGTCAGGGGCCAGTTGAAGGGCAGAGTCAGGGCTCCATTTGGGGGCAGAGTCAGGGGCCAGCTTGGTGGCTGAGTCATGGGTGGAATCAGGGGTTGGCTCAAGGGCCGGCTCAGGGGCAGAATCTGGGCCCAGTTCAGTTGAGGAGTCAAGGGTCAGATCCAGGGAAGATTCAGGGAGAGGACTCAGGGTTCACCTCAAGAGAGTCTGGGGCACAATCAGGGGTTGGGTAATGGGCCAGCTCAGGGCCCAGTTCTATGGCAGGTTCAGGGGTTGGGTTTAGGGCCAGCTCAGGACCCAGCTCTGGGGCAGGTTTGGGGGTTGGCTTATCAGCCAGCTCAGGGTCTGGTTCTGGGGCAGTTTCAGGGGTTAGGTTTATAGGCCAGCTCAGGGCCCTGCTCTGGAGTACATTCAGGGGTTGGGTTTTGGGCCAGCTCAGGACCCAGCTCTGGCACAGGTTCGGGGGTTGCCTTATCAGCCAGCTCAGGGTCTGGTTCTGGGGCAGTTTCAGGGGTTGGGTTATAGGCCAGCTCAGGGCCCTGCTCTGGAGTACATTCAGGGGTTGGGTTATGGGCCAGCTCAGGGCCAGGCTCTATGGCAGGTTCAGGGGTTGGGTTTTGGGCCAGCTCAGGACCCAGCTCTGAGGCAGGTCTGGTGGTTGCCTTATCAGCCAGCTCAGGGCCTGGTTCTGGGGCAGTTTCAGGGGTTGGGTTATAGGCCAGCTGAGGGCCTTGCTCTGGAGTACATTCAGAGGTTGGGTTATGGGCCAGCTCAGGGTCCAGCTCTATAGCAGGTTCAGGGATTGGGGTTTTGGGCCAGCTCAGGACCCAGCTCTGGGGCAGGTTCGGGGGTGTGGCTTATCAGCCAGCTCAGGGTCTGGTTCTGGGGCAGTTTCAGGGGTTAGGTTATAGGCCAGCTCAGGGCCCTGCTCTGGAGTACATTCAGGGGTTGGGTTTTGGGCCAGCTCAGGACCCCAGTTCTATGGCAGGTTCAGGGGTTGGGTTTTGGGCCAGCTCAGGACCCAGCTCTGAGGCAGGTTTGGGGGTTGCCTGATCAGCCAGCTCAGGGTCTGGTTCTGGGGGCAGTTTCAGGGGTTGGGTTATAGGCCAGCTCAGGGGCCCTGCTCTGGAGTACATTCAGGGTTGGGTTATGGGCCAGTTCAGGGCCTGGCTCTGGGCAGATTCAGGGGTTGGTTTATGGGGCAGCTCTGGGCCAAACTCTAGGGCAGGTTCAGGGCAACCCTCAAGGGTGGAAACTGGGGGCAGATTAGGGGTGGTGTCAGGAGTGGATTCAGTGGCTAGATCAGGCACGGGTTTAAGGCAGGATTCAGGCTCAGAGTCAAGGCCCAACTCAGGGGCAGATTCAGGGGAAGAGTCAAAAACCACCTCAGGGGTTGAGTCATGGACAGAGTCAGGACCCAGCTCAGGGGTTGAGTCATGGACAGAGTCAGGACCCAGCTCAGGGGGGAGGGGGAGTCATGGACAGAGTCAGGACCCAGCTCAGGGGAGGAGTCATGGGTGGAGCCAGGACCCACCTCAGGGGTTGAGTCATGGGTGGAGCCAGGACCCACCTCAGGGGTTGAGTCATGGGTGGAGCCAGGACCCACCTCAGGGGTTGAGTCATGGGTGGAGTCAGGACCCAGCTTAGGGGAGTCATGGGGAGATTCAGGGGTCAGCTCAGGGGTGGGCTTAAGAGTGGACTGAAGAGAGGGATCGATGGTGATCCCAAGGGCAGTGTGGCCTTCCAACAGGGTGTCTAAACAGCCTTCTGGAACATGGGTCCTCCCTGCAGACGTCTGAGCACAAAGAGCAACAAATATGCACCTGTGTGTGTGTGTGTGTGTGTGGTGTGTGTGCGCGCGGCGTGTGTGTGTGTGTGAGTGTGCATGTATGTGTGTGCGTGTAAAACTCTCTTACCTGAGCAGGGTCAGCAAACTCTCCATCTAACATGTCAAGAGCCTCCAGGCAAGGCTGAGGAGAGAGAGAGAGAGAGAGAGAGCGAGACAATCAGTTCTGTAGACTATAAAGCCACAAACAACAAAATTTACTGTACAAAATAATATATTTGCCATCTTAACAAAAAAATTGTGCTTGAATAAATTGTAAAAATGGTGGATACGTTGGGATTCCTGAGAGATGATGGGGGGGGGCGGGGGGGGCGGTCACCCCTGCTGAGTGGTGCGCCTTTATGGTACATAGCTTCAATATCACTATGCATGAGGGGGTACTATGGAACTATGTGGGCGTACCTTTAAGTGGTAGTAGTTGTTACATTGCTGTGCATGTCTAGGGTTGCTATAGGCCTTATGTAAGTGTGCTTTCATGTTTGGGTGCTGATGTCACCTTACCTGTTTGAGGGGTGCTGCTGGCACGGCGGCGAAATCACCTGACAGGATGTCCAGGGCCTCTCCAGAGTCCATGTTGGGCTGGGGGGGGGGGGGGGTAGGTATCACACCAAAATATCAGTGCCCACTCCACAAGAACACCGATACTCGTATTGGCAGCTGACATCATCATTATTTTAACCATACAACAGTCTGTCATTCTCCCTCCTGCAGTGCTAAATGAGTTAAGACTGAGCTCACTGCCTCCGTTACCCATGAGCACTCATTCCTGGTGAAAAGTCCATTTACCACCCTGTTGCTCACTCTCAAATACAGTATATTATCAAAGGCAGGCTAAGTCAAAGACACACAAGTCAACACTCTTAGGTTCTCTCAGCTTTTATGTGAAGAGTGAAGATAGATACAGAGAAACATGGACTGGCAGGTAAATTATGAGCTGGGTCACCTGAATAACCTGTTCTTGTCGATATGTGGTCTAATGTACAGGGCGAGTCAACACAGAAAGACACAGTGCAGGGTAAAGGAGGGGTGTGGTCACCTTCTCATCTTCTGGAGGGAGGAGGTCTGTCCCGTTCTCTGCGAACCTGTATTCTGGTGGGATGGTGTCTTCTCTCTCCCCCAAGAGCTCCGCATCTCTGTCCCCACTGTGCCTTCCTGCAGTATACACACACACACACACACACACACACACACACACACACAACACACACGCATATCCACACGCACGCAAGTCCACACACACACACACACACACACACACACACATGTGGGCATGCACACACACCAACACCCACCCACACATACCAGGAAAGGGTTCACTTGTAAGATTACATATCTCCATCGTTTATGAAGGTTGAACCGCATACAGGCGTAACAGTTTAAAGACGAGAGGTCCAGGGTCTATGTCCTGAACAGAGAACCAGCCCCCTTCCTGCACTGGAAGTGAGCCACCACCAGAGAGCGCTGTGCTACACGAGACACTTACGTTGACGACGTCTTTGGGATCGATCTTAGGAGGTTCAGGCTCAGGTTCTGGGGCTGCCAGTGTGTCGCTGAGGGCGCCGAGGGCATCCAGAGGCACAGAGCCCGGCTGGGGGGGGGGGGGGTATGACATTAATCCAGGTCAGAACCACAGAGTGAAAATTGGGGGGGTCAAATATCCAGGTGAGTGCAGGTTACTAGTCCTGCAAACAGGATTAAATTAAGCTGCGCTGCAGCTGAGTTTTTACACCTAACCAGAAGGTTGTGTGGTCAAATCCCGGGTTTGGACATTAAAATGAAAAAAATGAAATAAAATAAAAGTCCTTCCCCCTTGCTCTCATGCTTTTAAATCGGACATTTACGTCCTTCCTCGTGAACCGGGGACTGATCTTTGAAGTCTATGGAGCAGCGGAACTGTTTTAACGTGCGCCTTTAGCCTGATGTGCTAGCCAGTCCCGCCATATGGGTCCGCTATGGGTCTGTCTTCCCCTAGTCCGCTCACCTTATCAGGGATGCTCTGGGTCACAGGCAGAGATACGTCATTAATTGACCTGGTAGGAGGGGA
>CM056376.1:44138610-44144784 GCA_029718625.1 Synaphobranchus kaupii
GAACAAGCCTCGGCCGTCAGAGCTCATTCCGCTTAACATGTTTGTTCATTACAAGGAAACACTTGTTTGGCTGCTCCACCTGCTTATTAAACCTGACTCGGTAAAAACATTCCAGCCAAGTTTCACCACCAACCACATTCCTCTGTTCCATAGGCTGCCCACGGTAACAATGTAGGACAATAAAACATTTTTTTTTAAAAACAGGAACACCCTCATTATAGCATTATCATTCCATTACACCAAAAGCTATTGTGTATTGAGTGGCATTGAGCTTTTATTTCCTGTATGTTTCAGGGCAAAGTTAATAATAGCACTGTGACTGATCAATGGTACAGTGTACTACAAAATTACTGTACATTACGATGATCACTGATTATCCCTCTCTCTCTCTCTCTCTCTCTCTCTCTCTCTCTCTCTCTCACACACATAAATGGACACACACACACCCACACACACACACTCCCTCTGTTTCCAGCTTACCAGCCATTCTGTCAATCAACATCAACTCAACTAAAAGGGCGACCAGCCTAACTGTCAAAAAAAGTGATCAAACTGCTTTAAACACAGACACACCCATAATTAGTGGGAAAACCACAGCGGGTGAAAGTATGACTCTATCCAGTCTGACACATTCCCTGCAAAGACGTCCTCACCGCACCTCCAGGCCCAATGTGAAAATTCACACACATCAGCGAAATGCCAGTGCTCTCCAGAAATAAAACTTTCATATGCTTTTCGCTTAAATTGCCATGTCTGCATAGGAGAGGTCAGCAAGCAGGTCCACAAGGTCAGCACTGCACACAAAACAAAGTGTCTTCCTCTGACTCGTGTCTGTGTGAGTGTGAGGCAAACTACGTTGCATGCTTCAGAGGAGAGCATGTGCTGGCTGCACTGCATTTTCAAACTGGGGAGAAAAAAGGGGTAAAAGTATTTTCCCATTGGATTTATTATTGATTCCTACAACCCCAGTTCCAAAAAAGTTGGGACAGTATGTAAAATGCACATTAAAGCAGAAAGCGGTGATTTGTAAATTCTCTTTTACATATATTTAATTTAAAACAGTACAAAGAAAAGATATTTAATGTTTTACCTTACTAACTTTATTGATCTTTGTAAATATACGCTATTTCCGAATTTGATGTCTGCAACACGTTCCAAAAAAGGGACAGGGCCAAAAAAAAACTTGGAAGTTAAAAATACACCTGTTTGGAATGTTCCACAGGTAAACAGGTGATGCTATCATGACTGGGTATAAAAGGATATCAAAAGACTTTTGATATTTTATTTTCAGCGATAATATAACCTCTGTGCATTTGAATGGATCTCTGTGGGAATTTAGGGGTGGGACTAGATTAAGCTGTAAATTACACAGGAATAGTATGGTTGGCTGAGTGGCTGTAAGTAATCAAGGGTCTGATATCATTTTTGAAGTCAAACTATCGTTGAATCCTTTACTTTGTGCTGACCTATATTCTCTGTGGAAGTACGGCGGCGGAGCGATACTTTACGTTACCTATGAATGTAGTGCCGGCACTGGTCGACTACAACAACGAAGAAGACCAACAAGTTGCAATGGCTACGTTCGCTCCGCCGCCGTACTTCCACAGAGAATATAGGTCAGCACAAAGTAAAGGATTCTACGATAGTTTGACTTCAAAAATGATGGTATAAACACTCAAAATAACCCTGATAGACTGTCATCGTATTTTATTTGCTTTGGGTGCACTGTGGAGTGTTTTAGTGCGTTTGATAGTGGATGCTAGCAGTTACCTTAGAGTTGCGCTAGCATTAGCAATGTGTGTATGTCCAAAAGAAGGGACAGCATGGAATTATCTGAAAATGGTTTCCATCAATTAACTACATCATGGGTAAGTCGCAATTGAGACATTATGTCCAAAATTCCGAACTATCCCTTTAATCTAGTCCCACCTCCCAATTCCCATAGAGATACATTCAAATACAGAGAGGTTATAGTATCGCTTCTAAGAGTACCTGAAAATAAAATATCAAGAGTCTTTTGATATCCTTTTATACCCAGTCATGATAGCATCACCTGTTTACCTGTGGAATGGCAAACAGGTGTTTTTTTGGAGCTTCCCAGTCTTTTTTTTGCCCCTGTCCCAACTGTTTTTGGAACGTGTTGCAGGCATCAAATTCAGAATTAGCATATATTTACAAAAATCAATAATGTCGATAAGGTAAAACATTACATATATTTTCTTTGTACTGTTTTCAATTAAATATATGTAAAAGAAAATTTACAAATCACTGCTTTCTGCTTTTATGTGCATTTTACATACTGTCCAAACTTTTTTGGAATTGGGGTTGTAGATAAAATCTGCAGCTCACTCAATTCCCATGATTCAGCTGGATTTGTGTTCCAGAGCGGCAGGGTGCAGGCACTCCCTTACACTGCTGTTGGTTATCTAACACACAACACAGAACTGCACTGTACACGTGCACCAACTGCCAGAAACCTAGCCTGTGTGTGTGTGTGTGTGTGTGTGTGTGTGTGGTGTGTGTGTGTGTGTGTGTGTGTGTGTGTGTGTGTGTGTGTGTGTGTGTGTGTATGTGTGTGTGTGTGTGTGTGTGTGTGTGTGTGTGTGTGTGTGTGTGTGTGTGTGTGTGTGTGTGCGTGTGCGCATGTCTGTGCAGATGTGTGTGTCTGTGTGTGCTAATGTGCATGTGTATGCATGTTTGTGCACATGTGTGTGTCTGTGTGTGCTAATGTGCATGTGTATGCATGTGTGCACACGTGTGTGTGTGTGTGTGTGTGTGTGTGTGTGTGTGTGTGTGTGCGCGCACATGTTTATCTCTACCTGGGTCTATTAAGCTAGCTACACCAACTCTGAGCCCACCCTCGCTGTATAAAGGGTAATCTACCATACACCACCTATAACAATAATCATTACTTATTCTGCCTCCTGTACACCCCTTCAAACAACCCCCCTGCCTTCTGTATTTTTAACTCCCTCAAACAAGACCCTCCCCTCTCCAAAGCACACCCCCTCACCTCCTTCAGGCCCTGCTACAACACACATCCCGCCGGGGAGGTACAGTTATATAACGGCAGGGAACAGCCCAGGCCTGCCGTCACCATGCCACCCCCCCCCCCCCCCCCCCCCCCCCCGCCACCACCCAGACCCCCGTCTCTGGTGATGTAAGCCCCTGTCAGGGACCAAAAAACATTTCCCAACACGTTCTTCCATCTCTACCTCCGGGACAAAGAGAAGACAAAAAAGAACAAAAAGCTCCCGGTAAGGAAGACACACGGGTCTAAGGGGAGAAAGTCTTCGGGCGGGGGGAAACGGCCACGCCCTTCGGGTGGGGGTTTGTGAAGGGGAGCGGATGTGAAACGTGCGGCCATACGGGAACAGAGTGCAGCCGCACACAGATTGGGTTAGCCAAAGCGGTTAACAACGGTCAGGAACGTGTACAGGTCACAGACGGTGCAAAAGGAGCACACACTCAGCCCCTTGCGCTGTGCGTTTCCTAACTACGAGCGTTACTGTTCGGTAACAAAAGTTTTTGGTGCGCCATTCCAGTACAGAATGTACGTTGCTACAGCACAACTCGATCATGCCCTTTAAAACAAATTTTCAGAGGACTGCACAAAATTCAAATGTTTCACCTTCAAAGGAAGCGAGGGGAATGATTGATAAGGCTATGGAGCTGAGTATCGGGTGGTCCCATAGCACGGTCTGAATCCAGTCCTGGGGGGGGCCGCGGTGTCCGTCGGCTTTCAGCGTGCTCCGGCACCGGCGGTACATTCAAGGTGTCGATTGGCTAAATAATCCAAACACCTGGTCCTCAAGGGAAACCACAAATACCTACGGACACTGCGGCCCCCCAGGACTGGAGTTTACCCCCCCCAGAGCTAAAGAATCACGATCTCCCCTCTCGGGTTTTGTGCAAGCAAGTCAGGGGTGCAACTGTACTGTGGGGGTGCATGTAATAAGCTCCCTATCCAGGAACAGTAAGAGGTTGGCTCAACATGCATTTCCAATCGTATCACAGACTTGCATCGGACTCAACCCAGGGAAATCCGTTCACTTATCATTCAGATGGACTCCGAACTAACCCCCCCCCCCCCCGCCCCCCCACCTCCGCCCCCCGGGTAGAGGATGGCGCACACGGGTACTGGATGACAAACAAAATGAAAATGAGAAAATGAAATGAAAACTGCTGTGTTGACGTAAAGTCATGCGAAGCGCTAAGAGGGGAGTGGAGGGCCCGAGGCCGTGATATTATAAAACCATTTCACTTGCACCTGTACGGCTGTGGCGGGCGATTACATTACAGGTGACAGGTACTTGCCAAGTCTCTCTTCCTCCGGCTCTATCTCTCTCCCTCCCTCTCACAACTCTCTCTATCCGCTCTCCTTCCTATCCCTCTTCTTCTCCACTCTCACCTGATCATCCATACATACGTATATACTGAAACTGGTACACACACACACACACACACACAAACATAGTAGAGACACAAACAGACACACACACACACCGTAGACAAAACATACATAAAACAAAGCAACAAATACAGTTTCCTGCACTTTGGGGGAAACACAGTGTATTCTGTTTGTACATAATAATGAAACTCTCTCTTGCTTTCTCTCTCTATGTATTTATATTCTCATAGCAGCTTGTTCACTGGCATCACTATGTTGTTTACATAGTTTTGTACATATTTATTCAGCTGCGGTTTTTGGCACACCCTGTGACCCAAGTTGTGAGGAGAGACAATACCCATAATCACATGACGCGTGTCCACGGACCCATAGGGTGACGAAACAAACAGAAAAATGCTGTTTGATCAAATGCACGACTAACGCTGGGAGCCAGAAAGAAGAATCACAAACATAAGCTCTCTCTCTCTCGGCTGCAGTGCTTCTAATCAAAAATATCAATTAATCAACATTTATATTATATATTATATCTGATTAGAAAATGCATATAAAACTATAATTCTTATAGTAGCCTAATTATTTTGTTTTGGAGGGCAGTGTCTGTGATTATCACTCCGACAGAGTGATAATCCAGTGTGAGTGTGGATCAATATTGCTGCTCTTCCCTGGGCAGAAACAGTGTTGTTGCAGCAATTGCTCAGACGTCACGCCAAGCTGATGTTGGCATCAGAGATGAGACATTCATTTTGCATACTGTTGCAGGTCATCGAGCACAGACGGGCCGGTCACTGTAACCCTGGCAACCTCTGTCTCCGGCCAATTAGCAACAAAAAAAAAAAATCATTTCGATAACATGTTTAGTCTCAGGATATCTAAGTGCTTCACAGTGAGGTGGGTGATATTCAACCACCACCAACGTGCAGAAGGATGGCAGCCATTTTGAGCAAGGTGACAAAGATAAAAACCTGTTCCATACCTGCTCAGACAGAACAGATCTTCTCACACTGATAAACTGCTAACCTGCCTCCAAATCTGACAGAGGGTGGAGCTTACTGACAGAAGAAAGGATGCGTACATGAAAGGTCTGTTGAGTATTGGGGCCGGAGGGCATGATGTAGGAGCTGCCCCTGACAGGCCTGTGGGTGTGACGCTCCAGTGCTGTGAGAGAGCCATGGCATAGCTGGCATAGCTGACTCCGCTGGCTATAGGCTGCGTGCTTTAGCCTGTGTCCTTTAACCTGTGTACTTTAGTCAAATTGTTTTAGCCTGTGCTCTTGAGCTTATGCACTTTAGCCCATGCGATTCACCCTGCACGCTTTAGTCTGTGCGCTTTATCCTGGGCAATTTAGCCTGTCCTCTTTAGTCTGTATACATTAGCCTAACCCCACTTTAGCCTTTGCACCTGAGACTGTGTGCATTAACCTGGCCACTTAGCCTGTCTCCTTTAACCTGTGTACTTTACCCTAGTCATTTTAGCCTATGCTCTTTAGCCCGTGTGCTTTAGCCTGTGCAGAGCATGCTCTTTAGCCTATGTGCTCTAGCCTATGCACTTTTGCCCGGGTGCTTTAGCCTGGTCACTTTAGCCTGTGCTGTTTAGCCTATGTGCTATAGGCTGTGCAGAGTGTGCTCTTTAGCCTCTGTGCTTAGCATGTGCTCTTTAGCCTGTGTACATTCGCCTGACCACTTTAGTCTGTGTGCTCTAGCCATGTGCACTTTAGCCTGTGTGCTCTAGCCCGTGCACTTTAGCCTGTGTGCTCTAGCCATGTG
>CM056376.1:44145284-44320284 GCA_029718625.1 Synaphobranchus kaupii
AGACAGAGAGAGAGGGGGGAGAAAAGAGAGAGAGCGAGAGAGAGAGAGAGATTGAGAGAGGTGGGGGAGAAAAGAGAGAGAGCGAGAGAGAGAGAGAGAGAGAGGTGGGAGAGAAAAGAGAGAGAGCGAGAGACAAAGAGAGTAGGATTTTAAAGGATGGCAGAATAAGGCAAGACAGGCTCTGAACCTTAGCCAGTGCTCATAAAACAGAACATGTTGTAGATATAATTACATTCCAACCGTCTCATGGCATTCTCAGCAGTTTCAGCAATTCTAGTTGATGTCCAGCAGCAACAAACAAGATAATTTCTTGTGTAATGACAAATCCAAACAGCTGTTGATGCAAGACTTTAAAGAACTTGGCCTCTGAAAGAAAAATGGGACTAATTAATCTGTAAATAAAAGTGAAGTACACAAAAACATATTTAAGTACTATAATTAGACACAAATGCAGACAATGCCGTTTAAACCGGGATTGCTAATATGTACCATTACTAAGAGACATATTAGCAATCCCGGTTTCATGGCATTGTCTGTATTTGTGTGCTAATATGTCTCTAATATCTGCTTTTTGCATGTTCTTACTGTGCTGTTGACTGATCTTGGACAGCATTACAGCATACTGCCCAACACCTTATCTCATGGGCAATACAAGCACGCTTCCTCATATTGATCTCAATCTCCTGCAAGGCACACAGGAGACGATGTGAACAGATAGGTGGGGTGTGTCAAATGGCGTGCTGGTGGGAATCGAGCCAGAGGACTCAGTTACTTGGCAGCCAGCCCTCTTCTGACAAATCACAACAGCTCAAAGGAGGACCCTCTGACCCTGCCCACCTCCTGTTCGAAAGGGGGGCGGAGCATGCAGAGGAGGACAGTTTGCACTCTCACCAAATGTCCTTTGAGAAGAAAGAATCTGCTCTCCTGATACAAGAGAAGCTCTTACAAAACCACCCCCCACCCGTCTCCCTCTCAGACTAGTTCAGAATGTTCCTCATCTAAAGAGAATGTGAGTTGCCAACACAGCAATTTTGCCACCAGACTTAGAGGCTAGCAATGTTAATAAACCAAACTGACAAGATTTTAGCTGTTTTTTTTTTCTTTAAGAGACCAGAGCAATTACTGCCAATACACATATTGTGCCTCAAAATATAGAAAACATGGAAAAGGCGTGTTGAAGCGCCTTCTAGATATCCTCCAGCTTCTGTCTACAGATGTAGTTCTGCAGGGTGATCAAGAGGCTTTTGTTCTACAGATCTCAGGCAACAGTGGATAAGTGGAGTGGAGACAGGAGACAACAAGGAAAATGTGAAAGTGAAGCACCATTGCCACTATTCATCACCTCATGCTTGACGAATACACGGAATCCACCTCACCGGCATTTTGGAATTTTGGGGCCGGGTGCATTCTGAGTTTGGCATTCTGAATTCTAGAAGCTTAGAGATTAGCATTTTTGAGACATTTGGAGTTTTATGTACAAGGCAGGCCTTGTTTAAGGCGAAACCTTAGCAACGCGGGGGCGTGGAGAGTGAGTCAGCGTGTTTGTAAGAAGCTCTGGCCTCCCAAGTAAACCTGGCGCAGGAGAAAGACAGTACCCCAGATTCTGTGCTCGGGTTCAGGCCATCGTTTGAGGCCTGCTCAGGGCTTTTAGCATTGTCAATCCTGGTTTTCAACATAACAAGGACTACTGGTGCCCCTTTATGGCATAACATAATAAGAAGCAAAGACTAAGCTGCTAAAATTAGACTGCTCAGCTTCACACCAAATTACTACCCCCCCCCCCCCCCCCCCCCCCCCCCCTAAAGATGCACAAAGAATCTTGGTGTCAGCATTACATGACCTTTCCAAAATACAGAAAGGGAAAGTTCAGCAAAAGGCCGAGACACATTCACATGCACACACACACACACACACACACACACACACACACACACACGCTTTCATACAGACACGATATCTGGTTTCAAAATGTCTCCTGTACTGGTAGGTTTAGTTCTTCTAAATTTCCCATTGGTCAGTATAATATACAGCCAGACGCATCTCATAGATCAGAGACCTTTGACAGCTGTGGCTCACAACAAGTCGGCAGAGGTAAAATTAATTTAACATTCTTTTACTAACTGTTTCACACTAACGATGGAAGCCCCGTGCTCACAAGAGCCCAGTCTCCTGTGAGGCATTCAAAAAATAGAAAAATAGAAAATAGAAAAAATAAAGATGCCTTTGATGTTCTTTAGTGCACGCTTCCCTTTCACCTGTCAATCACACTGCGTGAGGGCACAGGGAGTAGCCTTTATGCAGGCAAACCTAAAATGCGTCACCGTGCAGCAGATACCTCTTCAAACAGCCTGAAATCTAAACAGATTATTCAAACACAACCGATCTTTAGCAAGGTCCTGATTGTGTTGACATGTGCAAACTTTGCCACAGGCAACACCCTAAACCCGTCCACAGGTACTGCGACTGGAACGCTAAAACCAACATTGCGCCACAAAGGCTGTGGTCATCGCCCTAGCGGATAAATAGTGCTCCGTGCTCCCTTTCCTGTTGTGTCCGAGTACAGCTAAAACAGCGAATCAGGGGAAAGCTGCTTTATTTAGAAACGTCTGAAAAGGGACGTGACTTCACACGGGCCACGGGGTCGAGGAACGGTACAGGGTGCAAAAGGAAAAACTAGCGCATGCAAAAAAAAATGTTTTAAATAAAAACTTCTGTTTGAGGAACGAAACATACGTGTGTGCATAAAGTCACCGAAAGCTCCAGCACTATCACTCATTTCGTTCAATACAGTTCAATACAAATCTCAGTCTCTTTCTTTCTGTTTCTTTCTCCCTCCCTCTTGCTCTCTCTTTCTCTCCCTCAGAATTCCAGACCGTTCCTTATTCCCTGCCCTTTTCCTCTACATTCTTGACCCCCCCCCCAGCCCCTCCTAGACACACACACACCCATCTGCACACCCCCACACCCTCCACCCTTTAACCAATCTCTCTGCCTCGCACCTCCTCCCAAAAGTTTACTCCTATAGCAGACCTCCACAGCAGCTGTGGGAGACACAGTGCCACACAGAGGACAGCAACCAAAAAAATAAACAGAGGCGGAAAAGTGGCAAAACGGTCCCGAGACAGTCGCCCCAGGGCAGCCCCCCTGACACACACAGCCCTGCCGCGGGACGTCTCACCTGCGTCTCCACGGTGACATCCTGTAAGGCCTGCTGTTCCGTGGATCCTTTGAACCAGCTGAAGATTAGCCCCATGGCTGCTGGCTGTAAGCCTCCCTCTGACTCTCTAACAGGCTGTGTGTGCGTGCGCCGGTGTGTGTGTGTGTGTGTGTGTGTTTCCGTGCGAGCGGTGTGTCTGTCCCCGCTCCCAGCACAACGTGAGAGAGAAAGAGAGAGGGGGGGGGGGGGGGGGGGGTGGGGGGAGTGAGGGAGGGAGGGAGGGAGGGAGGGAGAGGGAGGAGGAGGGGTGGGACTCCTTGGCTCTGTATGTAATAGCCCAGAGAGGGAGGGCTCAGCGAAAGAACAGCAGCTTCGCTGGAAAAAAAAAATACCCCGCCCCTCATCACAGGAGCTTGCGCTCCACCACTGGCTCTTTAACCGAAAATAAACTGCGTTCTTCACCAGCGGCCCTGTATAGCGAACACCGCGCATTCCTAGGAACGCACGCTCAAGTCGTGCGAATCCGGCCTATCGCCACGAACAACCACGCTCAACAAACGACTCCTCAATCACATTGCCGTCATGCTGTGCCTAATCACCGCAGAAAAGAACAAGAATATCATACCAATTAAATTTCATTTTCAAATATTCAATGTTCGGCACACCAAAGAAATGAAGAGCTCAGTTAATCAAGTGCTAAAACTGCACATTGCAACACAGCGAGCAAGATGGTCGCACACACAGAAATTAAACCACAACCAGGGGGAAAGCACGAAAGCCCCAAATCTTGTGTCGCTCATAAACGAGGCCAGATGACACATCAAGGCAGCGGCTTTCACGGGCAGATTTCACCACTAGTCACAGCCGCTGGACAGCACACGGTCAGCTATTTTAACAAGAAATCTGTCCGTTGACCGAGCAGTCAGAATTGCTTTGTTATTTCCCGTTTGAATGATTTCAAAGGACCACGCGACAGAGGGGACCGAGAAAAAAACCATCAGAAAAACACACAGAGGCGAATAATGAAGGGGAGGAGGTGGGGTCCAGAAGTGAACCGAACACGGAGCCAAAGTAGAAATGGGGAGGGGGGCTGCAAAATGATTCCCCTGTCTTCAGAAAAGGTTGTATGAAACAGACTGTTGGAAAACAGTCGGGACAGAGGCAGAGCACACATTGGTAGGATAGAGGGGGGCGCAGAAAACAGAAGCTCGCTTGTAAAGGAGAATGCCCGCGCACACAGCTCATCGGGCAGCAGGCCATTACAAACACGTCTGCATTCCCACTGGCTGCTCGGCCCTGACTCTGTGGCTCCCTACACACGGCTTTCAAGGAGGAGACCATGAACCCTGTCCCGACCCGATGTGAACAGATCTGAGATAAGGGTTTAGGGTCCTGACAACAAGGGCTTATCGTTAGAAAATATACACAGTATGCCTGCCATGGGGTTTCAATGACAGTGCTAGATATGAACACGACTATAATAAGCTCAGATTTGAACACCATCAGTGTTATGATATAACCAGGGCTTTGCTATGATATAATTGAGGTTACATCATGCTAAGTAGTAAGTACTACAACCAACAATATGATAAACAATATGGTCACGATTATAATATGTGAACAGTAGTACAGTATATACTTATATTATTATTTTACGATGTCATAATTCCTATAATCAATGCAGTAGTACACTGCCTGGGCAAAAAAAGTCGGACACTCTAATATTTCATTGGACTGCCTTTAGCTTTTACGGCGCGCATTCGTCGTGGCATTGTTTCAACAACCTTATACAACGTCACAACATTTATTTCCGTTCAGAGTTGCATTCATTTTTGGCCGAGATCTTGTATTGACGACGGGAGAGTCAAACCACTCCGTAAAGTCTTCTCAAGCACATCCCAAAGACTTTCAATAGGGTTGAGGTCAGGACTCTGGTGGCCAATTCATGTGTGAAAATGATTCCTCATGCTCCCTGAACAACTCTTTCACAATTTGAGCCCGATGAATCTTGGCATTGTCGTCCTGGAATATGCCCATTGATGGGATAACCTGGTCATTCAGTACATTCAGGTACTCAGCTGACTTCATTTTAGACCTGACCAATTGAAGCAACCCCAGATCATAACACTGCCTCCAGAGGCTTGTACAGTGGGCACTATGCATGACGGGTGCAACAGCAACTTTTTTTTTGGCCAGGCAGTGCATAACGCAGCTTTATGGACAGGGCTATGATGTCATAATAGTGTGAGTCCAACAGTTCAGGTACTATAATATGACCAGAGCTATTATGTCATGAGCGCTATAATGTGTATATAAGTGCGAAAATACAGTCACAGTAATGATGTCAAAAGTGCTATAATGGGTTCAGTGCAACGGTATGCATTCTAGAACACGGTCAGTGTTATAATATAGTAAAGGTATTAGTGCCATAATGACAACAGGGCTGTTTGAGCATCCCCAGGACTGAGGGCTGGTGGTTCTCACATATTTCCTCTCCGTGAGAGAGTTAGTCGGCTGGCTGCTAGCTCACCTGACCTGTCGGACCAGCAGGCGGTTTCACCGTTGGTGCTGCTCATTCCTGCTGTCTCATGCTCCCTCTCGCCCAAAGAGAGACTCCCTCTGCCCTGCGGCTCAAGGCAGAGAGCATGTTCAGCCTGTCTGAGACTATGTATAACCCTGCACGTGACACTATCCACCACTGTAGAGCCAGCTCTGTCATTTACTCAGTTTGTTCAACAAGACAAAACGTAGGCAAGCCTATGAAAGTGTATATTTTCCTTTGGCGATACAGCTGTTTCAGGGCATACCCCATACAGCACCAAATCCTGAAGGGATAACCAGGTTAAGCACAGACGCAGTCATTTAATATCCAATATACTTTTGTACCCTGTGATCTCATACAGATTCCATAGCAACAGGCTGGCCCACAATCTCTGGATGCTCAGTCAAGGCATTGTCATCAATCAGGATAAAATGTGTAATCAGCTGTGCCTTCCTAAGCCACAGATTTAGCAGTTATGTCTAGCACCCCCTTGTGGATTAATTATGCAACTCTGATGTGCAATGACATTGTTGGTTCTGCTCAGTATTCCCACCCTGTCTTTTGTGACAGCAGACTTGAAAGTGCCAGGACTCATGTAAGGGTTATTCCATAGTCAGGGACATTTGAACAGAGGTGACATCATCCCCTGGAAAAACAACACGACACAAAATGGACGCAGTCGCCACAGCGGCCCAGGGGAAACGTCATAAAAAGTCAACACGAGTCTCACATATTCGATTCCCAGCGACTGTCCCCAAGCGCGGGGGCCAAATTAGACAAATCGCAAACTGCCCAGGCCTCGTCAAGAAGCCAACGCCATCGGAGACGACGGGTCTCTGGAAGGCCGCGACCTTTCTGTGACCCTGTTGGACAGATGTCTGGGCAGGGACGAGCACAGCGGGCACACTGGGTGTTAGGCTGGTAAACCAGCACTGCAGCGGAGGCTATTCTTAGCCTGTACATGGGACCCCTGTCGCCAGCTACTGACTAAACCAACAGGGTCTGCTGGCAGCGGGATAGAGAGTTCCTTTTCCCCAACCCCACTGTCCCACCCTTTCTCTCTCATTTCAGCTTCTACGCATTTACCTTCTCTCTTTCTTTCTCCCCCTCTTTCTCTTGCTTGTTCCCTCTATCATATCATCTTTTTCTCTCGCCCTGTTTCTCATTCCTCTCAGCCTCTCCATATTTGTCCTATTCACTCCTCTCACTCTCCTCCTTTTGGCCCTTGCCTTACAGTAAAAGTTATTTCCGTACTGTTTAATAGTCCCTGGAACTCCTCAAAACCTGAAACACCAAAGAGAATTAAAGGGCTAAGTTGGAACGGACCATAGAATGCACCATCTCCCTCGTGATTAAAGGTCCTTGACTTTAGGCTACACAGTCTATTTTGAGTTCTGAATTCTAATTCAGAATTCAGAACACTGCAGACTTACAGAACTCTCTGTAGCTGGCTGTAACTTTATTTGTATAATTTTGCCTCAAAATGGGTGCCAGGCTCCTCCACCCCCATCGTCCGTCCCCCATCCCCGCCCACACTCACAGTTGCAGGCAGTTACTGGCTCTGACACTGTTTACCCACTGAAATGTTCATTGCAGAATACAACAATGTCTCTATGCAGTTTCTGGCCAAAAGTAATTATGATGACAAATGACTGACTAACCCCTGCCCTCCACAGAGACACTGGGGATCTGGGGACTTTATAGAATCAAACATATTGCAACATTCTATTGAAGGGTGCTGACAAAAGCACTTACCTCTATGAAACACTAGGGGGCAAAAACATCTAAAAACAGCACTACATTCACCAGGGGAAAGAGCTTTAGCTCATGAAACTTAACTTCAAGTTTCAACAAAAGGAACTTTACTTTAAACAGTTATATGATATCATGTAACCAAATAAAGTAACTGCGTGAATACAAACGTAGCTTTTGGAAAAGGGGAGGAGAGTTAAAAATGACCTTTTGTTTTCAGACAGCATTGTCTTGTCTCAACAAGGCAAGGGCTTGAACAAGTGAAGAATGACAATACTTGGCACATTGAGGGGAGTTTCCCGCCGCTGAAGAAAGCAAACATTATGACATCACGTGGCTGGCTTCCATCCATCTGCTGGTTGCCATGGTTAACAGTAAATTAAGTGACTGTGCACAGACAGCCAGGAAGAAACAGCCTATTTAACTGAAGCTGTGGTTGCTGTAAGCCAGGCAGCTGGAACCCAAACACACCGATAGAAAGGTATGAGGTCTTACCTCTGCAACTGGGGCAAGGCCGCCATTTGCCACAAGGGGTTCTGCAGGGGTGCCGTCTGGACCCGCCTGGGCTGCAGCCTGAGCCCTCTTCTGTGCCTGCTACAGTATGGAAAACACACATACAGAGAAACACACACATTGAACAGTGTTAGCAAAGACATATCACCGCCACTGATTGCTATAGATACTTTTAAACTTCATACTGACAGCATACTGATGACATAAAATTACATTAGACATTCATGGAGTAAGTATAATGTTTGATTTTTGTGCCAACCTCATAGACTGTATCACAATTTGTAGCTACCCTTGCAGAAGTAACTCTACAAAGTAGCAGTGACAAATTAAAGCTTAATAATGTAATAGTTTGCAATAATTCTATCCCCTGTTCATCATCTAAATGTACTATCCACATATCACATTTTGAATTTAAGTGTGCAAAAGAAATAAAAATCGAAGTATATTTCAAATATGCTCCAGTAACTGTAGACCATGAGTATCATTGCGTGTCATGAGAAACTCTACCAGCAGGGGGCGCCGTGTTAACTAGGCATGCAGTGATGATTGACAGGAACCGCAGTCAGCACCCACATAATCTGGAAGCTCATGCCATTACTCTCTCATGCTGTGATGTGCAAATATACAAAATGAAAGTAAACAAAACCAGGTCTGGCAGACAAACAGTAGGTTTATGGTTTTTTTTCAGATGTTATCCCTCTCAGACCTGAAGAGGTGTTAGGAGCCCAGCACACCATGTGCATATAATGTCATATACAGTCTGTAAGCGTTTCACAAATATGCAAATTGGAGTTTTATGACCCCTCGACTTTATCAGTTGATCTGTGGAGTGTGCTCTGGTGCAAAATGGCTGCCGTGTACCACACAGGTGCAAGCTAAACATTGCTGTGGTCGAACTTACCCAGTGTACCCATCCCCTTACCCTCAACACACTGAGAGATGCCTTTAGATCTTAGAAAATAAGTTAAAGTGGTGTATAAATTAAATTAAATTAATTTTTTCATTCATTCAAATGAGTACAGTTGTCAAGACAGGAGAGTCCCTGCCTATCCTTCGACACAGACTAAAAACCCTTCTTCAGATTGCACCATGGGTCCTCTGACCCTCTTAAAACTATCCTCTTTCAGTCTGTCTGAATTAAATTTCCTTATGCAGTAGTAATGCTATATGTATAATAGTGCAAGGACAGGTTTAGCTATGCAGATGTATTTTACTTTTTGTTCACAATACTAATTGTTGGTGTTGTTTGGCTAACTTTGCACTTACTGATTATAAATGGGTTTCCTGTGTCTTCGTGGTGATATTACACTTTTGAATTCCTGAACCTGAGAAAACTGTTTATAAGTCACTTTTATAAGTCACTCTGGATAGAAGGGTCTTCAAAGAGAATGTAATATAATGTAAATGCAAGTTCCAGAGCTAGAGTAACAGTACCCCATGAAAATCTAACTATAGACTTGACATCCCATCAGCATATTATGCAAAACCTTGCATAACGTTTGCCTGCTCGAAATAATCGCACGTCATAGAGCAGGAGCAACACCGGAGGGCTGAAACATAATCACTTAAAAAAAAAAGACTTGCTGTTGAGTGATCAGCTACGTAAGTAAATCAAACTATGTAAGTTTACACAGGTCTTGTCTGATTGTTTTACACGGAGCTAGAGGTGCCTGCAAAGGCTTGTAAACATCTCTCTTTGACAAACAATCTTGACCTCCAACGTGACCCCCCCCCCCTCCCCTTAAACACTGTGGATATTGTTAATGTACTGTATACATGACTTTAGCATTGTATGCACGCGTCCTCTCGCTATTGCCTTTTCTTAAGCAACAACACAGATCAACAGGAGATCTTTTTCAGCATTTTGACCATAAAGTTTATTTGTTCAGATTGGAAAAAATCTGCAAGTGTGCCTGCAGCTGTTAACTTTTTACACATGTAAAAACCAAGTGCATTTTAATATTTCAGTAAGTTAGGCTATGTTGTTGGGCCTGAAACTGAATTTCTTCATAAAGTGGGTTGGGTTGTGAGCTAGGAAACTTTGGGAAGTATTATGCTACAGGCTTTTTTTTGGGGAGGGGGAGTGGGTAGTCTGTGCACATGTAATCCCTTCCACCCAAGCTCTCTATCTCTCTAATTGCAAAGGAACGGGGGTTTTATAGGACTGATTCAAGAACAATCATGAACAGCGGTGGCATACTGGCCATTCTCTGCATTTAATCTGATGGATTAGTTCCGTAAAGAACACAGCAATGGCTATTGAGACGATCACGATTTTGATCATGCGAGTGATCGGGGTTCAGTGAATGCTTTGCATAATGCCTCCTGGCAGCTGTCTGCCACAGGCGAAACCTGTTTGCTCGGGGTGTGGGCACTGATCTCAGGAACAAAATTTCAATGTCACTCTCATTTGACTAACTATAGGGACCGAACACAGGGGTAGGCAGATTTTCACATGTCCCAGAAAGAAAGAAAAAAAAAAAGCCAACCTCCCCGCTGGAGAGCGCACATCTCCTCTGCCCTGAACAAGACCGGGAGGTACTGAGCTGTGTTTAACAGGAACGGGTTTCACCATTTCACGGCTATCTGAGGAATGCTAAGGAGATAAGCACGGGCACGCGATGGGCATCGCTGTTTAGGATCAGCTGCATATTGACCTGCCTGTCCCACAACTTGCCAGAAATGGAATATATTCAAATAAATATGTCATCAAAACATTGCTGCACTTCACCATTTGTTAGCCAAATGTACACATTTAAGATATCACAAGTGCCACTGCTGTGAAATATATTTATCATATCAAGTCCAAAATGAATTGCAATATATTCCATTTACTGTATGTAAGGAATTGGTGAATATGTGATTAAAACGCAATTAATATTTATTGTTATTATTATGCTATCAACACAAACTCCTTTTTTGTTGCAGTCTTTTTTTGTCCTAATGACAGCACTATTTAACCTCTTCCATGAAATGATTTATGAATAGTCTCCACACATAGTGTAATGCAATAAAGAATTAACTTCCTTGTTTCCACATCTGTTGTAGAATCATGGCATGGTGACATATATTCTGGGTCAGGTGGGGCAAAGAATCTAAATTTCCCGTAGATATGAGTGTGTGAGTGAATGGTACGTGTACCCTGTGATGGATTGCAACCTGTTCAGGGGATATTCCTAGCTCAAATAGCTTTAGCTATCATTGTGCTATAACGATGTGCAGGTTATGACCAAAGCTACTTCCCTTCAAGCTTTCTTCACTCGTCTGTTCACTAAACTTAAATACTGAACAATTTTTTTAATTTTTTTATTCTCCGGTAAATAACCTGCGGTCCACTGACCATACCACACCCGGGTTCAAGTAGAAGATCAGTGCGATAAGCACTGTAAATACAGCATACTCTCTTTCTTACACACACACACACACACACACACACACACACACACACACACACACACACACACACACACACACACACACACACACACACACACACACACACACACACACACACACACACACACACACACACACACACACACACACACACACACAAAGAGAGGCCCACCCAGGCTCTGCTCCCTTCCAACAGGGGCGAGACGTGTTTCATTAGCAGGCTAGTGCCAAATGCCAGTGCATTAAGAATAGAAAATACTAGAGCAATCCTTTAAGCTCAGACCTGTTTGTTTTGTCTGATCTCTGTGTTATCTTGGAAGTGTTAACTTTTACACCAATATGGCTTTGCTGATAGGTCCATGACTATGTTGCCAGCACACACCTTCTGTACATGCCTTCTGTGTCAGAACTCTTTACTGCAAAAAGGTCTGCTGTTTCTGTTGAAAACATATATGCTTAGTTTTTTTAGATGGGTTTATCACAATAATGCAATATTATTATATTTTATTATTATTTTGTACACTGTTTATACTGTAGCAACAGCACAGTTTGGAAGTGCAGGTGACTGTGTTGCAGGTGACTGAGTGCTGTGCATACTCAATATCAACCAGCGTACACTGCAAAACTACTGGTGTTAAATCAATTATTGCAGTGTTCAAAAGGGACAATACGCAATCAGAGTCACAAGCATTCGTTCAGAGTTGACTTTACACCGAAGATTTTCTTGTGGGTGGACAAAATTCTTATCCTTTTCACCACTGATATCACTCCACCTCAGCCCTGTATAAACAGACATTTGCCTGTCTAGCACTCAAAAGGACACTACCCTCCGCAAGCACGTCAATGGCATGCATTGCTCATGCTGCACACTCAACCTGTCCACGGTGAGCAATGCCACGGCCCAACTCCCTTAAAGCAGCGCGATCAATCCGTCATACATCCCAGCTCCGTGTGTGCTTCCCCGCCACTGCTGTGCAATTCAATCCGCCCTCCACTCACCAGAATATCTCAACTGGAGCATGAGTTTTGATGTTTATTTTTTTGAATCAGCAAAATCGTTCAATATTTCAGACGTCACTTTTGCTTTTTCCTTTACTATTTTTTTTAATTTTTTTTTTAACAAAAACATGATGGGTGATTCAAGGTTTTGTCTTACTTGCCTTAAAAAAAAAAATGTATTAATACTTTCTGGGAACCATTTCGCATAAGTTAACTTCCACGCACTTTCAGTACAGCACGGGCAATGCATGCAGATGTTCCCGTAGGGAGTGCAGCGTGGAATGTCCGAGCTATTCCCAAGCCAAAGTACTGCAAAGGAATGCAACACCAGAAAAGCCTGAATATTTACGCCTGCTTACAGCACTAGATCTCCGTAACCTGGTTTAAGTTCTGGTCGGCCTTAAAGGTCTGATTTTATTCCTAATTATATACGCTGGGTTTTTTTAAAGTTTTTTTTTTAAAGCAATCCTTTTTAATGTTTAACTTTTTATTGTTAATTTTTTTATTGTTTAACCTTTGGCCGCAGCAACTTTAACCACAAAGTTGTTTGATTTCTCTAGAGCACGGCTGGCAGAGGCAACATGAGAACTAGCCCACAATTTAGCAGGTCAATATGGATCCCTGGTAAATGTGTTCTCTTCGTCAGAATCATACGCTGAAATCTTCCTGTGGTTGTTAGTGTAGTTTCAGGATGAGGTCATGCAGCGGACAAAGAGGGACAGAGATATCCTAGATCAAATATCAGACAAACAACCTAGGCTCTGAAGGAGCAACAAATGAGACATAGGCAGGCAGCAAGACTATTGGAAGAACTGCGTGAGCGCTCCTTCGTTTCTCTTTGAGAAGCGGGTAAATTGAGTAGCGCCCAGTCGATCTGCAAGGTCTGTCTCCTTGCTGCGACATGATTGGGTGAATCAGGAGAGCGCAGGCAGGCGTTGCGTCTCGTCCGCGGCATGTCCCGGCAGCTGCCGCCGCTTGTCACTCTGCAGCCGTGCAGCTGAACTGCGCGGTCCGAGCGCATGCTCGTCTGCGCTCTCCTGATTTTGACCAATCACGTTGCAACGATGAGACAGGCCTGTCAGCACAACTGGGCGCTCTGGCCAAAAGAGGCCAGGGTTGCCCTGGCAACTGAAACCCTGCTTCCATGGGCCAATGCTAATAGCTAACTGGGGTGTCATTCAGCATTGCTGCCATCCATCCACAGTCAGTACATGTTCAGGATTTGATATGAGATGGCGGGGCCCATCCAAATTCAACCCAGTCTTGTGCAACACAGCAGTGCACCTAGTGCATAGGCCTACATCTTGTGGCTTTCCCTTTCCCTGATAGATTCTCTTCAGCAGAGGAACACTTATGATATTATGATGTTATATTAGCTCAGTATATAGTACGCAGGTCAGGGATCTTGCATTTGTCTGTGAAGTCATGAGAAGAGGGAGGGGGCTTTTATACAGCGATTCAAAACGAGAAGAAACACAGCAGCAATTCTTCCAGCTCTCCCGGTTCCCACGAAGGAATCAACCTACATGCCTTCAGGGTCATAAAATATTGCTGAGCCAGAAACTTCTCTGTTCTGCAATTCCGAATAATTTACATTTACATCATTTGGCAGAATTTTCGTACAGATGCAGGAGTCACGTGAACCTGCCCACTGTTTTTCATATATGACGTGATTTCAACGACACTTCGCAACTGCAACTGTACCAAGTGCTACTACACAGTAAAATGTCCAGTGTTAATTCAACTCTCACAGAGTACATATGAGCCTAATCTGGCCAGAGTAGGTTTATGTGTACTCTGCTAGAGTTGAATTAGCACTGCACATTTTACTGTGAATTTACTGTGTAGGCTATATACAGTGGTTGCACAGTGTATACTGCCTCCTTCCCCAGTTAAATCAAACAAATTATGTTTAATGCCCAGAGATGATCAGATTAAGCAAAGTGTTGGCAGACATTCCCACGCCTGGTGCAGGGATGATTCTTGCTCAGAAAGCGCAGACCTCCGTAGGCTACTATTATAAGAATCAATCAAAAACGAGGAGCAGTTTTTTTTTTCAATTTCTGCCATTACGTTCTCATAAACATTGCTGCCGACCTGACAAAAATGTGCCAGTAAATTTTGACATATTGCTCGGGTGCATAAAACTCAAGAATAACCTACTACAGCTGTCAGTGTTACACCTGCAACTAAAGACAAGCAACCCCTCAAGAAACATTCCTGACCCAGTGAAACAGACGGAGCGGAGCGTAGCTACATGTTAAAAGTGCGTCTGAGATACCTCGCTTAATTTACAGTATAGGCTACTCACGAGATACGTCCAGTACGCCGCATAAGCCATCAGGGGTAATGTTAAGCAAATGGATACAAAATATAAAAAATCTAGGAAAAAACGGCCGCCAAGTCCTGTTCCTTCCTTCCCAGGTGTTCTTTACAGAAGGTAGTGCCGTACGCCGAAGAAGTTATAATTGCTGGGGGGGGAAAAAAACTTCCAGGGCGGACACGGCGATGATGTAAGAAAACAGACAAGTTTGAGCTGCATGGCCCATCCCTTCTTTTTGGTTGCATTTTTTGTGCACTCTAGCCCTGCCAGCGAGATAAAGTAGCATAATTAAGCAAACAGCCACACTCACTGACGGATTGACAGAATTAGGCTAGGTGTGCTGCTGGGGCAGAAAATAAAACACCCCCCACGTAGATAGTAAAATGCATGTTCTTTTTTGTGTGCGCGTACAGGCAATTTATTTTCCATGTACGAAGTTTATTTTCATGTTCCAAAGCGATACAACCAAAGTAGCCTACATGTATATCAGACGATTAGCACGAGGAGGAGGGAAACGCCCCCGTCTTCGGCTCTCGAATGACCCGTTTTCGGCAGCGCCAATTACGAAACAGTTAAGGTTTGCAATTCTCTCATTAAAATGTATGTATTTTATCCGTAGCTTACTTATTATAAGATCATAAAATGGCTTCAGCCGGCCGCGGTTCTTGCTCGGTGTCAACATAAGGATGTTAGTATACTAACATTACCGGCGTAATAAGGTGGAAAAAATCTCTGCAAAAACGGACGCAATGAACACATTTTTATTTATTTATCTGAAACTCACCCTCTTCCTTTGGCGGCTGTGCTTTCGCCTCTTGCTCGGCATCCTTGCGCAGCAAACAGATCTGCTAAAACAACGAACGAGTTTCTCGATGCTGGATGCACCGGTGTAGGCTACCCCGACCCTTCTAACCAGATGTTACAGCTCACTCTGACAATATGCTTCTATTTAAAGCACTTTTGCCCCGACTTTGCGGACCCTGTCGAGGGCGGGGGGAATGGGGAGCTCAAAGAGGGATCGGGGGGCGTGGGCTAACGTCCCCCGTGGGCAACCCCTCGTAGATTAACTAGGAGTGGGTCAGCACTGCCCGCGTCGTAGTGTTATGTAACTCACCAGAACTGATATTGGCTGTGTACTGTGCTTAACGTGCTATTGCCACCTCGGTCTTGCTGCAGGCTAAATTTATGACTTTAGTGCGTACGTACACAGTGGTCCGAACCGATGCCGCGGGAATAGGCTAATCACCGCGGTTATGTAACTGCGCGAACTACACTCCGCTTCGCTTCATTCGCCCGATGCACATCATAAAAAGGAAATATTCGCATTGTCTGGTGATGACACACCGAATTTAGTAACCCTACATATCGCTGAAAAATACAAACTTTACCCCAGAAACCCCCCCAAAAAACAACAAAAAAAACATGATTGAACGTGGCACGTGCAATGAACCCGATTAAGCAGCCCGGTCCTATAGGCCAGGAGGTTGTCCTCCTTTGCTTGGGTAAAGCAGTGGTCTTATATTTAACCAAAACTACACCTCCTCCCTCCCATCAACCACACGCACACACACACACACACACACACACACACACACACACACTCTCTATCTTAGGTAGAGATAACCTTGTTTGTGGGGAGGGGAACTTATACTCCAGCTTTTCACCAAGGCACAGCATAGCCTACTGTGTAGAAAATAGAGGGAGCAGTTTTTGCAGAGCTTAATTGGAATTTGGAACTCTAATTCAAAGAGCATATATTTATACTTCCATTAAACTTTGAGCCATTGAGAGAGTTGCATTAGCATTAATTGAGCTGCTGTCTTTGAGAGAGTTGCACTAGCATTAATCAAGCTGGGGTCTTTGAGAGAGTTGCAATAGCATTAATCGAGCTGGGGTCTTTGAGAGAGTTGCAATAGCATTAATCGAGCTGGGGTCTTTGAGAGAGTTGCAATAGCATTAATCGAGCTGGGGTCTTTGAGAGAGTTGCAATAGCATTAATCGAGCTGGGATCTTTGAGAGAGTTGCACTAGCATTAATCGAGCTGGGATCTTTGTGAGAGTTGCATTAGCATTAATCGAGCTGGGATCTTTGAGAGAGTTGCACTAGCATTAATCGAGCTGGGATCTTTGAGAGTTGCACTAGCATTAATCGAGCTGGGATCTTTGAGAGAGTTGCACTAGCATTAATCGAGCTGGGATCTTTGTGAGAGTTGCACTAGCATTAATCGAGCTGGGATCTTTGAGTGAGTTGCACTAGCATTAATTGAGCTGGGATCTTTGAGAGAGTTGCACTAGCGTTAATCAAGATGGTTGTACTAGCTTAAGTGGAGTCTCCGTGTAGCTGTGAGATACCAGAGGCCCAGTAACCAGACCATACTGATGACTGATGAGAGCCTGAACAGCATTTCTGATGTAAATGAGTGTTGGAGTGAGGGTTCAATGCAAGCAAGCTGTAGCACTGTGAGCCAATCAGCGTCTTGTGTTATCGAGGTATTACACGTATGCACTCATACAAGCACAGGTGCACACACATGCACATGCGCGCGCACACACACACACACACACACACACAGCTTCTCTCACACAGAGAGACCCTCTCTCTCTCAGTCTCACATACACACACACACATACATGCACACACAATCAGCATCTCTCTAACACACAGAGTGGCACACACATACACAAACACACAGCCACTCAACAGGTCATTAAAAGCTACCAGTCTCCCTCTTATTTCCTGTAAACATTGTTTCTTTATCAACATCCAGATCTCTAGGGAGAACAGATTACTGTAAAGGCGCTGAGCTGGGACATGTGTAGCCCATGCATGAGTGAGTGTGTAGTTGCAGCATATATAAAATGTAAAGTATAAAGTGTCTGGTTCAAACTCCTGACCTTTAGAGTCCAGAGCCTACTGTGGAGCCCCGCCCACTGTTTGACCTCTCTGTCTGCTACAGAATCCCTCTACAACCATGCTGAACTGTGGAAATTTAATCAGAAACCTGTGTACACGTGTGCCTTTGTTCGCAAGCCATGTGGTTACATAACCCCCCCAGAAATAGGGAACAGTTTAAAAAAAAGAAGGAGAAAAAAAGGGAGAGAATTCAAATTCTCAGCTGCATGAATAGAATGACGGGTCTGAAATTGGAGAGGGGTGGTCCTGCAAACGCATACAGTACTGAGTGTGTGTGTGTGTGTGTGTGTGTGTGTGTGTGTCAGACTGTGTGTGAGAGAGATGCTGATTGTGTGTGAGTGTGTGCGAGTGTGTGTGTGTGTGTGTGTGTGTGTGTGTGTGTGTGTGTGTGTGTGTGTGTGTGTGTGTGTGTGTCAGACTGTGTGTGAGAGAGATGCTGAGTGTGTGTGCATGCATGCATGCATACATAGGCGTGTACAGTTGAAGTCGAAAGTTTACTTACCTTAGCCAAATCCATTTAAACTCAGTTTTTCACAATTCCTGACATTCAATCCTAGTAAACATTCCCTGTCTTAGGTCAGTTAGGATCACAACTTTATTTTAAGAATGTGAAATGTCAGAATAATAGTAGAGAGAATGATTTATTTCAGCTTTTATTTCTTTCATCACATTCCCAGTGGGTCAGAAGTTTACATACACTCTGTTAGTATTTGGTAGCATTGTCTTTAAATTGTTTAACTTGGGTCAAACGTTTCGGGTAGCCTTCCACAAGCTTCTCACAATAAGTTGCTGGAATTTTGACCCATTCCTCCTGACAGAACTGGTGTAACTGAGTTAGGTTTGTAGGCCTCCTTGCTTGCACATGCTTTTTCAGTTCTGCCCACAAATTTTTGATTGGATTGAGGTCAGGACTTTGTGACGGCCGCTCCAATACTTTGACTTTGTTGTCCTTAAGCCATTTTTCCACAACTTTGGAAGTATGCTTTGGGTCATTGCCCATTTGGAAGAGCCATTTGCAACCAAGCTTTAACTTCCTGGCTGATGTCTTGAGATGTTGCTTCAATATATCCACATAATTTTCCTTCCTGATGCTGCCACCCCTGTGCTTCACGGTTGGGATGGTGTTCTTCAGCTTGCAAGCCTCACCCTTTTTCCTCCAAACATAACGATGGTCATTATGGCCAAACAGCTACATTTTTGTTTCATCGGACCAGAGGACATTTCTACAAAAAGTAAGTCCACATGTGCAGTTGCAAACTGTAGTTTGGCTTTTTTATGGCAGTTTTGGAGTAGTGGCTTCTTCTTGGCTGAGCAGCCTTTAAGGTTATGTCGATATGGGACTTGTTTTACTGTGGATATACAGTTGTGTTCAAATAAATAGCAGTGCGTTAAAAAAAGTGAATAAAGTGCAAATATTTTTTAATAGCTTTTAGTTCCATATTTCAAATGTAGTGGAAACTACAAAATCCTTTTGTCTGGAACCAAGATGTTGTGTGTTTGGGGTCGTTGTCTTGTTGGAACACCCATTTCAGGGGAATTTCCTCTTCGGCATACGGCAACATAATCTCTTCAAGTATTTTGATGTATTCAAACTGATCCATGATCCCTGGTATACGATAAATAGGCCCAACACCGTAGTATGAAAAACATCCCCATACCATGATTTTTGCGCCACCATGCTTCACTGTCTTCACAGTGTGCTGTGGTTTGAATTCAGTACCCGGGGGTCGTCTGACGTACTGTCGACGACCACTAGACCCGAAAAGAACAATTTTACTCTCATCAGTTCACAGAATGTTACGCCATTTCTCTTTGGGCCAATCGATGTGTTCCTTGGAAAATTTTAACCGATTCTGCACATGCCGTTTTTTCAACAATGGTGCTTAACGGGGGCTTCTTGCTGATAGCTTAGCTTCGATCAAACGTCTTCTGACTGTAACAGCACTTACAGGTAATTTTAGATCATCTTTGATCTTTCCGGAGGTGATGATTGGCTGAATCTTTGCCATTCTGATTATTCTTCAATCCATTTTAACAGTAGTTGCTCGTTTTCTTCCGTGTGTTTTGGGTTTTTGTTGCCATTTTAAAGCATTTGAGATCATTTTAACTGAGCATCCTATAATTTGCTGCACTTCTTTATACGTTTTCCCCTCTCCAATCAACTTTTTAATCAAATTACGTTGTTCCTCCGAACAATGTTTGGAACGGCCCATTTTACTTAGCAATTCAGAAGGAAATATATTTTATAACAATGTGTGAAACATTTGCTTCCCTTCTTCCTTAATAAAGGGCAATTAATGACACCTGTTTTTTCACAGAATGAATGAATTCTCTAATTAAACTCCACACTGCGATTATTTTGAACACGCCCCTTTCAATGAATGAGTCAATTACTCAGAACAAGCAGCGTGCATGTCATGACAGTTGGGTCTGTTGTTTTTCTATTACACTACTACATCTACAAGTAAATTATTTGCCATGCAGAAATATCACTACTACTAATAACAGTGGTTCATCAGGTTACTGATGTTGTACTGCTATTATTTTTTAACACAACTGTAGATACTTTTGTACCTGTTCCCTCCAGCATCTTCACAAGGTCTTTTGTTGTTGTTCTGGGATTGATTTGCACTTTTTGCGCCAAAACAAAAAGGAGACAGAACGTGTCTCCTTCCTGAGCGGTATGACGGCTGCATGGTCCCATGGTGTTTATACTTGCGTACTATTGTTTGCACAGACGAACGTGGTACCTTCAGGCGTTTAAAAATGGCTCCCAAGGATGAACCAGACTTGTGGAGGTCCACAATTTTCTGTAAACAAGAGGTATTGGCTGATTTCTTTTGATTTTCCCATGATGTCAAGCAAAGAGGCACTGAGTTTGAAGGTAGGCCTTAAAATACATCCACAGGTACATCTCCAATTGACTCAAATAATGTCAATTAGCCTATCAGAAGTTTCTAAAGCCATGACATAATTTTCTGGAATTTTCCAAGCTGTTTAAAGACACAGTCAACTTAGTGTATGTAAACTTCTGACCCACTGGAATTGTGATATAGTGAATTAAAAGTGAAATAATCTGTCTGTAAACAATTGTTGGAAAACTGACCTGTGTCATGCACAAAGTAGATGTCCTAACTGACTTGCCAACACTATAGTTTGCTAACATGAAATCTGTGGAGTGGTTAAAAATGAGTTTTAATGACTTCAACCTAAGTGTATGTAAACTTCCGACTTCAACTGTATGTCTGCATTTGCATATATGTGCATGAAAGTACATGCACGTGGCTGTGTGTGTGTGTGTGTGTGTGTGTGTGTGTGTGTGTGCTTGAGGGCATGCTGACCAGTACTGGTCATCCCCAGTAATGCTTGTTAGAATCCAGATAAAGTGCAGTTATCAGAACCAACCTTGCTTCTGCTTTTGCAGACAACCACAAATTTAAAAAAAACTGCAGTTACAGGACGGCTCCAGCAAGACTTGCTCAATACCTGGTGGTCCGTGAAACATTAACGATCCGTTCAGAGCCTGCCAAAAACAGACAAAAAGTATAACCTTCAAAAAATAATTATAATAACATGAAACATCTGCACACATCACAGGAGTTGATGCTCTGTCAGTTCAATGACAGACAGTTCTCTCCTGTGCTTCACATTTATTTAAAGAGACACGTTTGCATGTCATAACTCATCCAAGAGTAGTAGTGGACTGGAGTGTCGCTGTAAACTGATATTCACCGTGAGAAAATGTCCCAACACTTTTTTTTCAGTTGGGCGGGGTGGAATGAACGTTTGCTCTCCACTGTCCTTTTGTAACGTAACCTACTACACCACACGGGCATTGCCCATATTTTTCTTAACAAAATGGTTGCCCCCTGGTGGTGAAGTATGATTTAATAAGGGAGACAAGCGGCTCTCTTGCTCATTTCCACGATAAAATCGGTGTTTCCACTCCACATCTGTATGCATAAGCCAGTGCAGTTCTGATGTTTTAAGGAGTTACCCGATTAAGCAACCTTTAACTTTCGGAAATAATACAATTATGCCATATTGTATATTAATATACCATATCGACGTAGGCTACATTCAATGATGCACAAACTAAACAAGTGGACTCTGCTCACGTGTCAGGAAAGGTACTACTGTTGTACCCTTAGGTTAGTTACATATCCTGAATTGCTTCAGTAAATATTCATAGGCCTACTGATTAAAAGGATAAAAAGTGACAGGTACCATTCAAAAGTGGCTCTTGACAGGAGTATACGCCGAATACGCAAGTAACGTTACGCCACGTCATGAAATGCGATAGTCCTTTACGTGACAGATAAAGTCAGTCTGACAAGTTTGCAAAAAAACTTGTTCAAAAAAAACAATTTTCTGCAAATTCCGACAGGTGGCGCTATTTCCACAGTAAAATCTGTCATTCTTCGACTGAAACCCGTTCATTTAGTCTGTTCTGAGTGCTTATCACTTGTACCGTATCACTTGTGCCGCTCAAATAAGGCATTCATATTGACTAAATTTATTCAAATGGAAAATGGTAATTAAAAAAAAAATTCCTGTGATCAGTGGTGTAAATTTAAAAAAAGACTTGCGTCAGTATGTTCAAAAATCATAAAACAAATAAGCAGTTAAAGTGATTGAAACACTTAAGAGAGAGAGTGCACACCTGGATCCAGTGCTATTTTTGCTTCACAGTCAAAATAAAATTAAAATAAAGATAAACCACAGATAAAACACACAAGGGGAAAAAACAAACATAATACACAAGTTAAAACATAAAATACCACATGCTACCTTAATGGCTGTCTGAACAGATGGGTTTTTAGCTGCTTTTTAAAAGAGTCCACAGAGTCCAGAGACCTCAGACTTATTGGGAGACTATTCCAAAGCTTAGGTGCTGCCGACTGAAAAGCACAATCTCCCCGAGTCTTAAAACGTGTCCGAAGGACACTTAGAAGACCCTGGTTAGAAGACCTAAGAGCTCGACTCGTGGTGTGGGGGTGCAGAAGGTCGGTGATATAATGTGGAGCCTGGTCATGTAGGGCTCTATAAGTGAGCACCATGACTTTAAAATGAATTCTAAAATTAACAGAAAGCCAGTGCAGAGAGGATAAAATAGGTGTAATGTGTGACCATCTGTTGGATTGTGTTAAAAGCCTAGCAGCAGCATTTTGGACAGTTTGTAAATGGTCCAAAGAAGATGAGTCCACGGACTCATATAAACACCTTAGGGTGTTAAATGTACGTCACCATTTTTGTTGTATTTTAAATACATTGTTATGGATTGACAGTTTTATGTAAAGGGGACATAAAAATAAAATCTCTCTCTCTCTCTCTTTCTGTCCCTCTGTTTTTCTTTCTGTTTCCTCTCTGTCTCCTGCAAACACATATAATTAAACACTGACATAGAGTTAAAAACAACTACCCAGAACAGACGGCAGCCATTTTGCCATGCACCACACAATCTCATTGGTGGTTCATGCCCCACTGAGCCTCAACACACTTGCACATGCATGCACACGTGACTTTGTAAGTCATTAACTACAAATTAAATACAAATGTACTAGTTTCACACCAATCTGTTTCAAAAGAAAACATATGTCAATCCCAATGATCTCTGCTACTGCTCTTGGCAGTAATGATAGGGTCCGATGCCCCCCCCCCCCCCCCCCCCCCCGATCAGAACGCTGGACATTGCTGTCTGCTTTCTGTTTCTTTCTAACCACCCTAGTAGAACAGGGTGGGGGGGGGGGGTGCGGGGGGGGGTGGTTCTCTTCTCTGGAGCCCTAAAAAGGAGGTTTCATTGACAGACACTGGGGGTTGGGGAGTGTTTGAGGGGGGGCTGGGGGGGGGGGTTGTGAACGGCCCGGCTGAGATAATGCCGTTCGCACAAAGAGAGCCCCAGCGAGGAGGCCTTGCAGCACCAAAAACGGGAAACAGTCGCCCTTCATTCCGAACAATGCGCTTCAAGGATGAGAGGCTTTCTCATTAGCCGTGCATGAAGAGGAAGGATTCATGTCTGTGATGGCACTTGAGAGGGAGAAAGAGAAAAGAGACGAGAGAGAGAGACAGAGAGAAGGAGCAGAGACATGGAAAGGATGCCTCTGACCACAGCTCATTAAAGCGCTCTCATACACGACTCCTCATCACAATGCTTACTGATGAATGTAAATAGAGTTCAAGCACACACTCATACACACACACACTCACACAAATGATGTTTCAAGCAGTTTCTTGCCTTATTTAGCAAGGCGGTTCAGATTCAGCCCTCAAATAAGGTCTGTAAAAGGAAAAAAGGTGGCAGTTATGGGGGGGGGGGGGGGGCGGGGTACTTGGAGCTGACAATTAATTTGCATTTCTTAGACTGCTATTTGTGTGTGTGTGTGTGTGTGTGTGTCTGAAACGCCACGCAGGTGAGGTAGACAGTTACTAAACAAAAAAACTAAACAAGCCTTATTGCACAAATCATGCATTCAGCCAGGTGCATGACTGTCAACATCAATCAGATCTACCTGAAACACGTCAAACACTGATATCACAAGCAATGACAATTAACTGTAAAAATTGTCATTGAAAACTGTAAAAATTGTCATTGAAAATTGAAATACGACTTCGCAGATTTCTTTAATGAGAAGATCGCAGACATCCGCAGTTCTTTCAGCCCCTCAGCCCCCTCTCTCTATGCCCCCCCCCCCCTGTTCCCCCACTCCCCCTCCCCTCACGGACACTGTTTTCCACTCTCCCCCTCTCTCTACCCCTTCTGTGTCCCCCTGCTTCTCCACCTTTTCTCCCCTGTCTGATACCGATGTATCCCACCTCCTACTCTCCCATCGCCCCACTACCTGTGCCCTCGACCCTATCCCTTCATCTCTCCTCCAGGCAATCACCCCAGATATCCTCCCGTTTGTGACCTCTCTGGTGAACTCCTCCCTGACCTCTGGCTGCTTCCCCTCATCCTTCAAGAGAGCCCACATCACCCCGATCCTGAAAAAACCCACGCTGGACCCCTCCAACATCCAAAACTACAGACCGGTATCTCTTCTTCCTTTTCTTTCCAAAACTATTGAACGTGCTGTTTCTAACCAACTGTCTTCTTTCCTTACCCAGAACAACCTACTAGACCCCCACCAGTCCGGCTTCAGACCTGGCCACTCAACGGAGACCGCACTCCTCTCCGTCAGCGAGATGCTTCACGCAGCTCGGACAGACTCCCTCTCCTCTGTACTAATACTCCTAGACCTCTCTGCTGCCTTCGACACCGTAGATCACTCCATCCTCCTGTCGTCCCTGTCTGCAGCGGGGATCGGCGGCTCGGCCCTGGCCTGGATTGAGTCCTACCTCTCGGAGCGCTCCTCCCAGGTTGCCTGGGCTGGTAAAGTATCGGCACCCCCGTCCCCTTACCACAGGAGTCCCCCAGGGCTCAGTCCTTGGTCCCCTCCTTTTCTCCACCTACACCAAATCCCTTGGCCCTGTTATCACTGCTCATGGTCTTTCTTACCACTGCTATGCTGACGATACTCAACTCTTTCTCTCCTTCTCACCCTCTGACACTCAGGCTTCAGCCCGCATCTCCGCTTGCCTGAGAAACATCCAGAGCTGGATGGATAACCACCATCTGAAGCTCAATCCAGGCAAGACTGAGCTCATTTACATTCCTGCTCCAACCTCTCCCCCCTCTCAATCTCTCCATTTCCCTAGGGGACACTCCACTGACCCCAACGCCCTGTGCCAGGAACCTCGGAGTGGTGATGGACAACAGACTGTCCCTCTCCGAGAACATCGCAGTGGTAACCCGGGCGTGCAGGTTCTTCCTGTACAACATCAGGAGAATCCGCCCTTTCCTCACCACCCACTCAACCCAGCTCCTGGTCCAAGCGATGGTGCTGTCCCGCCTAGACTACTGCAACTCTCTCCTGGCTGGCCTGCCAGCATCGGCCATCAGACCCCTTCAGCTTATCCAGAACGCAGCAGCGCGCCTGGTCTTCAACCTCCCCCGACACTCCCATGTCACCCCCCCTGCTCATTGACCTCCACTGGCTACCTGTGATGGCTCGCATCAAATTCAAAACATTGGTGCTCGCCTTCCAGGCAGTCCGAGGATCAGCCCCTCCATACCTCCAAAAGCTCATCAGACCCTACACACCTACCAGATCCCTGCGTTCAGCCTCCTCAGGACGACTGGTACCCCCCCCCACTTCATACTAGCACCCGGTCTCGACGTCTGTCTGTCCTGGCCCCACGGTGGTGGAATGAGCTCCCCGTGGAGGTCAGAACAACAGAAAGTCTGACCGCCTTCAAGCGCAGATTGAAGATTCACCTCTTTAAGCTGCACCTCTCTCCACCCCTCCCTACCTCCTTGTGACCTCCCTTGATTGTGTTCTATAAATGCTTGTTTAAGTGGTTGTAGATTCTAGTTTAATACTTGTAAGGTTACTTATTGGCTTACGGTTGTGCACACCAATAATTGATATCGTGTGGTCCCCCACCCCCCCCCAAAAATAAATAAATAAATAAATAAATAAATATATATATATATATATATATATATATATAATCATACTGACTGCGCCCGGTGTTTGAATTCGTATTTACCTTTTAGGGTTGTTTTTAACGCACTTGTGTCAGGTTGGAAAATGCACTAATGTACGTCGCTCTGGATAAGAGCGTCTGCCAAATGTCTAAAATGTAAATGTAAATGTAAAAAGGACATATTTTCTTTTGCTTCTTACACAAGTTGGAAATTGAATACAATTTAATACTGAGCACGACCCCTTCAGACATATTTTAAAAGGCAATATATATTTTTCCGTAGTAAATAACAGATGAATTGGCTCTAAAAAGTTTGCTACAAACGAGGCCCGCATCCTCACAGATTGGCAGATGGGCAGTGGAGGCGGGATCTCTGTCACTCACACATTTTCCTAATTAAGTAATTCACAGACACAGACACAGACACACACATACACACAGCTCGCGCCGCCCCCCAGCAAATTCCCCACCACACGGTTACCAAAAAGAACCCCTTCATACAGAAACAGCCAGCTGTTCAGCAAGACTCAAACAGAAAAGGACGGGGCGTGGGAGCTTCTTCTGTGAGCTCTATCCTCCAACCCCCCTGGAATCCCTACCTTAAGGCTCCGAACTGCCATCTTGCCATTGGGGACAGTTTTTCCATGTGAATAACATAAGACGGGTTCCTGGTTGACTCGTGTTATTTATTGTTTTCATCATGTGGTTTTTAAAGGAGAGAGGCCATAAAGAACTGCCAAAGGCCATTATCTCTTGCCATTGTCCGTGTCATCATCGAATGCATCATACGCATGCCTCACCCTAGACCTGCTGGGAGAAGACTGGTGTAATGTTACAGCTGATCATATTCCCATTGCCTTATATCATCATTACCTTAAGCAAGCGAAATGGGAGTCAGTTCAACAGGCATGATTACCCATCATCGGCAGTGAGCTTCACATCATCACCGCAAACAATGGGCTCCCAGCAGGACTCTATATCAGGGTATAATACAGAGCAGGATTACTTAGTTAGCTGGATGACTGCACTGAGTAAAACCGGGAACAGCTCTTTTTACTTCAGTCCGTGTTCCACATTTGGGATGGTTCCGGGTTTTACTCGGTGCGGTTATCCAGCTAAGAAAGTAATCCTGCTACGTAGTATACCCCCCCGGACTTATCTGAAGAGTGGAATTCTGGGAATCCAGAATGTCACCTTGGTAGCTTTCTCATCTTCCTCCTCTGTCTGTTTGTTCTCTGTCTATGGTGGGGTTTGAGTAAACGAGTAAAAGTAAAACAAAAAAAAAACAACAACAGAAAGTGTCAGTTCAGAAGGAAATAGCTCTTTATCGCCCATAAAGATAGCCTGTTTCCACAATCACATGCAGCGTGTATCTGTGGCGGTTTTTACGGCTCAACAATCATCCAAGTTAAAAAAGCACACAGGTTTTGTGATTCGCTCGCTCCCACTGCACGATGAGACTATTGTTTCTATGAAAACAAAATGTAACTTCTGATAAAATGACTCCCAAAGTTCAGGGGAATTAATCCCCCCCCCCCTCCCTTCCCCCTCCCCCCTCAATATCACCTGACAACTTACTGGTAGAAAAGAAGGCTTGGATTCCAGCACATGATTAGATCAGTGAAGACAGAATGATACTGGGGTCGTAGCCATGACAACCGCACATCCTCTGAAGACGAGGTGGTTTCGAGAGGAGGGAGGGAAACGCTCAGCGGGGAAGAGATGGCGATCGATATCGCTGATGGAGCTGCATCATCACAGCCTCTGTTGTAACTGTACGATTACGGCCACCTTTGGGAGGGTTATTTTACCTCTGCTTCTGACGCAGGCAGCAGGGATGGATATGACAAACAGCATTAATAATAATATATTTATAAAACATATAATATTACAAACGTACAACAATAACACATTTAAAAAAAAATTCTGGTTATTATTATTATTATTAAGTGTGTCAGGTCATTCACATCTGTCTGCCATGTGAATGGTATTCAGACCAACATGTTCTATGTCTGCATGATCCTCCCACTCAAAGATTATTATGCTACTTTGCTATGATGTCAATAAGCAACACAAACACACACACACACACATTTTTTAATAGAATTCTGATATTGTGAGGAAGGTTGTGAACTGTGACGTAAACACGCATACTGCTAAACACTTGCATGTTTCACAGCATCCTCCAGTCTTGTTTTAAAGGCCCTTTAATATTTGGTGTGCAAGGATGCGTGGATAGGGTAGGCAGAGTAGTCACAGGGCTAGCACTGCCTTCGCTATGTGAGCTGACTCATTTCAGTGCGAAGAAAATAATGACACGTGCGTACGCAGAAAAATCCCGGGAGAAGAAGCTAATGGAAAGTCAGAGAGCCTCTGCCTGTAAGGGCGCGTGTAACTAAGTGCTTTCTTAAACACATACCCTACCGTACCTTACCGGCATTACATGACCAAAAAAAACACTCATGCTATGTATGAACACTTACAGTGAACACCATAATTCATTGGACAGTGACACATTTTTTGGTATTTTGGTTCTGTACTCTAGCACTTTGAGTTTGAAAGGATACAATGGTTGAAGTGCAGACTGTCAGCATTAATTTGAGGGTATTTTCATCCATATTGGATGAACCGTTTAGAAATTATATGTACAAAAGGTTTTATAATTTCTAGACGGTTCATCCGATATGGATGAAAATACATTCAAATTAAAGCTGATAGTCTACACTTCAACATCACTGTCATTGTATCCTTTCAAATTGTGCTAGAGTACAGAACCAAAAGAACAAAAAATGTGTCACTGTCCAATTAATTATGGTGCTCACTGTATGTATAAAGATTAATTCACAATCATACACGATTTCTGCTGGATCTTCACAAGCTATCCTGCTGTGACGTCATGGCCAGCACAACTGCGATTACCCTGATCTTTCACTTAATGAGTCCCGCAGCCGTACAAATGGATATAGTCTGAATACACAGTCTCAAAGCAATATAGAGCAAACAGTGACATTTAAATAACATCTATGTATACATGCGACATCTGGTCCGTTGACACTGTGGCTCCCGCGAGGATAAAATAGACCCCAATGTGTGTAATGTTAAGAGACCTTCACTTCGACCGTTTCGCGTTTTGTTAGCTATAACAGATGCGGAGGGCATGAACACCACGATAAGTACTGGAAAGTGGACCTGGGTACAGAACTGACTGTGTCAGCACGTCAGTTCCGTCTTGTGGGACCCAGCCGCACACATGACCCCATGATTTCTCACTCCTTCTTCTTCCATGTCTTCTCCTACTTTCATGTAGTTTTTCACATTTCTTCTAAATCTAAATCTCTTAGAAAGCCATCCCCACTTAAAATATTTCCTTGTACCACGGCAAAGTTCCCTATCACCACGCACGCGCTCTCGCAAAAGAGCAGCCAGACTTTCCAACCTATGCTTAGTTTGGGCTTCGAAGCCTGGTTAAAGAACCAGATTGTGATTATGAAGTGAAGAATGGAGGAAGATGACTAATGTGGTACCGACATGTTGTACCCCCATCCCTTGCCAGAACATCCAAATAAAGATATGACTGTGGCCGCGGGGCTCTTAGGAGGAAAAGTAGCCAGGGGGTCTTCTATAGGCTGGAATGAATGGCTACAGATTACAAGCAGCTGGAGTTCGCCACCAAATAAAAAAGTGAGTCTTTTGGCGCTGGGCGTTTCATTTAAATAAAAAGCGAACACGGGGCCTCTGCTACAATAGTGTCATACAAGAAAAAAAGAAAAAATCATCAAAAGTTACCCTTTTTAGAGCTCGAATCTAAAATTAAGAATTTTACAGCTTGAATAGGTTCATTGGTTTGTTCAATTTTTCTTTGTGTATGAGTGTCCCTTAAAAAAAGATTAGAGTGGTTTTCTCTCTCTGGTTTCTCTTAGAATTAGCATTGGCCGTATTATGTTAATTGGCCGCATTTATTCTCAATTGCTTTTGTTCTGAGCTCTATTTTCAAAGGCGAACGGGCATCGTTTTATTTTTAGCGCCTTTTTCAGAATGAATGATTGCAGTGAATTACACTTCAGTATGATTGAGTATCACACTGTATAGGCCTACACCAACGCACCGTTTCCTCTGTAATGACAGGACAATGATGGCTAAGTGGCTCACGACAGCAAACGGCAAATCAAAGTTGATATGTCTAACATTTCTACTACTTTTGCATTTTGTAAAAATAATAGTCTGCATGCTGAATATGGTGGGCCACCATATTGTAATAAACTTTTGTTTATTCTGTGAAGTAATATGGATCTGTTTTATAATTTTTTGTTAAACTAAAACTCTTTAGCTTCTAGCTGCTGCCTAATTGGATTATCATGGACATTGGCTGTTTTGACCATGTTGGTCCTTAAGCCCTAGACCCTGAGCCGACCAGAGGAGGATGGGTTCCCCCATTGAGTCTGGTTCCTTCCAAGGTTTCTTCCTAGTTACACCAGGGAGTTTTTCCTTGCCACTGTTGCCTTTGGCTTGCTCTTGTGGGGAGTTTAGGCTGGGTTTTGCTGTTTTGCTGTCAAGTGCATTGTGACAACTTGTTGTGAAATGCGCTATATAAATAAATATTGATTGATTGATTGATTTTAACAGTCGTCATTTCACAGACCGCTTAACAACTACAGTGATCTTGCTGCACGTGGTGGGTCCCAGGGTGATGCGTTAAGGAGAAAACGCTAGGTTGCGTTCCCAGCAACTTGCCTCTCTTGGTCTAAAGTGTAAATCGATAACTGGAACATTACAGTGTAACTTTATGACCCGCGACAGTGCCTTCACTGGGAGTCGAGGAAAATGTTTTCTAATTTTTCTAAAAAGGTCATAAAATGTATGAAACCCTCTGGTAGCCTTATCGCGCTGGATCTGCTTTTACTGTACAACACTGGATCTCGTTTATTAGAGCAGCTACCCTACATCAGAATGAATCCTGTTTCCTTTCCGTGGAGCTGTCCGAAGCCGTGGTGCTGAAGCACTGATTTCAACGAGGTTGTCTGAAAAATATCGTTCAAAAAGTTACTATATATGATATGAAATCAGGTGAGATCAGACATAAAGTGCTGTGTGTGTGTGTGTGTGTGTGTGTGTGTGTGTGTGTGTGTGTGTGTGTGTGTGTGTGTGTGTGTGTGTGTGTGTGTGACAGACTCATGATGCAGTACAAACGCATAAAACACGCATACATAAATGAACACGTGCACGAGCTAACAAACACACACACACACACACACACACACACACACACACACACACACACACACACACACACACACACACACACACACACACACACACACACACACACACACACACACACACACACACACACACACACACACACACACACACAGCCCCTGAAGTCTGATCCCATCTTATTTCATGTTAAGAGATAATGGTGTAGGAAAACGTATTACTTAACTTTAGCCTACTATAGCGCTAAATTAATAGGATACTTCACGACTCTCTCTCTCTCTCTCTCTCTCTCTCTCTCTCTCTCTCTGTTCCCGCCTTCCATAGCCTACTCGGGATTAGAGCAGGACAGGTAAATTAGAAGCTGACGTCAGAGCCCTTCGTAATTTGACGCTTAAAATTTTTCTTTATTGCTTTGGCATACCCGGCGTTCCACGTTTATTCGCTGAGGCACCTGCGAGGCAAGTGGTTGATTTCTTCTCGGCCAATATATACCTCAACATTTAGTTAGATTTAAAGGCAATCTGTAGTCAGAAAGGGGAAGACTCTCTCACGTACCCTTCTATACATTTCACAAATCTGAATTAGTTTAGCTGTTGTTTCCGTCCTTCTCGATATCTTTCCTAAATACCTCAATCAACATTTTAGCGTAACAGTTCATTTCTGCCATGGATGCGCGCTGTTACCAGTCGGTGAGGTGCTATGCGCTCGTGGCAGTCAGTGTTTTCATTTGCGCCGTCGCCGCTTCGGCAGAGATTGGAGACAGACAGTACGTCAATGAATGGGCGGTGGAGATACCAGGCGGACCCGGTGCAGCCAAAAGAATCGCCCAGGAACTGGGCTACGAACTGGTCAGACAGGTAAGCTAACAGTGGCCCCCGCTAAAGTGACGTATAATGTGGCAGAGCAGAAACTCAAAACCCCACAAAAAATTATAAATATGACTTAAATCAGTGTTTGCTTCTTCTTCATTCTATTTTGTTTTGCAACAAATATGAACGGTATAAATTTGGGTGAATAGACCTAGTAGACTAACTTATACAGATACAACAATATTCCATGAGTTCCATCTTTTTTGTTAATTTATTCATGAGCTTGGGCAGTACGTGGGAATATCGTTCCAGTACCTCAACCCAAAATTCATCTGAATTGCGTATTTCTACTGGTTACACAAAGTTACTCAGTGTGAATGTTTGTTTATTCATGAAACCATCGATTATACAGTCTTTCTTTGTATTACTTGCAACAGGGCCTGAATTAAATATTATTCAGCATTTTTTTATTTTCTTTTTGCATTGGGTTCATCATGACCTACTGAAATAACAACGCTTGCGCTAGACAGAAAGGATAACAAGTAACATCGAAACACCACTGTTTTTTATTGTTCTGGGAATAAAATTTTGTATAAATTTTGCATAAATATTTTGTAACCTTAGCAAAATGCTTAGTGTAAAATAAACTGTGATATCGATTTTGCACTGAGTACATTTGTGTGGACCCAGTGTGGACTATAAAAACTCTGTTTAATTAACACTTGAGATTGCACAGTACTTCCTCGGTTCTAAGTATTTTTGTACTGCCAAGATTCACGGATCATACATTATTACCACATTTAAAAAACGTCGATATTAACTTTATAACAGTGATATGATTACAGTGTGTTAGTATAGCCTATTATGTTTCGACCTTTCAGATTTTTCAGACCTGACAGCGGACTGACTATGGGGAGGGAAAGAGGGATACTATTTGGAAAATGTGCTAATTTTCGACCTGATAAAGATCATGATCGTGACATTTGCGGAGCTGCCAATCCAGATGAAAGTGTTCATTTGAAATATGGGCACGAGCCTGTAACAAGACCAGTCAGTCGTAATGGTTATTTCCTGAGACTTTGGGGTCGTTGTCATTCCCTCTTCCCGTGTGTGTGAATAGCAACCGTTGCATTTAGGCATAATTAAAGTACATTATCATCTGCGCCGGTTAATAATTAATCTTGTGAAAGTCAAAACCATTTTCCCGTCAGTACGTTAACACTGACTGGAACTTACACATTATTATTAATCTATTGCATGCCAAATAATATAAAAATCAAACATGGCCTACATACAGGATATTGCCTATAATTTTAGCCTATCAGTGAGCACGCTTACCTACAAATTGAACAAGAATTAAAGGGAGAAATAGTTAATTACGCATCGTACGGTGGTTGACTCGTGGCTGGCACGGAGAACGCATATGAATGTATATAAACCGTCTCCAGTTTACAGCTTCTTTAGTTCGCCATAGATATGCCCACCCATGCTTATCTGTTGACAACGTTCAATCACCTTCCCATGAGAGTCCATTAATGTTGGAAAGCGCATGCGAGGCCTATGCCTCGTGCAGGAATAGGGTGACCAATAGAAATCTCTTGCTCCAGGAATGCCACTATCCCGCGCTTTGCCCCCTAGTGCTCTCTGAATGATGAAAGAGGCTATTCAGTACCTTCAGAACCTGAACGTTCAGTGATGTAATGAATGTTTTTGGGCAATAGAAAGAAGACGGCTCCAGGACCAGCGGTGCCTTAATTACCTAATGTAATAACGATGATGATGATGATGATGATACTACTACTACAGCAACTAATAACTATATATATATAAATAATAATAATAATAATAATAATAATAATAATAATAATAATAATAATAATAATTGTAAAGGTACATGTAAGCCTTGTGATCAATTTTTGCGGTTTCTTGGCGTGTTTCCACTGCTGTTTTTTCAACAGATGGAAGCGAAATGTAAAGGGCGCAACCCCTACATGATATATTTATCTTCAAGCCGATTTGAAATCCCATGGATTACATCTGTCTTTTTTAGTGATACCATCTAAATGAATCAAAAGCGAACGGTCTCTGGTTTTACATAACAAGCAAGCCATTCTCCACAGTGCGGAATGGTGCATGACGGGGTGACAGTCAGCAGGGTCAGGATGTATGGATAGCGATATACAGCATGCTTCCGTGCTCCGTGCTCTGCCCTTAATCTCATGTGATTGTTCAACTGGCATCCCAGATTTAGACGTGAGCACGTTTTGTTGTGTATACTGCAAATATTAAAGTAAGAACTTCTACTTCCCATTTTACTGTACTTCTCTTTTCCAATACATGAGCCAGTTGCTCCCACTTTTTGAACAGGCAGGGAGTTTGGGTTTCTTTGAGTTTTTTTTTCTTGCAGAAGCAGCTGGTTTGAACAGCTGCAGTTTATAATGATTTCTGCTTGTATTTCATAATATCAAGTAGGCTACCTGTTGCTAAGAGAACATGGCATTCAAAGGTCTCTCTCTCTCTCTATTATTATTATTATTATTGTTTGGCTGGCTACTTTTATGCAAGGGAAAAGCTGTCAGTTTCTCTGAGATATAAGCATCCTAAAGATTGTGTTCAGCTTGCAAGCCTCTATCAGAAAGGGTTCTGATTCAGTTGTTTGCTTAATCCAAGAATGTACCTGTTACTTCATGTGTTGGATATGTTTTACCTCTTTACAGATAGGGGCGCTGCAGAACCATTACCTGCTGAAACACCATAGTCATCCCAGAAGAACAAGAAGAAGTGCAGATCACATTACGAGGCAGCTGTCACAGGATGGAAGGGTAGGTTCTACGATACCATTTTTCCTTTCTTGATTATTATTTTACTCTTATTTTTTTCGTTTCTTGATTATTATTTTACTCTCACAACATTACTCAAAATTTACGATTCTGATAAGTTGTGTTCATATATCTGTGGACTCCAGTTGCAAATCAAGCCAACTGGCCTATAAGTCAGGACTTCCTAAAAACCTACTAGAGCCAGTAAGATTGCAGGATTTTTAGGATAAGACAATCATGAACACAACCCCCATTTTCCCAGATGTTTTTGTCCAATCTTATACGAAAAGGCCAACGTGGGTGTAGCTTTTTGTTTTAGCCCAGCACTACAACACCTGATTCGACTAATTAACTAATCACGGTCTTTAATCAAGAACTGGATAAGTAGAATCCAATGTCTCAGTGCAGGGCTAAAACAAAAACCTACACCCACACTGGCCCTTCTCAGATGAGATTGGACACCCCTGTTCTATAGGCAGAGTATGTGGGGATGTGCCCAATGTTAATAAATGCAAGTCACGTCCCGAAATGAAACAATTAATCGTGAAAATATAAAAGATTCAGGGCAAACCCAAACGAGGCTTCTCCCTCCTGGTTACAGACATTGCCCAAGTCTTCTGTTTACATTCGACAATGGCAATACAGCTGGCGTCTGGACGTCAGCATGCTATCTCCGAGGGGAACGAGACAGTGCCTTACGAGCCGGAAAAGGATTCACAATACAGATTAATTTCCTACCGCCAGCAGACGTCCGGCCTCCAGCTTGCCGGACGAGCCTGACACCCTCGCGAGCGTTAATAAGTGCAAGTCGCTTCCGAAAATAGAGGCAGCAATGGAGGATATTAATAGGCTTCGTGTGCTCAGCTGAAACGAGTTCTTATTGTCCTGTTTTCTGTGTGCCGTGAGGTGGACACTGCTCTGGAGATGTGGGAGGCTTTTTGAGTTTGTTATAATGGCCCTTGAGTGGAGAGCATTGTTGAATGAGGTTAAACATGTCATAACACACCTATGCTAATATATTACCCTATGAATCATACAGTACTCAAATGGTAGTCACCGCCCCCATCTCTTTCTCCCTCTCTATATCGCTCTCTGTCTCTATCTGTCTCTGCATGTGCGCGTCTCTCTCTCTCCGCTCTAGTTTCATCATACAGTTTGCTAACAATTATAATTCAATAATAATAATAATACAATCTCATGTTAATATAATAATAATTATTATTCCGGCTAGTGATTTTACATTTTGCAAGTGTAATGTCAATCAGAAAACTATAAAGTGGGATCATTTCCAATGAAGGCAGGAGTGCGAAGCCTCCATTAGCCAGCTGTTGTTTGGCAGGACAATGGCACAGAACTGAAGAGTATTTCACCCCACAGGCGCCACTAGCTTTAGGAGCACAATGAATATTTCATATGCTCGGTACAGTGAAATTAAGCTCATGTGCCAGTCTTAATATGTTTATGTATGTCTTTAGCACAGTGAGGGGTGTGTACATGTAGGTAGATGTGGGCGTGTTTGTGTGTTTGTGCGCGTGTGTGTGTTTTTCGGGGCGCAGTGGCAGTAACGCTGCCTACCTGTCTGTCCAGGTACGGTGGGCGGAGCAGCAGTATGAGAAGCAGCGCAGGAAGAGGGCGTCGCTGGGGGCGGAGTGTCCTGGCTGCTCTGTGGACCAGCTCTTCAACGACCCCATGTGGTCCCAGCAGTGGTACCTGGTGAGTTTTTGGTGCGGACATAAATCCACCGGATGCACCACGACCACGTCTCAGGCCTTCTGGCCTGCTCACAGTAATGCAGCGCTGTGATTGAACAGGGAAATTTCAGGAGCCGTCAAATGGGTAGCGCCAATTTTTTTCCCTGTGGTTTGAACAAATCATAGTCTCTCCCTGTAAAATAGATTTATAGTTCTACATTCTAACGTCTTTCATGCTCCTTCTAATAATCAAATGAATCTCAATTGGTATGGTGGGTTAAATCAAGCTGTTGTTTTACTCCCACACATTCGTGTCTGTGAGCTCTGCAGATAGTGCCGCCGGCTGAGTAATACTCACAAAGTGTGAAAATGCACAGCGATGTGCTAATTAAGTTAAAGCACCCGGATTGCATGAAAAAACAGCCCCATCCGAGGCAGTCAGACAATGGCCCTGTGAAATGGAATCCTACCTACTGATGCGTCGCTGTGCCTACCATGGGTGTCATCGCCGGGCAAAGGCTAATCTCATGGGGGGACAAGCAGCCAAACATTTAATTTTTTTTGCATTCTGAAAAACTCTAAAATATTGAACTCTAAACAATGCAAACTATGGCCTCTTGGTTTGCGCACTCTAAGCACAGATGAAACAAAATTCAAAAGAATAAAATGGCCCTGCTCTCTGAATGTTTATCTTTTGACAGCGTGCTCCCTATGACAGTCTGTTTTAGGAGAGATTAGATATTATCCAAGGTCGTGCGCTGTGAGACCGCTAGTACTTCCTGTTTACTGGCACGGAAGAGACGGCAACATCTGCTCTGCTCTGACCTGTAACCTGTTCAGGCGTGAAGGTTAATGGCGCCTTCTACAGTAAGACTTCAATCATAGCACGTAATTCCACTAAATATTCTCCATATGTTCAAAACGTGACGCCATGTTCTCAGAAATCCATGCACGAGGATTATCTATAATATCCTCCTGAGACCTGGCAGAAAAAAGTCTAAGTATTTAAATATTTAATATACACTACTCACAAAAAGTTAGGGATATTTGGCTTTCGGGTGAAATTTATGGAAAATGTAAGTTCACGCTACAGTGATATTATACGTATCATGAAAGTAGGGCATTTAAGTAGAAGCCTGCAATGGTGATTTCCTCATCTCAAACAATTTATTGAAACAAAAGCCAACAACAGTGGTGGGTATACCACAACAAAAATGTCAATGTCTCAATAACTTGTCATGTGCCCTTGAGCATCAATTACAGCTTGACAACGACGTCTCATGCTGTTCACAAGTCGACTTATTGTCTGCTGAGGCATGGCATCCCACTCTTCTTGAAGGGGCGGCCCTCAGGTCATTGAGGTTCTGGGGTACAGAGTTACGAGCCTCTACACGGTGAGTCAGCTGATCCCATAGGTTTTCTATGGGATTCAGGTCTGGAGAAAGTGCAGGCCACTCCATTTGAGGTACCCCAGTCTCCAGCAGCCTTTCCCTAATGATGCGACCTCGATGAGCTGGAGCATTGTCGTCCATGAAGATGAAATTAGGCCTGTGTTGTTCATGCAGGGGCACAATGACTGGATTAATGATGTTATTCAGGTAGTATGGGCTTGTCACTGTACCATTCACAAAGTGTAGGGCAGTTCTGTATTGACTAGACACACCTGCCCACACTGTAACACCGCCACCACCAAAGGGTCGTCTGGTGACAACAGTGGCTGATGCATAGCGCTCTCCTTGACGTCTCCAACATCGTTGGCGGCCATCATTTCTGCTCAACGTGAATCGACTTTCATCAGAGAACAGCACTGAGGCCCACTGGTCCCTCGTCCAGCGTAAATGCTCCGTGGCCCATGCAAGACGATGACGCCTGTGCCTGGTGGTGTGGTCAGGTACCCTTGCAGGTCGTCTAGCACGCAGACCACGCTGATGTAAACGGTTTCGAATGGTCTGACGTGACACTTGGGTGCCTCTCACCTCCCTTAAATGTGCCTGGAGTTGAGTGGCATTCATCATCCGGTTCCGCAGGGCACTGTTCACAATGAAGCGGTTATCAGTGTGGGATGTGGCCAAAGGACGTCCACTTCTATGCCTTTCTGTGACTCTTCCAGTCTCTCTGTATCTCTGTATCTCTGTTGCAACCTGCTGATGACACTCTGTGACACTCTAAGCTCAGTGGCCACTTCCCTCTGAGAACATCCTGTTTGAAGCCTCGCAATGGCGAGGTACTGTTGATCAATTGTTAGGTGTCGTCTTGGTCTCATGATGTCAAAATGTGAACAGCATGATGAAGAGGACTGTTTAAATACCAATTCTAATTGAACCAGGAAATTTATTGGTCGATTCATGGATCAAACACCTGTTGTGAATTTTGCCGTTCAGCTCCTTGTTAGAGAACAGCAAGTTGTGCAAAAAGTACTGAAACATTGAATAGTTGGACATGTGCATTCAAAAGTTTAGAGAAGGTCAAATTAATTTCACCTGTAAAGGTTATAGTGCATTTTAGGTTCATCCTGAAATTTCACCCCGAAAGCCGAATATCCCTAACTTTTTGTGAGTAGTGTATTATTAAAGATATTTTTTGTTACATAATACAAGTGTTTTGGATGACGAAAACATGTTGCAGTGATAATACTTTCAAAAAGAAAATTTCTTTTACTTTTATTGAATGTCCCTTGTGGTGTAGGTTTCAGCATAGTAGAATATGTGGTTCTTCAGATTAAGACCAGGCACTTTATTCACCTGCTTAATCCTCAACACTGAGCGCATGAAGGGAAGGAGGTAGAGATAGAGAGAGGGAGGAGAGATGGAGGGAACACGCGATGACTCTTTTTGTGTTTGCCAGGAGAGTGCATTTGAAGAAGCCGCAGCTTTAATCAGCAGAATGCTTAGCGATCACAACACGGTTTAAGTGTTGTCATGGAGAAGCCAACCGGTGTGTTTGCACACCTGTAAAGAATTGCTGAAGTACTAGATTTGGATTTGTGTGTGTGTTGCCTATCTACCAGACTGTATGTGCATTTATGACTGATGTAGTGAGGTCTTGCCTGTTCAGTAGTTAGTTAGGAAATGTGCTTTATCGATCATGTTTTTTTAAAAAGAAACATAAAATTCATGGACTTGTAGGAACCGGATAAAGACGCAGATACTGGCAGCTCCCAAAATGCAATGCTCCAGCAAGGTACAATCTAACTGGAGCTTCAAGGCCACATTACACAAGAGTGCAAGAAAGCAACAAACAAATAAACAAATAGAAACAGTGTTTTCCTCATACAGCGTTTAGCTTTTCTTCAGATTTCCCCCAATGCTGCTGACTCTTCCGACATTCCATCATGCTCCCACCTTCTACACTCATCTACACTTCATCGCATATCCTGTATTTCCTCTCCTCTTCGTCCAAGTGTCAGTTAGCCGCGTCAGTGACCTTCCGTATAAACACCATTTGTTGTCATGACAACGGTTGTACCTTTCACTCACATCCTTCTTTCTTCTTTTTTTTGTTCAAGCAAGACACCAGGACGTCCCCCTCCCTCCCTAAACTGGACCTCCACGTCATCCCCCGTCTGGAAGAAGGGCATCACGGGAAAGGGCGTGGTCGTCACCGTGCTGGACGACGGCCTGGAGTGGAACCACACGGACATCTACCCCAACTACGTAAGAGCGCGACCATGCCGATTCACAGTCGAGGGCAGGGTGGGCCTGCCAATAAGATCCCTTCATGGAGAGCCTTTTTTATGGCAGTGTAACTGCCTTTACCACACAGTATGTGACTGTGATGTCACTCTGTTCCCCTTTCGCAGGATCCAGCGGCAAGTTACGACTTCAATGACAATGACCCTGATCCTTTTCCCAGATACGACTCCACCAGTGAGAACAAGTGAGTAATGAGACGCTGAGCCGGAATTGCGGACGACTGTAAAGCAGTAAAGAAACTGTGCATCTGTACCGATTCCTCTCACTCAAGGCCCGCTGTCCAAGGGTGCTTTCCTTGTGTTGCATTACCTGTTGCTGCTAGGCAAACGCTGGGCAACATGAGCGATGCATACAAGAAACAAAATCTAAAAAATCTATTATATAGTGCCATGCCTCCCTCTCTCTCCCTCTCTCTCTATTTCCCTGTCTGTCTGTCTTTCTCCTCTCTCGCTCACCTCGCTCTCTCATCCATTTACACAAACTGTTTCAGCTGAAAATAGGATCACAAACATTTACATGAGAAACAACCCCCCCCCCCCCCCATTATCCTCCTCGTCTTTCCTCTCTCTCTTTCTCCCTCTGTTTCTCTATCCTTTCATTGGATGACTCATTGATTCCCCGGTCACTCTATCATACCTTCAAAGAATGTGCGTAACAGTCCCGGATGCGGCGTGCACACACGCACACACACACACACTCATGCGTCACCTGCACACGCTCAACTAACTCTCTCTTTGTGTTGTCTCCGGAATGGTTGTGCAAGCACATATGAATCAGTAAACATAGTTACAGAGCGGAGGTAAAGGTAGGGGGTGGTGGTGGTGGGGGGAGAGAGGGTCATTATACCATGGAAAAGCAAACAGAGTGAGTGTTCTTGTGCGATTCTAAGTGGGTAAAGTTTATATATGTACATTCATGCAATATCCAGCAAGATAGTTTTTCCGTTCACTTTTGCTCTGGATAGTTTGAGCTGAAGGGAACAGCATGGCTCCAACTGTCATTCAAACACTCATCCCTCCGAGTCCAGTGCTCTTACCTCATCTTAACAGAAATCCCATAATTCACTGTGCGTCCATGCTACGCTAAGCCATGTCATTGTGTAAACCAAGTCCAATTGGAAAGTGTTGTACATGACTGGGTTTACCTATGTCAGAAATAAACACGCTGTTGTGTTTTCTGTGATAACTTACGTTCTGTGATAACTTAGTTCTGTGTGTGTGTGTGTGTGTGTGTAGACACGGGACACGATGCGCTGGAGAGATCGCTATGCAGGCCAACAACAACAAGTGTGGAGTGGGCGTGGCCTACAATGCGAAGGTCGGAGGTAAGACGTCCGCTGACCCAAAGGGCTTACTTTATTTTATTCATTTATTTTTTTACTTTTCTTGAAGTCAATCTTACAGCAGGGTAAGGAAAACTAGCAAGCAAAAAATATACTGATTTTAAATGCATCGCTTAGCACACGGTAGACAGAGACATGGATTATATTTGTTTTGATTCTAAAAGTTTCTAAAAGTTCCCAATAAGTTCCCTAAAATGGGACCAAAATCCCATATAGTAGGTTACAAAGGTGCCCTAAAACATGTAATGATTCTGAAATATGTATCAGCTAACACTCTCCCTCTCCCCATCTCTCCTCCTTTCTCTCTCCCTCCCCTCCCCTCCCCCCTCCCTCACTCTTTATTTCTCTCTCCCTCTCTCTCTCCCCCTCCCTCTCAGGGATTCGTATGCTGGATGGGATTGTGACGGACGCCATAGAGGCGAGCTCCATCGGCTTCAACCCCAACCACATAGACATCTACAGCGCCAGCTGGGGCCCCAACGACGACGGCAAGACGGTGGAGGGGCCCGGCCGGCTGGCCCAGAAAGCCTTTGAGTACGGCATCCAGGAGGTGAGGAGGAACCAGGGGGGACTGGGGCCTTCTAGAAACTTCCACCTTCAAACCGACCATCGATCATATTCTGTTCTCGGGTCCAGAAACCCAGTCGCAACCAGTATTCGTATTGTGCCTCAAAGTGGCAGTGCTGACCTAGGATCGGTTTTTCCTTTTAGTTTATAATGGGTAAGGTTAGGATATGGACAGGGGAAAACTGATTCCAGATCAGCCAGAGTGTTCTGGCACAAAAGGGCTTTCAGATTATGAGGGGTGCATTATAAATTCAATCCAACACTACTATCTGACCAATCCTCTAATCCTGTATTGGTTGTAATTGGTTGATTCCTTCCCATGTCTGTTGTTGTATGTTGTATATTCTTGAGTGCCTGTTTTAACTTGGCTGCAACTAAACTTCCCCCAAGGGACATTAAATATCTGACATTAAATATTGATTGAATCATTGATTGGTAAATCCTGCTGTGGGGTTACCTGCAGAGGTGTAAATCCAGGGGTCAGAAAGTAAAAGTCCTGCCACGTATTTCTTCCACCCATGAACTCACGATTTCACTAATTAGTTCTACCACCTGGCTGAAGAATTGTGCTAATTAACAAATCCAGGTGACTGGAACAAAATACTGCGGAGGATTTTTACTTTCTGAACCTGGATTTTACACCTCTGGTTACCTTGTGTGTAGCTTTAGCAGTCAGGTATGTGTAGTTTAAGGGTACACAAGTGTTAAAATTGTGACACACAGCCCATGCCTGAGCCCCAGTATCTCCCTGGTCTCTTTCAGGGACGGGGCGGAAAAGGCTCCATCTTCGTTTGGGCGTCGGGGAACGGGGGCAGGCAGGGGGACAACTGTGACTGCGACGGGTACACCGACAGCATCTACACCGTCTCCATCAGCAGCGCCTCCCAGCAGGGCCTGTCCCCCTGGTACGCAGAGCGGTGCTCCTCCACCCTGGCCACCGCCTACAGCAGCGGCGACTACACCGACCAGAGAATTGTGAGTGGCCACGCCCACCATCTTTTCCGGCCCCGCCCCTCCCCCAGTGCCCCTCCCGTTCCTCTGTTCTGACGTCTTCTCTTGTTCTGTCCTCTTTGGTCCTCGCTCCCTTTCTCTCCTCTCCTCCTCTTCCTTTTTTCTCCACCCCACCATACCTCTTGACTTCTTCCTGTTTTTTTATTTTTTAGTTCTATCCTTTCCTGTCTCTTCTTCCTTGTATTCTCATCTTTCTTCCATCTTTTCACACACCCATCCTTTAATTTCCTTTCCACCTTCCTCTGTAAACAAGTCAAGTCAAGCTTTATTTATAGAGCAGATTTAAAAATATTTACAACACTATGTGCTTAAGACAAAAAGTATCAAGCATGTTAGAAAGAGATTGTACTCTTCCTCCTCTCCTCTGTTCTTTTTTCCTGCTCTTTTCTCTGACAGTGACATCTGTTAACGGTGCTGTAAAACCCCTGTTGTTTTTTTTCAGACCAGTGCAGATTTGCACAACCAGTGCACAGAGACACACACAGGAACCTCCGCCTCTGCCCCATTGGCCGCTGGGATATTCGCCCTGGCCCTGGAACAGAAGTACGTCACTCGTTCGTGCGGATAAATCCCAGCCCTCGCAATCTCATGCACTCGCACACTTAAACGCACACCATTAGCCAACGCAGTGAACATTAGCTTCTGAGACTTAGTGTGGCTTGGTGGAGAAAGAGAAGGATTAAAAATAGTATGAAAAAATATTGATTCAATTATTTATGTAGCCAGTGCCAGTGAATATATTATTTTAGTATACTATTTATTTTATACAGCGACATATTTGGTGTATTGTACCAGAATTTTCTAACAGCTTATCTTCCCCTGCTGTCACGAGGCAGGTTAAAACACAGGGAACAGGTAGAGTACAATAGTGCTATAACTAGTGCACAAAAAGACATGCAGATCTCTCTTAGAAAAATCTCTTAGTTATCACTGGACTGATAATATGATTTGACAAGCGAGTGTGTACAAGGGGCAAAAATGGCATTTCATTAAATTAAAATATTCATAATCCTTTTTAAGGAAAGAGGAGACACAAATTATTGAGGCATTATACATGAAGTTAATTTAGTGGTGACTGATATCGATGAGATGAAGAGGAATTAAGGGGGATTATATCACAGGATTTATGGTAATTTAGCAGTGAATGATACTGGTCAGAGTAGAAGAGGACTCAGGAGGAAGGTGTGACAGTAGGCCCCGTCCACCGTTCGAACTCTGTCTCACCTTCGGGCGTGGCTCTCTCTCTCCGCGCAGCCCCAACCTCACCTGGCGGGACCTCCAGCACCTGGTGGTGTGGACCTCGGAGTTCGACCCGCTCGCCAACAACCCGGGCTGGAAGCGGAACGGCGCCGGGCTCATGGTGAACAGCCGTTTCGGGTTCGGGCTCCTCAACGCCAAGGCCCTGGTGGACCTGGCCGACCCCGAGGTGTGGAAGCACGTCCCGGAGAAGAGGCTTTGCGTCGTCAAGGACGACGCCTTCCGGCCCAGGTAGGGGACAGAGGGGGACAGAGGGGGGACGGCGCATGTACAGGTGTGCTGCGTGCAGTATTTGTACCCGTTATTATAGTTCATTGTTAAACATGGTGTGACTCACACTTTCCGATCTGCTGTTGTCAATCGGTTTTAGCGGTTCTGCTAGAGTCGTGTTGTCCTAGCACGTGCCTGTGTGACTCGAGCACAACAAAGACCTCCTCTGATGTTGCTCATTTATTTTTGGTGTCATGCCTGATGATGAATTCACCCCACTTTCCATAATCACCATGGCACATCACAGTAACACTGTCAATTAGAATAAAAAATACTGAGAATATTCAGAGTCCTGAAGATTATTTTAAAATATGCTATTTTTTAAGTCTGTATTTCCCACCGTTAATACCAAGGGGCCAAGACTGGGCTTTCGTTTTGAAGCTCACTTCCTGGTTGGGCTGGGAGCGGCAATTGTGCCGTTGCTCACTAGCGCCACTGCGATTCGCTCCAGTATAGGTCTTTCACCATGTAAGTCAATGGCAGCAATGTGGTCAAAATAGTCAGTCAACACATTTTTCCCACAAAAAAATTTAATTGCAATAGGTGCCTTTCCTTCATCTAATGCCTCTGCATGTACTGATTTTTTAAAATATTGTGTCGTTTGGACAGGGTATTAACATTTGTTCAGGACCAATCAGAGAGACAGGTTGAGTCCTCTTCGGTTCCACAGAGCAGACGCAGTTTGTAAAAACTGGCGGCGAAAAATGCTTCAATTTGTTTTTTACGAGGCCGTGGGAAGGCAATGGGTGACGTCACAGTGACTTTGTCCATATTTTTATACAGTCTATGGTTAATACAGGTCGACGTACATGAAGTTCTAGTGAATGGAAAAAGGCACAATAACGTGGCACTCTTTGGTTTAAGGCCTTTAAATCAAGGAATGCCCCTCAATCTGCACATGAAGTAAAAAGTGAAATCCCTGCCCGTAATCCAGGCAGCAGCAGTAATGCTAACATCCCCCTTGTGCTGCTGGCATACGCGTTAGCCTTTAGCCATTTCCATTTAAATACCGATGCACTGTGACTATATAAATCTGCGTTTCGTCCTTTAAACGTTTGAAAGCCTTGACCATCATGTTCACGCGGTTTGCTGGCTTGCGGATTTTGAATAGCGAGTAAAATCGATAGTTTGACGACGGGTGTGTGTGATGGAGATGTGGGGGGAGACACCTGGGCTTTGATATTGTTGGAAAATAACCGTTCCCCCCCGCCACCGAGCGCTGCAGCTGTGTGATAAGAGGAACGGGGTTAACAGGTTACCGCCAGCCTGCCGATTATTCCCAGACTGAGGATGCACCAATAGGAGCATTTTGCTTTTTTCTTTTTGAGGGAGGGGGGGGGGGGGGGGGGGGGGGGGGGGTGGGGGGGGGGGGGGTGGTTAAATGCTTCCATAATCTGAGCAGTAATCCAGCAGGGCATTAGGCCATATAATCCCATAAATGCTTCCTGTCAGGTCCACCCCCCTCCTTTCATATTACAGGTGTCGTTTCTCTGCCTCTGCTACGATATATTCCGATTTATTTTAAACATACACACGTGTATAAATTATCCCTGCATTTTTATATCTATTCTGCTCTGTGCACGCCTGTGTCATAAACAACATTTCATCCTAGAGTTGGGAGCTACTGCCTGTCCTCTTTGTGGGCGAATGAGGCATTGTGAAGTGTGAATCCCTTTCTAGGGTTCACCTGTGCGAAATTACACTTCTTCCCTTGTGTCCTTCGTCGCTTGAGAGGACAGAGCTGAATTGAGAGGGAGTGGTTTGGAACACCCCTACGGTTGCCATGTTACTCATTCACCTCTCCCTTCATTGGTTCCTTTACTGACAGGAAGATGAAAATGGCCAGGGAGATCATCATAGAAATCCCCACCGAGGCCTGTGCTGGGGAGGAGAGCGCCATCCGGTCCCTGGAGCATGTGCAGATGGAGGCCAGCATCGAGTACACCAGGAGAGGAGACCTCCGCATCGTCCTCACCTCTCCTTCAGGTACCAAACACACCTGTACACCTATATATCACCTTCACCTCTCCCTCAGGTACCAAACACACCTGTGCACCTATATATCACCCTCACCTCTCCCTCAGGTACCAAACACACCTGTACACCTATATATCACCCTCACCTGTCCTTCAGGTACCAAACACACCTTTACACCTATATATCACCCTCACCTCTCCTTCAGGTACCAAACACACCTGCACACCTATATATCACCCTCACCTGTCCTTCAGGTACCAAACACACCTGTACACCTATATATCACCCTCACCTCACCTTCAGGTATGAAATGCACATGCACACATCTCACACCTATATGCCAATGCGCACATGTACATCATCCTCACCTTTGCTTCAGGTGGCAACACACCTTTGCACCTTGGCACACCTGCACACAATACACCTGAACATCACACTCACCTCTCCCTAAGGTATCCAGCTCACCTTTACGAAACACTCTGCTTCACACTCACCGCTCATTCCACACAGAACACACCTGTGCACACCCGCACATCTTCCTCCATGTTTGAGTGAGCGCCGCATTACGTTCCCCCAGGCACCAGTGCGGTCCTGCTGACGGAGAGAGAGAGGGACACGTCCTCCAGCGGCTTCAGAAACTGGGACTTCATGTCCGTGCACACCTGGGGGGAAGACCCCAAGGGCACCTGGACCCTCACCATCACGGACGTGGTGAGTCATAGCGCCCCCGTGGTCCTGGAAGACTGAACTGCAGGAGGGATGTTGGATGTTAAAGGGATAGTTCGGAATTTTGGACATAATGTCTCAATTACGACTTACCCATGATGTAGTTGATTGATGGAAACCATTTTCAGCTAATTCCATGCTGTCCCTTCTTTTGGACATACACACGTTGCTAATGCTAGCACAACTCTATGGTAACTGGTAACATCCACTACCAAACGCACTTAAACACTGCACAGTGCACCCAAAGCAAATAAAAGACGATGACGGTCTATCGGGGTTATTTTGAGTGTTTATACCAACATTTTTGAAGTCAAACTATCGTTGAATCATTTATTTTGTGCTGACCTATATTCTCTGTGGAAGTACAGCGGCGGAGCGATACTTTACGTTACCTACGAATGTAGTGCCGGCACTGGTCGACTACAACAACAAAGAAGAGCAACAAGTTACAATGGCCACGTTCGCTTCCGCCGCCGTACTTTCACAAAGAATATAGGTCAGCACAAAGTAAAGGATTCAACGATAGTTTGACTTCAAAAATTATGGTATAAACACTCAAAATAAACCCGATAGACTGTCGTCGTATTTTATTTGCTTTGGGTGCACTGTGGAGTGTTTAAGTGCATTTGGTAGTGGATGCTACCAATTACCATAGAGTTGCGCTAGCATTAGCAACGTGTGTATGTCCAAAAGAAGGGACAGCATGGAATTAGCTGAAAATGGTTTCCATCAATCAACTACATCATGGGTAAGTCGTAATTGAGACATTATGTCCAAAATTCTAAACTATCCCTTTAAAGTCCCGGTTGAGCTTCAGTCTGAAATGTGTATTGCGGGAACGCTGCTTATTTTCAGGCCCTTTGCCATTTTGTGTGTGACTGATATAATGGAAGTGAATTGTATCATATAGAAGGTCAACCTTGCCTCAGGTATTTAGTAGGGAGCCCTTTATTTATGGGTCCTATGCTGGTACAGGCATAGTCTAGACTCTAGAGAACAACACTCTGTGATCTCACTGCCTCTCATTTCATAGGAGGAGGGGTTAAGTCAAAAGGTCATTCCTGCTTGTAAATTCTCTCTCTCTGTCTGCGTGTGCGTCTGTGTGCAGTCCGGCCGAGCGGAGAACGAGGGGCGGGTTGTCGACTGGAGGTTGATTCTGCACGGAACGCAGGAGCGGCCGGAGCACATGAAGACGGCGAGGGTTTACCAGCCCTACAACGCCGTGCAGAACGACCGTCGAGGAGTGGAGCAGATGGAGGAACTCATGGAGGTGGGAGGAGGACCTGCAGCTACACACACACACATGCACACACACATACACGCACATATACACACACACAGACACACACGCGCACACACACACATACAAACACACACACACACACACACACTCACACAACGCGCACACGCACTCAAAAACAAGTACTCATATATGCACAGTCACACACACACACAAACTCTCATACACATATACACGCACACGCTGAAACATGCACACACACACACACACACACACACACACATGCATACACATACAAACACATTCAAGGGTATATGCACTCATATCCAAACACACCGGCAGAATTTGTCCCTCCTCAGCAGTTCTGTAACCCTCTCCTCCTCCTGTCTGTCTGTCTGTCTCTCTGTCCATAGGAATTCCCCACAAAGCCCCACGCATCCCATACGGCCAAGGCCGCTCCAGCTAACTCCGCCGGGGGCACACGGAAGGAGGCCGCCCCCTCCGACACCCTCATCCATTTCTTCAAATCTGCCTTCCGGGAACGCCCCTCGCAAGGACGATCCCACGCCAGCCACCCCATGGGCACGCCCGCACACGTTCCCTACCGCAACCTCTACCAGGCCCTGGACATGCTAACCAAGCGCAGAGGCCCGGAGGACAGGCTGTACGCCCATTACAGGGAGGGATTTCACCAAAGCAAGCCATACAGACACCGAAACAGCAGGCTAATGCAGGCTCTCACCGACATGCTCATGGATGAATCCAGCCACAGGGGGAGCTAGAGAGCGGAGTGCTGGTGCATCTGTCAAGGGGTAGACAGGAGACGGAAGCGAGTGAGACAGAAAGAAATAAAGAAAGAAAGCTTCGGACGATAACATCAGCTCTTCCAGTAAAATCAAATTAGGCCTACAATAGGCTATATAATTTATATCCGATGTGTGAAATGGTTATGTCTGTCATGTTCCAGGCAAAGACCCATTTTCAGAATTATATATATATATTTTGTTTTATATATTAAAACATACACAACAGCACAGACAGTTACTGTTTCTTTAATTTTTATAAAATACAGGTATACAGACATTCAAAATTCATAAAAACGTTCTTGTGCACTCAAGCTGAATGATTCTCTGTGAAAGCATCCTTTCTGACTATCAATGAAAACCCAAGAGCCCCAGAAACATACAGTGGTAGTCAATGAGCAGGAGTGTGCGAAAAGTATCTATGCAATACACATTATTAAGTACTGTGCCCGCTCAGTGACGAATACGCTTTAGCATTCTGAGCTACAGGCTACACCTTCACCTGCAGGTTACCAGCTTCACGGGGCTTGTGGCATGACCTTGTCAGCCAACTTTTAATTTCAAGGCCTGTGATTTCTGCTGGGGACCTGTTTTCTTTGTTTACCACCCACCCGAGTTTAGGGATGTGTTATTCATTGAATGCTGCCTTTAAACCCAATTGACGTGTACAATTATTTGTGTTCTTATTCTATTGCTTTAATGTCGGAAAAGCCGTTTTCTAGCCAATTTAATTTATGTGCCATACTGACAACGAGTCCGATGGCGAATCACAATGTATCATTCTGTAAACCGTGGTAAGTTGTCACGAAGAGAGTTGAGTCACAAGTTAATATTTTGGTTAAATGTGCTTGTGCCGCGTGTAGGCTACTACATTTGAGTGTGACGTGGATGATGTCATTCATCCTTTTTCGGTGCAGTTATATAGGAAATGTATTCATATCTTAAATCACTACTGTTGTTTTTTCATGTGTGTCTAAGTAGCCTAGCCTACATGTTTGTGGAATTTAAAATTGAATAGCCTAATGGAAAGGTCCCGTTGAAAAATTGGCTTTTTAGGCCAGTGTACAGTGTATTGTATCTTTATTTATACAGTAAAAATATATTTCTACAATATATAGATAAAACTGTTATTGACTTCGCATTTGATAATAAAAATGGTTAAAGATATATTATGTGCTTGGCCTTATTTATTTAAGAATTGATGTTCCACTCGGTGATCAGCGTCCCATAGCCTGGACTGTAGACGTTTGCTTGGGTGGGCAGTCAGCCCACTACGATGATAGGATCAATAAACGTACTCAACGCAACGGCTCTGGTTCAGGGAACAGATATAAAATACATCACTGCCGCCCTGTGGAGATAGTGTGATATTACACACGACCAATACCCTATTGTGAACCATGATCATTTATTCATTTTTTTAAACAAAAACAAAACATTTTTAAAGTCTCGTGAATGTAAAATAGAGAGAACCTCACTGCATGCAACCAGACATCCAGTAAAATTCCTCCCCATTTTTTGTTTCAATCACCTGGATTTGCTATTTAGCAAAGTTATTCAACCAGTAGGTAGAAAAAATGAGTGAAATCAGTTGGCTGGTTCATGGGTGGAAGAAACACATGGCAGGACATTTACTTTCGGACTTTCCACCTCTGCATGCAATCAAGTCAAATTAGCTGCTTTATTTTCACCATGAGCATGAGGGTGTGCTGCAAATTGCACCGTTATTTAGGACTGAATGGTATACACCTGTGGGCATTCTGAATACCAGACAAGTATTGAAAAAATAGTTTTTTAATGTTAGGATATCTAACTTAGCTGTTTTGTAAAAAAAAAAGAAAAAACCTTAACCTAAATCAGTGGTTCTCAACCACAGTCCTGGGGCATACCAGTGCATGGTGGTTTTTGTGCCAACCACAACTGCAATCCCAGAATTTTAACAAGCTGTTCATTTTTCTTAATTACATGTTTTTCATGTATTAAGATGAATTATTAACACTCTTAAGCCACATTATGTTAGCAATGGCTATGCATGTCATGAAGAATAAAAGTCCAATATTCACATTGTGCTATATTGCAAATAATTGCAAAAAGAGAGGTACAACTGATCAAATTAATGACTGAGGTGAATCAATAGGCTCCTAATTGGTGAAATTGTGGACACGTGGCCACTAAAACTAACCATTTGGTAAATAATTAAGAAAAGACAAACCAAATGATGACGAGTCAAATCTGCACTGTGTTAATACTTAAATATTGATAAAGAAACTTTAAATAATGTGTTCAAGTACCTAATTAGGAGCCTGTTGATTCACCTCAGTCTTTAATTTGATCAGTTAAAAATATATATTATTTGCAATATAGCACATCAATTGGAACATGGGAATTGTATTATTCATGGAATGCACAGCTATTTCGGACATAATGTGGTTTAAGAGGGTAAACAACCCCTCTAAACATGAAAGGCACCTAATTGAGAAAAATGAACAGCTTGTTAAAAATGTTGGATTGCAATTGTGGTTGGAACGAAAACCAGCATACACAGGGGGCCCCCCAGGACCGAGGTTGAGAACCACTGACCTAAATGGCTAAATTATATGTAAACTTGAATGGACAGCCTATTCAATGTCTAGCCTATTTCAATGTTGATTTAGATTTGCTGATTAAATGTTTAGCTGCCAAATAATTCGCGTCCCTATTTTCCTTTTTCCTGGTTGACATAGGGAAGAACGCCTGCGGTGATGGTGCAACGTATAATACAATCGCGTGAATGTTGCTTGGAGACCTCGAGCAAAGCACAGTGTGAAGCTTCGTCATCTCCACGGAAGATAATCAGTTGTAGTCACAACTTCTTCATTCAGAACTTGCACGCTCAAAAATGGCACAGGAATTTGTGACCGCTAAAATAAAAGGCGACAGAGTGGTTTTGTTTTTGAAACCGTCATGTCCCCTACTGCCTGAGGGCAAAGGAGGTTATCTCGAAGTACAGATTCAAAGCTGGGCATCTGGAATTCGTTGACATCGGCGCCCGCGAGGATGTTTGCGAAATACAGGATTACTTGCGCGATACAACCGGAGCTCGAACCGTGAGTGTAGCTTTTTTATTAGACCTATATCATATTTTCCTGTTAAGTAGATAGACGATTAGCAATAGCTTTTCTGTTTACTGTAGTGATTTATTGCACTAGGCTACATTATTGACAAATGGTCGCATGTAAACACCAAGGGGTTCATGGCCTAAAGCCTATTATGAGCATACAATTTGCTGGGTCATAGTCCTTTTTTATAATACACATTTTAATTATTTCCCTCTCTGAAGCGTTTATCATGATATTCTACGCTTGAGGTTGAATAAATAAATAAATAAAAAGCTTGATTAATTTTGGCTAGCTTCGATGTTCAGAGCCATTGGAAGATAATTAATGGATGAGATAGGATTCCGGGAAGGTGTTAGATTTTGCAAAGCAATGCTTGCCCTATATTTGTATTTGATATAATTTTTCAGCGGTTCAACAGTTGTCACAATGACTCAACGTTTTTTTTTTTTTACAGACGCTTTCAACATACAAAAATGCCAAGTTACTCACGCATAGCTTACAAAACAGGGCCTGGGTAAAAGCCGGAGTGGAACAGCGGAAGGAAGCTCGGAATAGACAGGAGTGCTCTGTGCCAAAAATGATCTCTGTTCAAATGCCTGCAGCACTCAGTACAATTTTATTCCGTTTCCGAATGGGCATCACATGTGCTTTTATTTGAGCATAGAATTTCCATTAAATATAAGTTATGAAATATATGAAAAATTTATCAAATAAGACATGTTATTTATATATATATATATATATATATATATATATATATATATATATATACATATATATATAGCTCTGGAAAAAATTGAGACCACTGCAAAATTATCAGTGGTCTTGTTATTTTGGTTCTGTACTCAAGCACTGAGTTTGAAAGGATACAATGACAATGAGGTTGAAGTGCAGACTGTCAGCTTTAATTTGAGGGTATTTTCATCCATATCGGATTAACCTTTTTATAGAATTAAATTATAGAATCTTTTTGTACATGTCTGGGACCCAACATCAAAAGACTCTTGATATCTTATTTTCTGGTACTCTTACAAGCGATACTATAACCTCTCTGCATTTGAATGGATCTCTATGGGAATTGGGGGGGTGGGACTAGATTTAGCTGTAAATTACGCTGGAACAGTATGGAATACAAGGTTGGTAAAATGGCTGTAAGTCATCAAGGGTCTGAGGTATCAAACGAGCCTCAAACCATCACTCTGCTGCCAGATATGCAGTAGATATGGATGGATCACTTTAAGGGTTGTTTCTCCTGACAAATTTTCCTATTGAACTCTATGGAAAAATAAGTCAGGAGAATAAACCCTTCAAGTTATCCATCCATATCTACTGTATTTCTGGCTTTCAGCCTCGGGCCAATCACCACCCCTGTCGTGCCATATATTCTTGTATATATACGGCATGTTGTGGTTTATATCTTACAAACCGTGTATACAGTATACACACTGATTTTTGGGGCTTGATATTCAAATATATCCTTATCCTCTCCAACAGGCTTTTTCCATTAAAATATAATTTTGATCCACTTATAATTGGGTCATCAAGGAGTGAATATATAAATGTATTTTTCATACATTTCAAATTTATATTTCATAAAAATTATACGCTCAAATTAAAGTACATGTGATGCCCATTCAGCAACTATTAAAATTGTATTGATGTGCACTCCACAGCGAGTGCTGCAGGCATTTGAACAGAGGTCCTTTTTGGCACACTCTTCCGAGCTTCCTTCCGCTCTTCCATTCCGGCTTTTACCCAGACCCTACAAAACACTGTAATTAATTACAACTTGCAAAAACTAGGCCTGCCTTTAAAAGTATTGATATCAAAATGAGACCAAGTTACAACCAACAATATTGCCTATTGTAGCTCACACTAGCTCTATTGCTAAGCAATGCTACCCAATATTTCCTAAATTATTTTATGTAACTTGGCCCTTTGTTTTTCATCTGACCATCTCAAGAGAATGTGGTGATTCAAACTTTGTGCCACATCAAATTGTCAAATGGCAATCATTTTGAGTGGAAATAATCTGCTATTCTGATATGTTACACTACATATTTTATTATGTTCAAATAATTACTGCTATTTCACTTATTTCGCTTCATCTGACCCACACAGATACAGTAGGCTACATCAATGGGCCAATCATATCTAGATAGGTTTGTAAAATTCAATATTTCTACTATTTACTACGTCTCAATATTTTTCATTTATATATTACATTTTATGTTATATGTTTAATTTTTATATTTTATTTATTCATCCCCCCCTATTTTAAATGATGTTTCTTGGTACATGTTTGTTGGTAAATGCAAATGTTATAGGCTATGCTGCAAGCAAAATTTTCTAATGAATCGGATATGTTTGTTGAACTGAGAATATATAATACACATTCCATAATGGCTCATTACCGTGAGTTCTTAATTTTCTTGCACAATATTTATGTTTGGTTGTGTAAGTGAGGAGGTAAAAGTAACTACAGTTTGGCTTTTTTAATATTTTAATATGTGGTTTGGGGGAGAAGGGCAGTGTCCTGTCTATGTCCGGCGCAGTTAAATTAATTAATTTATTTTCGGTACTGTAATGTTACCTGCGGTAAATGTTTTGGTCATAGCGGTACTCGGCCATGTACGCTTACTCACCTCAGTTCAAGTATAATTTAAACAGTTACCAGTTAATATTGTTCAATTTCTTAGCCTTTGCAATAAAACAACATTCTTTAATGTGAAAATAATATTCTTCTATGTGAAAAGCATAATTTGCGGACATTGTTTTTGTCAAAAACAAATTTAACCATTGGTACCTGGTGGGGATTGAACCCAGGTCTCCCACATCAAAGACAACAACTTTAATCACTATGCCACAGCTGACCTATAGCAATGAAAATGCCATATAGGACTTTTGTCTAGGTATTCTGATATAAAAAATTTTAAAAAGCGATACTTGGAGCAGTGAGAATACTTGTATTCCAATGTTATCCAATTAATTGTTCTTTGAGGGTATGGATCATTTTTTATGACAAATTTGTCAGAAAAAAGAAGAGGAGGAAGAATAAGTGCAGAATAAAATGCAAAAATAACCAAAGTTTGGGGCTTTATTGTGTGGATGTGTGGAGTTGTAGCCTACCTGAATTATGCGTGGTTACATGAGGTCAGAACATACAGAAGTTAATGTTCTTAAGGGCTTGGGAGTCTGTGGTCATTGTCGTTATTTCTGTAGAAAACCCTGAAAAGTGGGAAACTGTGCTGTATAGGTATGGGGCATGCCCCGTCAAGCCGTAACGGGAACTGTGATAAGCTGTTTCTAACGGTTATGTTAACCCTGAAAAGTGGGAAACTGTGCTGTATAGGTATGGGGCATGCCCCGTCAAGCCGTAACGGGAACTGTGATAAGCTGTTTCTAACGGTTATGTGGAAACAATCTGGCAGAGTACAGTTCTTGGTGTGTGTGTGCACGTGCTTTGATTATTCAGTCTAAAGGTCTTTTATATTAAACTACGTTAAACCTTACTTTGTTGGCACCCATTCTAAGGCTGCTGCTTGGAAAAATATTTTGAAACAATGTGGGCAGGAGTGTAAGGTGTGGCCTTCACAGGAAATATAGCCTGTATAGACCCTGTCATTCTCATAGTAGTGAGTCACGGATCTTTATACAAGAGCTAATCTCCTGAACATAAAAAGGTCATCCCTCCTCGGTGAGAGACAAGTCATCATGGCTGAGGAATTCGTTAACGGCAGAGTTGGAGGAGACAAAGTGGTTGTTTTCACAAAACCGACCTGCTCCTACTGCATACTGGCCAGCGATGTGCTGTCCAAGTACCGCTTTAAGACCGGCCACCTGGACTTGGTAGATATCAGCGCACGGCAGGACATGGGCCGCATTCTGGACTGGCTGAACAGAAAGACTGGAGCTCGCACCGTGAGTGACCTCACTGCTATGAAAGACCGTGTGGGTGAGGAGAGGGAGGAAGAGGAAGAGGGGGAGAGGGAGAGAGCGCTTGTTGTCTCTTGTCGGCTTTGTTATTCATATTTCCTTGTATGTGTGTGTGTGTGTGTGTGTGTGTGTAGGTGCCACGGGGTGTTCATAGGGGAGGAGTGTGTAGGAGGCGGCACTGACGTTGCAGAGCTGGATAAGAGCGGGAGGCTGGAGGAAATGCTGCAGTCTATCGGAGCCCTGCAGTGATGTGCATACACATGCAACCAGGCTGCGGTAAGACACACACACACACACACACACACACACACACACACACACACACACACACACACACACACACACACACACACACACACACACACACACACACACACACACACACACACACACACACACACACACACACACACACACACACACGCTCTCTCTCTGAAACATACACTCTCACACACACACACTTGTAGGCAACCAGGCTGCGGCAAGACACACACACACTCTCTCTCTCTCTGAAACATGCAATCACACACACTTGTAGGCAACCAGGCTGCAGTAACACACACACACACACACACACACTCTCTCTCTCTCTCTGAAACATACACTCTCACACACACTTGTAGGCAACCAGGCTGTGGTGAGACACACACACACACACACACACACACACACACGTGCACAGTCATTATTTTACGCCCTCAGTACAGTGTTTCAGGGACTCTCTCTATCCTCTCTCCCTAACAGGGCATCCCGATCACATCACATGACTGCAGCTCTGCACAGTTCCCTATCCTCTGAGCTTCCTCTCTTCTCTCCTATGAAATATTAGACATCAGCATGACCTCAGGGCTCAGCCCAGCCTGCTGATCTCCTCCTGATCGCCTTTGAAGAGCTTAGTTCACCGTCAGTCATCTGTGCAAGCCCTGGAAGTGACTGGCTGCATGATTGCTGACTTGCTGTAGATTACTCTATTAAGAATTAATTATGCTAAATGCTTGCTGAATCTCTGACAGTGTAATGCTTGCAACTGAGGGGTAAAGAATGACTGATTATGTTTTCCAGTCCTGCAGGCTGGTCAGTGAGATTGATAAAATGACCTGTTCTTACACTGGTGCCCGCACTACAAGTGCCCATTTTCCCCAGTATAATGCTGACTGAACGGAGAAAAGAGGTTCAGACAATAAATCTTATTGGTGGATCAAGACTGGTTTCAAGTTGTTGGGTTAGAAGTGGTACCTAAAGGAGACCTGGGACATACAGTTATCTTTAGCAAGCAAGAGCTACTGGGCTCTGTGGGCTCTTTCCTGAAACTAGAGATTGAGGAGAGATGTAGGTGCAGGCTGAAGACATACAGACGCATACACATACACACACACACACACACACACACACACACACACACACACACACACACACACACACACACACACACACACACACACACACACACACAAAAGTGGGGTGGGAGGGAGCATGAACTCTCAGTAAAAGCAATCTTGAATGCAAGAAGCCAGCCAATAATTTTTACTCAGCAACAGTAATACTGGTAATGTTCTGATCTTTGCGGTCTTAGTTTGGTATCAGAAAATTCACTAACTTTCAAAATGTAAAAAATAAAGATCAATAAGGTCATATCCAAAATATAAGTACAAAGCCAATACAAATATTCACCATTATAAAATGGAAAAGAGAATCACGTGGTCTCTACAAAAAGAGCAACATTTGTCAAAAGATATGTATTCACAGGGTCAAGTCCCTGAAAACACAAGAAAATATATCATTTAAAACGACTGGCCAAACAGTTGATGAGCAAACAAAGCTAACATGTCTCCTCATAGAAATCCAAACACAGCTAACATTTGATAACATTTTAATGGCTGTAAATGTGTGGACACTCCCACAACAAGGGCCTCGACACTCAAGCAGTGGACTCTTCGTTTTCCACCTGCTGGAGGTCTGAGAAAATATTAAAGGTCTGAGCCAATCAGGGTCAAGTATATTGAGTGTTCATTGGATTAACAAGTTTACTGAAATAAAGGCAGTCCAAAAGCAATTCCTGCAATGAACCAAGTTAACCTTACCACGGACCGAAAAAAATCTGTTAAGCGGTCAGCCCCGGTCTTATATGTGTCCCCTCGAAGGCACTGAACTTGCCAGTTATGCCATTTTGCCTGTGACTTCTTCGGTCACTGCTTCTTTGCCGCCGCCGTCTTCTCCGGCGGTTTCGCGTGCGCGGCTCTGTACTTCTCGGTCTGGTAGAAGTCGGACTCGATGGGGCCCGGAGTGTCATCTAACCGGACGAAGATGTCCCCTTCCATCTCGATGGCCCTGTGGATCCTGTGCTTCACTCCTTTGGAGAGCCACTTGGGGTTGGGCGGCTTCTCCTTTGGGTTCACAGACTGGTACAAGCCCTCCCCTTCTGCCAGCGTGATCTTGTACTTGTGCCAGGGGCAGACGATGCACAGCCTGCCGTCAAATTCCTAAAGGAAACAAAACGAGACGGAGCTGGACAACAGTGCAACCGATTGACCGAATGAATCGGAGGACCTACACCTCCGCTGGTTAAGGACGACTAAGCCCGGGGGTTGGATTCGGCGACTTGCCTCTATGTCTCCGTATTGTAACAGGCCTCCATTATCTGTCAAAAAAAAGAAAAGAACAATCATAATAGCCCGATACATAATAGCCCGTTTGTTTCTGTGGGAAACAAACCAAGTCACTAGCATTTTACTTTCTAATTCTTCATCAATACCTGTTACCGTTTGTGTTCTTTATTGCTACTTTGAGGCCGAGCACCTCGTGGCATGAGAATTTCCAGGCAGGATAAGTTCAACTGACTTTGCATGTGTGCGCCTGATATGTAACAAAATAAATGTATGACTCCTCTTCCACTGTCTGCAGACACACTGCCCTGTAGCTTTCTCATGTGACGTAGTTGAGGTTAAGTGGTGCTGGGCTTAGTCTTTAGATGGAGGCACGGGAAAGCCAGGTCCCTGTTGGAAGCGGTGGTCAGGGGTCAGTAGGAGACCAAGGTATCTGTGGCCATTTTGGATCAACTTCCTTGGCATAGGTGTGCCAAGTGTTTTGGTACAAAAGTGTTGCAGTGCACAACCCGGGTAGATGGTGACAGAGGTATGTCACCCCCTCCTTGTTAAGTATTTAAATGGATGAAATGCACTACATAAAATGCAATTGAATAAAAAGAATCAGATAAAAATAGATGTTTTTCTAAATGAAAAACTTAAAACTATAATAACTTTGCCCTGAACTCACGGTAACAGCGCATGTCCAAGGCATGGAGCACTCCATCATGGTGGAGTACCAGCACATCCCTGCCATTCACGAACTTTGTCACGCGACCGGCCTGGATAATCTCCTCCTTCTTCCCTATGAAATGGGACGACGGCGGCGGCGATGCGGATGACGACGAGGATGCTACAACCTCGGAAGACATGACCGGTTCTCAGAAGCGCTGAGTCTCTGACTCCTGTACCATAAGCACATAAAAACTTCTCATAAACGATCGACACCGGGAAATAAATATAATAAGAGAGATCTAGGCTGATGTATTTATTGTATACTTCCTAATGGTGGCTCTAGGAAGAGAAGTGTTGCAATTTAATAAAATCATTCAAAATTAGTTTTTACTACTGTGCTGACTCATGATGATCAAGCATATACTGCGACATGGGTTGCATTCTATGCATTTAATCTACGTATTTAATATTTGTATTCTGCACATTTAAATTATATCTACATTTTACATCACATACAGATAAAATACGTTGTCAAATTACATTATTACACTAGTCAGCTAGCTGAATACCATGTATTTTTTTAATATGGCTCGCAGTGCGGCATTAGGAGACAATTAGCCCCTGCACAATGATTTACGTTGAAGTTTACCTTGGATCACTCGCCAGCACGTGCCTGCTCGGTGTTGACGGTTGATCATGGGCGGAAATGCGCGTGGATGTCTTCATGCCGTGGCAGAGCATCTACGCGACCCAGTCCGACCCCCTGCCCTCCCCAGGAATAGCCTGACTGGTGTCAGAGAACCCATGATGGGCGCGGCACTGAACGTTATCTGCGCTAGCTAATGTCACATGTATGTTCCCATTCTTATCTCTGTTAAACACAGCGCGGTAGCTGTCCACAAACGCAGCATCTTTGCAATGAACAGAGAGCTGATTAGCTAGCTGACCGAGTTTGCACGCTAGCCAGCGCACAATGTAAGTTGCTGGTTATAAAATAAGTTTGCTTAAACGGGTTAATATTGTTAATCAAATATCAGGTTGTCCATTCTAAGCGGTTACATCAAAATCGAGTACTTTCCCACATCTGACTGCACGTCAAACCACACAGAAGAAAGCAGGATGTTTCAACAACCCAAAACACAGCTGTTTCCGGTGTAACGTTTAAACAGGTTCCCTTGGAAACATGTACTATGATTTTTAAGTATTCTGAATTGCTTCAGTAAAAATCCAGCGAAATGGTCTGCGTGTGGAAGAATTGAAAACTAAGTAAAGTCACTCTGAATAAACGTGTCTGCCAAATGTATAAAATGTATATAGGCAATAATTAAGATTATGTATACTGGCTTGCATTCAATCAACAGTTTACCTTTCACTTGCAAGTAAATGCAAGCTTGACACCCATTCTTTACACCTAAGTGTAGTTTGGCGAGTTGAGTTTTATTGATTGCAGAACTTACCTAAATGTATTTGTGAAGGAAAAAAAATGTATTGCTTTTAATCGTTAGTCAAAGTTAAGGTCAAAAGTTGACAGGCATTTTGCTGCCGGTCTTATCTGGAGTGATTTACAATGCGAACACAAGGGCAAAGATGAGGGATGGAAGTGCAGTAATTCCTGGGGGGGGGGGGGGTGTAGTGCCAAGACAGACAGCAAGAGCAAGAAGTGCAGACTCGATTGGCAACATGTCAATTCCCCTAATCAAATCTTGTTTGAATACAGGCCATTATATCCATTATATCATATATATGAAGGACAGCGTCAATTAAAACAGGAAAACAAGAAAAGTCCAAAACTGGAGTCTCATTATTACTTCTTTTTTATTTTTTCATTTTTACCATTAAGCATGAACTCCCCCGTGGGATATTTTACCGTCAACCTGTCTTACATCTTACATCATTGACTAACCCCCCCCCCCCCCACCCCCAAAAAAAAAAAAAGAAAAAAAAAAAAAAAAAGAAAACATCAGTCACACACTCCACACCTTGGCAATGTGAAGCCTTACAATTTTAGGACATGTCTGAAAAACAAGTCTAAATCTAATTCTATATTTGAGTGCAGTACCAAAAACAACAAAAAAAATGCTAACGTGGTATTTTTGTAAATGAAAAATGCGAACACAAGCTGTGCCAACCTATTCATTGTCTGCCTTAAACAATTAATCGATTACCTGAAAGCTGTATCTTTTACCTGCACGAAAGGACAGGGTACACATTGCCAAATGTGTGTGGTTGCAATGATAAGGCCAACCATAAGGGGGCGCACAGTGAAAGTTTTCTGTGGCTTGACAGTACACATCATCATCTTCAGACGCTTTCATTTTAATACTTGTCTGTAAATGCTTACTGCTGTTAAATTATGCTAAATGGATCAAGCCCTTGTCACTGAGCAGTTTGGGATTGGAGTTTGCAGATTCCATAATTTTATTCAGAACAGTCCCCCCTCTTGCTCCAGGTGAGTTATAGCGAATCATGGTCATACGATCAACAACGCGTTCAAAATACTGGTACAACTTACAACTTAATGACTGCAATGTGACACTGGGCAAAAAAACAACAAAAAAAACAAAAAACAAACAAAAACACTCGATAAGCACAGCACCAAAAAACAACACATTTAAAATACTGTTTTACATAATGATTTCAAAACAACACTCCCTCTCAACTGTGTGATCCCTAGTACACATTTTATATATACCCTTCATGAAAATGAGCAAAAACTATTGTAGAAATTAAAAAATACACATAATTATTCAACTTTTCAAACATTTGGGGAAATTACTTTCACTCTTAATAAAAAATATTCTTATAAAATTTGTTTTTAAGCAATAGTATTTTTCTCAAAAACATAGGGGTCAAACTTATTGACCCCTAAAGAATATTTCAAATAAAACTAAAAGTGGCATCTGTGATGAAATTTCATATATTTTGTAAATTTATCTCAGTATCCAGAAACTATATTACTGCCTTTCACCATTTCCAGTTTCACTGGGGTATACATCACAGTTTTAGAACAGCACAGTTTAGTGGAATCTTGGGGTTATCAAGTTTCAAAATCAACTGTTAGATACCACCTTCATGTCAACAAGCTCTTTGGAAGGGTTGCACGAAGGAAGTCCTTACTGAGAGTAATCCATAAATTTAAGTCCCTGAACTTTGCCAGGCATCATTGGAACTACAATTGGAATCGTGTGTTGTGGTCCGATGAGACCAAAATTGTACTTTTTGGCCATGCACACCATCAGCACGTTTGGCGACAAAAGACAAATGCATATAAGAAAAAGCACCAGATGCCCACAGTAAAATTTGGTGGTGGATCATTGATGCTTTGGGGCCATTTTGCTGCTAGTGGTCAGGGGGCTGTTGTTAAGATTGATGGCATAATGAATACCAGGATATTTTAGCTCAAAACCTGTTTGCCCCTGCCAGGATGTTGAGACTAGGCCGTAGATTTGACCTTTTAACAACACACCGCAAACATATGTCAAAATCAACACAGAAATGGCTGTGGGAACACAAAATCAATGTTTTGCAATGGCCATCTCAGTCTCCTTGAAAACCTGTGGTCTGAATTGAAGAGGGCAGTCCACAAGCACAAACCTAAGAATATCAAGGGTCTTGAAACTTTCTGCATGGAGGAGTGGTCCAAGATCCCTCCGAAACTGTTCTCCATCTTTGTCAGACATTTGTCAGGCACAGTGCGGTTATCCTCACCAGGGGAGGCTTCACCAAATATTAATCATAGGTCATCAATAATCTTGAAACCAATGTTTTTCAGAAACAAATGTACTACTCAACAAAAATTTTTGTGTCTGAAAAAAATATTGTGCTAAAATAAAAGCATACGGCTCCTACATATGTTTTAGACTAAAATATGACTCATTGTATTTGCACATTTTCATGAAGGGTGCCAATAATTCTTGAGTTGACTGTGTATATAATCACATATAGGCATATCATTTTCCTTCTCAAACAGTTGTGCTACAAAACATAATCCATGCTCCCCACACCAGCTGTGCTATAGAATCCCCGATATTTAGCCATGCATATACAGCTCCTCAGACAATCCACTACAGCTCACACGTACATGTCTTACTGTTGAGCCCTGGACTTGTATTAGTGTCAAACACAATAGGAACTGACTGTATGACTGCCTTCACACTCAGTACTGTACACTCAGTACTGTACAATAGCCTGCATACTGTCCACTGCCCTCTCCACGTCTTGTCAGTTTTGGTGTGCCAGCATTTGAGAAATTAGCAAACTGCAAGTCTTTGGCTGTAGCCTTGGTGCTCAAATAAGTCATCTGTGCTTTTGCCAGAACTTGGTGGGGTGGGGTGGGGTGGTGGGGGTAAGTTAACGCATAAATCGACATGGATTAGCATGTGTGGACAATTACTTTAGCTTTAACTTTACTTTCAGCGAAACTCTAGACATACGAGTTCTTTGGCGAGTGCCACTACAGGTTTTGTGATTTGAAGCCAAACAAAAAATAAAAATAAAAAAGCCAAGTGCCTCTCTTTCAGTTCACTGCGCCACCTCCATGCTGGTTTGACCACACATTTCAGAGAAGATCAGAACATTAAGACATCTGATAATGATAAGTTTTGGGTGTGTGTGTTTTTGTGAATGACTATTTCAGCATGTTGTTAATATCTCACAAGAAAAAAGTGAAAGAAAAAACAAACAAAAAAAATCTGCATCTCAAACACACACAAACACACACACACACACACACACACACACACACACACACACACACACACACACACACACACACACACACACACACACACACACACACGCGCAAACCCTCTTTATATAGACAGGCAAACAGACACAGACACGCTCCCACCCCCACCAAAGCAATGCCAGCACTCCTCCGTATATTGTCCACACGTTCTCACAGTACAGTTCTTTTGTTAAATGTCTAATCCTGTGTTGTGGGCCTTCAGAAGAATATCGAATGCAGTTTGCATTAACGCTTCTGGGCGGGACCCCACTGAACAGTGAATCGCAGTGCAGCGCTGTCTTAATGCTATTCTCCATCATCGCTGTCATTTCAAAATGTTCATTTATTTTTTCTAATTCATTATCATTATTATTTTAAACTTCTGAAGGCTTCGGGGCCATTGGCTGCCCCGCAGTGTAGAAGCCGCCCGATTGGCCGGTCCTGTGGGGAGTGGGCAAGGCCTCCTGGTAAAACGGCTTCTTGTCGGAAAGGTCACGTGTCATGAAGATGTGCCCAGCACCCCTTCCCCCAAAATCTTGTACCAGTCCCCTGCAGACATGGTTTATTACTGTTTTTAGCCCATTTCTCCTGGCATTCACCACTGTAGAGAGTTAATACTGGGGCTCCCCATACCCCCACATCCTGAGACCCCAGGCCTTGTGTTCATGCTGTAGTTTTGCACTATATCGTCATGCAGAGAGAGGACGGAGAGAGCGAGAGAGCCCTGCTTCTTTCCATTTCTTTTCGTCCGCTCATTTCTTTCTCCCCCTTTCAGCCATTTTAAAAAGACGGCCATTTTAAAACGGCTTCAAAGGAGCTGGCGGCGCAGAAGCCAGGAAAGCCGAGCTCCAAGGTGAACAGCGTTTTTTCCGTGTTATTCCGACCTTGTTAGCGGCTGATCAGATCCAGGAAATGGGAAAAATGAAAAAGCCAGCCGGATCCCTGACATAAGATAACCTGGTCTGGGATGCAGAACATGAGGCAGGTTCCTGTGGATTGTGTGTGTGTGTGTGTGTGTGGGGGTGGGGGTGGGGGCTTACACAAGGTGGGGTTCCATCCAATTAACTCTGAAATGAGTCAATGCCAGTCTGGCGGAGTTCCCTTCCACCACAAAAGCCAACAACATAAGTAAGAATAAATGAAAAATTGAAGAAAGCCTCTGGGGTTTGGGCAGATGGAGGAAGAGAAAACAGGGTGAAGCCAGGGAGAAGACGGAGGTGAAGAGATGGAGTGACGATGGATTGAGGTTTGGGTGAAAATATCCCTCGTTTCCGTCCATATTGTCCTCAAAGAGACACACAGTCTCCACCTCCACCTTCTACCCCCTACTCTGCACACCAGAGACAGCAGAACAAGCCGTCTTCCGTCCAATAGAGGGGAGGGGGATTATGGGATATTGTGGCTCATATTATGGACAGACAGTTTTCAGTGTTAGAAAGATGGGGTGAGTTTGGGGGTCTGTCTGAGGAATCAGGGACACTACCCAGGGAGGTGCAGGTGTGTGCGCGCGCGCGTGTGTGTGTGTGCGTGTCTGTGTGTGTGAGTAGAGGTGTCTGACGTGGGGCTGCATATGGGGGAGAGGGGATCGGTGTGTAGTAAACTGCGGTGATGGTGGAGGCGGGATGGTGGGGGGGGGGGGGGGGGGGTGTCGAAGGGTTGGATTGAGGAAGGTCAGGACTCCTCGTTCCCGGAGTCATCCTCGTCATGGTAACAGTCAGCCCCGGCCCCAGCCGGCTCTCCGTCGTCGTCGTCGTCCTCCTCCATGTCGTCGTCATACAGGTCGTCATACAGCAGGTCGGAGCTGTCCTGGGACGGCACTTTGGTCTGTATGCAGTACTCTGCCAATGTGGTGGGCACCTTCACACCGTCCCGCTCCGCGTCTGCCTTTGTGGAGAGAACCTGCTTCCTGTACACGCACGCATGCACAGACAGAGAAATGCTCACAGTGGGCCTCATTCATGAAACGTGAGCAGAACAAATTTGTACGTAATTCATTCCTATTAGCAGTTTTGCCCGTATTTTGGCATTCATCAATGTTTTTGTATGTGAGATTTGTTTGTATGTACGAACAAACTTTACACCTGCTCTGGACCATGCGTACCTCATAAATAAATTCAAAATGCCACTAAATGTAGCTTCTGAATATCAATTAGAACATTAATTTATTTTAATTTTCTGTTAAATTCACGACAAAATGTAGCCTCTGAAATACACGATGCAAACGTAGCTAATAAATTATGATTGTAAAAAGCGAACACATTAGATGATGCCTATTAATCAATTGTAGGCTATGAACTTTAATTAGACTCATAATGTAATTAATGCTCCCAGCAATATTTTTCTAAATTGATCAAATCTAAATGCTAACTCATATGACGTTAAATATGCTATTTAAAACACATATTTGACCAATGAACGAAATTTGCTTTAAATTGCCATACAAATCTGTTGCCAGCGTTGCAATGGCTGACCGTGTGCTGTTGGAGGAGTTGGCTGAGAACAAAACGCATCTTTAGGATCGCGCAAAATGTTGGTGCCATAACTGTAAGCTACTGCACAAACGTAGCCTCAAAGCTCCAGCCAAAAATACGTTTGTAAAATATGAAAAGAAAGGGCTGTCACATCTGTGCAGCTTGTATGTCATGCGAAATGTATTGCTAAACGTCCTGGCCCGGTTGCCAGGTGGGACCATAGACGGGTGGGACCCACAACAGCTTCAGTTTTTGGATCAGCTTCTCGTTTGCAGAACGCTGCGGTGAGAGACGGCTGGCTTATTGGTGTAGCTACGTCACATTTACTGTGTCAGACTAACTAGCTTACCTCTTTCCATCACTATATCAAACCACCTCTGGCACGCACAAAACACTAACAAATTGACGAGATTAATGAATTATTTTGTTTATTTCCAGGCTGTGAGAAAGACCCATTTTGACTTCGTATGGACCTTTAAATGGGAATGAGAACCCCCATATAAGGCAATTCATGGGCGTGGATTTATGCTAACTACAAAATAACATGAACGCGTCTGTCATTTACAGGTATGAACATACGTACGCGAATACGAAAAAATCTGCCTTTCCCACACAGTTTGATGAATCCGGCGTACATTTTTCATATCAACTCGTTTCGTACATAAATGTACGAGCGTATTTAGGAACGCTTCATGAATAAGGCCCAGTGCGTGTATGTGCGCATTTGTGTGTATATGTGGTAAGTGTGAAAAAATGAGGAGCATCTGTATGTGAAGAGGGAGGTATTCAGAAGTGTGTGTGTGTGTGTGTGCGTATATGGGCCATTCTACAGAAGTCGTGCAAATTGAGGGTTGGAGAAAAGTGTAAATTTTTATTCTTTTTGCAAAATTATTTTATAATATATGTGTTACACTTTATCTGAGATACATAAATATACTAGATGTACAGTGCAATCACATGTAATTTTTTCAGAATAAGGATGAATTTACTGACTGCTCCTAAATATGTCACAACCAAAACATGGTGTAAAACCTGCTTTTGAAATAAAATTACATACCCAATTGATAAGTTTAATTCACCCCTTTGAAAATGACATTTTTGAAAAAAAATCTTGACTGCTGTTGAATTTGAATCAATTACCCTGAATTTTTAAATCAAATAAAACATTGGATTAATTAAATTTAGTGAAAACTCCGTACAAATGTTCTCTATAAAATGGACAGATTTGATCACATGAATTTGATAGATTCTTATTTATGAGATTATATATACCCTCACCAGCACAATATCTTGGATATTTGATTGATTATTCATATTATTAAAAATTTTAACAAAACAGCGGGTGTTTCGGTTGTGACCACATTGTGACATCTCTTACTGAAACCTGAATTCCAAAGTTGTTGGGACAGGGGTATAAAAAAGACTGGGAAGGTTGTGGAATGTGGAAAAGGACCATCTCGATTGTTACCAACACAAGGTTCAAAAGCCAGCATCTGTCATGGTATGGGGGTGTTAGTGCCCATGGCATGGGTAACTTGCACATCTGTGAAAGCACCATTAACGCTGAAGGGTACATATGCATTTTGGAGCAATATTTGCTGCGATCTAGACAATCGCTTTTTCAGGGACATCCCTGCTTATTTCAACAAGACAATGCCAAGCCACATTCTGCACGCGTTACAACAGCATGGCTTTCGGTCGTGACAATTTTGGCTAATTTCGACCACAAAACAAAAGATTTAGCAAGCACATGGTTAGCAACCACTTCTCTGTGCAGATGCACCTTCCTTTTAATCAAATCTACAGTTATGAAATCAACTTTTTTTCTCTAATATGAAAACTTGGGTGTTTCCAAAAACCAGACTAATTTTCATACTTTGAAGGACAATTATATCAAAAAGCTAAAACCTAGCTACTCACCATGTGGCCTTGATTCATATGAAGGCGGTCTAATTTCCTAGATAAAAAAGGGTGTGTGGCTACAAGCAGGTTCACTGCACAGACTCAAACAGTGTATGTTTCGGTTGTGACGTAAACACTGGGGACAGCATTTTTTCAATAGGTTTTTTGAATTATAAAATTTATTACAAATTAGATTGCATTATTTTAACTTATATTTGATAAAAATTCACATGCTTTATTGAATGCTATATAATTCATCTAATGAATTATATAGCATTGAAAGATTTTATTGGTCAATTTCTTACTTTTATCAGAGAGGGACAGCAATTTGCATGACTTTTGTAGAATGGCCCATATAAAGATGCGCGTAGGTGTTTAGGTGTGTAGATAAGTGTAAGTGTGTGTATTTCTCTGTGTTTGTGTCAGTGTCTACAGATACGCGTGTGTCTGTGTAGATGTGGATAGGTGTGTCTGAGTGTGTGTGGATGTGTACAGGTGTGTGAAAGTGTATGGGTGTGTGTCCACGTGTGGATGTGTACAGGCACGTGCAAGTGTGTATGCGTGTGTGGATGTGCGTAGGTGTGTACACGTGTGTATTAAGCCTGATTAACACTTAGTCGCACGCCCCTTTCGAAAGTGTCGAGTGACAAAAATGAAGGCGTCGCACGACGTTTGGCATTTATACTTCGGGCGAAGGTCTGCAATGAGGGTTTGGTTCTCTCTATGGTAACGAGACGACAACTTCTGACTGTTTCTTTACATTTCTTAAAACAGGCAGCGCTCCGTCCCATGAACCAAATGGGGGAAAACCAGGGCGAGTATGTTCTCGTTAAACAAATGCGTGAAATCCCCTCCATGTTTACCAACCATAGACCGTAGAAAAATTACCAACATTAGTGAAAACCAAAATAAGTAAGTGAGCAAAAAACCTATTTCTGGCTGTCCAATCAGACTGCGCGACAAAGTACTACGTTGTGCGCGACACTGAGAAAAAGTGCCGAACTACACTTTTTTCAGTTGGAAATGCGTCATTTCACTCGACACTTGTCGAAAGGGTCGTGCGACGAAGTATAAATCAGGCTTAAGTGTGTGTGTGTGTGTGTGTGTGTGTGTGTGTGTGTGTGTGTGTGCTGCACTGACCTGATGATCTCAGCGTACTCCTTGTCCTTGCCCTTGCTGTCTCTCCACTTGCGGAACATGACAGAGGCGTCCACGTTGGCTGGGGAGAAGGTGTTGGGCTCATTCAGCAAGGAGATCACACTCAGAAGGATGGTTCTGCACACACACACACGCACACGCACACGCACACGCACACGCACACGCACACGCACACGCACACGCACACGCACACGCACACGCACACACACACACACACGCACACACACACACGTGTTATTTCAACGTTCCTTCCCAGGACAGATTATCTAAATCATTTTCACTATGTAACAGCTTAACAAGAAGTATGATACCGAAAAATCCCAGGGATAAAGATCAAGATTCTGCCAAGTATTCAGCCACCAGTCAGTGGCCAATGCCTAGTAGTTTCTCAAAAACAAGCTCATTCATCCTCTATCAAAGTTTGAGCGTGTATGCAGTAGAGTGTAATATGCAATTAATGTACAGCCGCCTCTCTGGCTCCCCCTGGTGGGCAGCAGGTGCAGTACCTGACGTTTTGTGTGGGGTTCCATCTCTCCGAGGGTAACTCTCCGCTCTGAGGGTCGTCCACAGGGGGGTGCAGGATCGAGATGCACACATCGCCGTTCTGAAGCATTCAAATTCCAGTTACACACACACACACACACACACACACACACACACACACACACACACACACACACACACACACACACACACACACACACACACACACACACACACACACACACACACACACAAACAAGCACACACAGAAGCAAATTCAAGTACTTATGCACACACACACAAACCACACTTACAGAAACAAACAAAAACATCAACATTCTCTCAATTGCCCACAGCCCTGTAGTTTCTCATTAAAATCTGCCCTCTCCCAATAGTGATATAAGCACACAGCACATTTGAAGGGTGCGTGGAGCCTTACCTCGTAGATATTGGGGTGCCACATCTTGGTGAGGAACCTGAACGTGGGCGGGGAGTAGGGGTAGTCTATGGGGAACTTGATGTGAGCCTGTAGACCAGAGACAGGGGACAGCGATAAAGGCCAGTCACTCTTAAAGACACAGGCAGCCAATGCAATCTCACTCAAGGACATCAGAGGTGCGTCCCAATATTCTTCACTCCCCACCTCCCTTCCTCCACTCCCCCACTACCACGCCACTCCTACCCGGAAGTATGCAAAACTGCCTGAACGTTTGGAGTACAATTATTTACATGTACAGTATACAATGTACTTGACATTGCTGTTTGCGTCAATACATTAATTAATAAAGGAGGTGGTAGTGGAGGAAGGGAGGGTGCATTTTTCGACTAATGGGACGCACCCAATGCATCCAGCCAGTGAGGGACCGTCAATAAATAAATGTACCACCATGCAAGGAAGGCAGGCAGACTAGGGAAACAGATGCAGTGATGTTAGATGAAAGAGGACATTTAATAAAAGAACAAAAAAAAATAAATCAACCAATTTACCTTCAAAAAGGGGTAAACAACAAACCCACAAATAAGGGTAATTTCTCACACTAATCCTCAAACCTTTCTTTTTTCTTTTTTTAAATCTTGCTTGTCATTCTCCCAATGTCCCAATGCATCGTGGGACTGTTTGTCTGTGTGTGTGTGTGTGTGTGTGTGTGTATGTGTGTGTGAGTTCATAGAAACTGAATGACAAGAAAGGCTCTGATCCCTGAAAGCCACTAACAACTGAAAGCCACCTGGTTCTTGTCCAAGTCCAAAAAAAAACAAAAAACACATACCTTAAATTTCACAATTCATATGCAAAACTTCATAAAAGGTAAAGTAACTGTGGTTCTGAAATGCATCTTTATAGAGGTTGTTTATTGCAAATACAATTGAATTTACTTTACTTTTTAATCAATCAGTGAACTGGGCAGTAGAGTCCCCATAAGACACAGTACAGATCCTGGGCCTAGGCTATGAGCTAACAAATCTGTATGTGACTCTATGACTCAGGATACTACCAACACAGAGGGTCAGAGAGGAGGAGGGAGCAGGAAGAAGAAGAGAGAGGAAGAGAAAGAATGAGAGACAGAGAGAAAGGGAGGGGGTGCAGAGGAATGGTACTTTTTCCTCTGTGCTAAATATAGCCAGGGTCTCTGTTGGGGTGATGGGCATTTAGGGCAGTGAGATCAGGGAGGGAGGGGGGATATGTTTAAACCTGACAAAACTCAACCTCATGTAACCTCCTAGAAACACACAAACACACACGCATGCATGCACACAGCAGACCAATACTTCCTTTACCAAACTCAAGCGGTCTGTGTGTTACAGAGCATTTGAACTGGATAGAAATTTGAAAAAGAGAAAGCAGACGTTTACCCCCCAACACACAGCTGAACCTCACAGGGAAGTCCTGGAATAGGTTCCAGTTCAATAAAAACTGAAAGTTGGCCAGTGACACACAAATGCGGGTGGGGTGACGTGCTAAACCACAGATACCATTATCAGTTTCCCAGCGCATGCCCACGCATGTAAAAATACACGCAACAAGCACATAGCGTGACACGCACAAATGCCAGTCCTACAGACACGAACTGACCAAATTATGGGCAATTTAAGTACACTATGGATCAGTGTACTTGCACACTACTGGACATTCTCAAAAAAAATAGCATGATTAAATATTAAATGAAATAAAAACAACGACCCACCCCCCACTTTGACTTTACTCAAAATTCCGACAGGTAGAGGTCCTTTGAAATGTCCGCCCCTGTCCCTCCCTCTCTATTCTCTTTATCCCCCTCCCACTGTCCGCCGTCTCTCATATCGCGCTGTGAAGCCACGGGACCCCTTAGATCTCGTACGCACAGGCCACGCTCCGTTCCCCCATTAAAGCACTTTGAAGAGCAGGCTATGTTTTTCAGAATGTTTTTTCAAACGTTCAGGTCAGTGTTCTAGACCTCTATTCCTAATGTTCAGTTAAGAACATTCTAAGAACATATTTGTGACCGCACATCTTAAAAGGGTTAAAAGCTGTCCCTCCTGGTTTCCGCTTGTGCGCTGGCCATTCACACAACGCAGTCCGTGCAATGACACGGACACATGCAGAGAGAAGCAGAGCTAAAGACCCGCGTTACAAAAAGCCAATCACAAGCTACCTTGTGATGTCATACTCTTCGTGAAGGACATACTCTCACAAGGGCCAATTCATGAAAACAGAAGCTCCGCAGTGACAGTTTCAATTACGGTCATAAGCATGTTCAACACCACCAAGCCCCACAGACATCTCCTCTGACCTTCCCTTACAACCCACATCAATAGAGTCATTCAGGCCTATCTTTCAAAAACCTGGAGAAAAATACATGCACTTGTGTGGAAAAAAAATCATCACAAGTCCAGACCTGAAGCAAAGGGAAGAGATGAAGCAGGCCCAGGGCACATCTGAGTGAGTATAGGCCAAGTCATTGTCGCCAAAAAAAGTATGCGTACGGATGTCACCAGGCTTTGCGCGAACCTAAATTACATCATAGCAGACCCAAAATGGACGTCCACCGAGGCAGTCCGCGCAGCCTTTTAAAAATGTTTTTATTCTGTATCCGCGCAGACCCGTCGTTTTACCTACAAGCGTACCTTCTGCATACCGTAATATTCTTCCAAGAAGGACGCCATTGTTGTTTGCAATTTGCACACAAAAATCATGGGAAATGTAGTCTACAAAGGGAGGTTGGTACACTCGACCATGAAAGGAAAAAGTCCGCGGACAATCCGCCGGACTGTCCGTCTGCGTACGCGTCTGCTCCCTGTTTTAAACACTTTGGAGCCACCCTATGTGTCTGTATACCGGGAGATCCTTTAACTGAGACAGTGTCAGCCCGCCCACCATGGCCACCTTACAGACCCTCACAGAGAGGGGGGACTGGCAGAGAGACTGGTCAGTTTAGTCTGTCTTACTCTCTCTCCCTCTCACACCTGTACACACACATATTTAAAAACGCACACAGCCACACGTGCCCGCATACACGCTTGCATGTTTACACGCACTCACGCACGCACGCACGCACGCACGCACGCACGCACGCACGCACGCACGTTTTTACATGCCAGTTTCAAATACACAGACTCATTGTTTCAACTGCCAAAAAGGAGGCTGTTCGCCGTTTGTCTTTTCCGTCTTTTTCCGCTCTGGTGGAGATGAACCCATTAGCGCTGTTCTCACTATTCATCATTACCGTTATAGATCAAATTCCATTCAGGCAGCGTCGAGCGAGTGAGGGAAAAACAAGAGGGAGACGGAGAGGGAAAGAGAAAGAGAGGGAGAGCTGGAGAGCCTTGTCCTCGCGTGACCTCCCTCTCCTTCCATACAGAGGAGTCCAAAGCTCTCAGCTCTTTGAACGCTGTATGGGGCCCACATAGGAACAGCAGGCAACCTTACAGATAATTAATGCGCGGGGGGGGGGGGGCATATTCAGCCGCCACCCCATACACTTCTCCCGAGACCCTTCATTATCTCTCAAGTCTCTGCATGCGTCTCCACTACAGGTCAGTACCTCTGCCTCTCTGAGAAGCGCACTGTGAAACCACACACTTGTCAAACACTGTGCATTTGCCAAACGCTGAGCATTTGTCAAAAGCCGCTCATTTGTCAAACGCCGCACATTTGTGATTTTATTCAAATGACTATTTGCATTACTTTCTGTCTGCATCTTTTGTGAGCTTGTGTAGTACAGACAGGTCATTGTACTAAATAGCACAAGTGCTGCAGTCTACCCTGTTCTGGTGCTTGAAGTTATCCTAATTATTTGCACTTGGTGTCGTCGGAAATTTTGGCTTTGGAAGTTTCTTTGTATAAAAAAATAAATAAACATGAATGTTGTTTGGCCTACTCTCACTGCTCGCCAACACATCATTCTGCTTCGGCATGTTTAAGATAAGGTCAAATCACCATTAACAATCATAATGATGAGGAATTTTTTTTAACTAAAGGGCACATTTTGATAAATGATGTGAAATTAAAAAAGAAAAAAAAACAAACGATGGGACAAGAGCAGGCGAGTCCTTTTCTTTAAATCAGCAGCCAATCTAGGCCCTGGAAACGAGGCTCATGGATTATTTAGCCAATCAGTGACTTAAATTAAACACTTGAGTGCTGAATCACACAACAGACACCAGCAGATACTGCAGCCCTCATGGACTGTAGTTTGAGATCCCTGCTGTACAGTGAAGCTGTCATGGATTTGACGAGGGTGACCGTTTCGCACCCCAAACTGCCACACTCCGCCACACCTGAACGGTCACAAACCACTGGAGAGATGGTTAGTGAAGTGCAGAAACAGAAAGATAAAGGGGAAAGTGTGGCTTTGTCTCTGTCCTCCATTTTGGCTCCTGTCCTGGGAGACACCATTTATAACCTGACTGGAACTACAAATAGGAATGTGGTGTGTTTTTCCATCACACAAACCAGGAAAAAATAGGGCTAGACAGAGAAAGAAAAAGAAAAGTCACATTTTTCCTTTCTATATCTCTCAGAAAACATTGGCGTTCTGCTATTATGGTCCACTTGACCAATTGTATCCGTTAGCCTTCTCAGGGCTTTTGTGACACAAAGATACTTCTGCCATGCCAATAAAGCATTTAATTTAATGGCAGTGCGTTGAATAACCTTCTGCACCTCAGACACAAAAACTTCTGTGTTCTGTAAGAAAACATTTCACTTTCTTTTTCTGTATCTATTTTCCCCAGAAGTCTTTTCCTCTACTATAATCAGCTTCCTCTCTTCACACCCATGATCTTACAATGCCATCATCATTGTCACCATCTTTCTCCACCAATCAACACTTTCTCCACCACGCTAGTTTACACTGGGGTGGAGATCGAGAGAGGATCCCCCTTCCCCCACAACTTTAAAAAAAACTTCTCCTCACCAAAACCTGCTGAAGTAGAAGTGTGATGTCACCCCTGGCCTGTTGCTTACCCAAGGATGCCTGACAAATAACGCATCTCCAACATGTGCTTGTGAATATTCCCTTTCATCACTGTGATGAGTGAACAGCTCTGGAAATGCTGGGACGCAACTCCCACAGCGGCTGTTGTGAAGCATCTCAAACGAACACCTCACTTGATGGGTTTTCCCCCCAGAGAAGCAAGACTGTTTGAATTATATACACTGCTTGACATTAGAATCAAGAGTTACCCGGTTTGTGCCAGCAATAACTTTTAATATGCTAGGCCTGGCATCTGTTACTGCTGCAATAGCTAACAATGTGTCACCACTAGGATTATAAAGTTCTGGGAAAATTTTCCTTTTTGAGGAATTTTGAGGTAATTTTGGGAAATTATACTGTTAACAATATTTTTCATAAATCCTAAGTACATCTTTGGTTTTTTATGTATTGGGCCCATTTGAGGGGTCATTGCAAATTCTTTGTTTGGGAGAAAACCATATGTTTTAAGAAATGTCAACAAACATGAAATTTCCCACAATGTGAACACACTTATTTTTTAGTTTTGTTTTTTTTCAAATGCAGTTTGTTTATAAAAAAAATCATTAAATAAGGAAACATAAAGGTAACAATATATTTTAGTAATTTCGTTCCATCTAAGACAGCAAATTAGATAGGCCTATGTATTACGAATAACTTCATCTTTTGACTAAAATAAGGTTAAACTAAATTTTTTTAATTGATTTGCTTGACCTCGGCCACATATTTATCTCAACCACAGCTTGCTCCATGTTCACAAAGAGACTCCTCAGATTCAATTTGTGTGGTGTCATCTTGGATGGGCTCAAACGGTTTCAAGTTTGACCGAATAGCCACCAATGTCCCTTCTACCAGGTTGATGTCTTGATGCGTTTGGCTGCTTTCCAGATGGCATAAACACTCCACAGCCCTTCCTTGCTGCAAAATTTAGAACTTTCCCCAGATCTAGATTAAGGTGCTGTACAATGGCAGTGATTTGTTTATTGTTTTTTTCAACTTGTCTTGTTTTATTAGCTTTGTTTAACCTTCTTATTATGTTTGGAGCTACATGACCCAAAAATACTTTTTGTTGTTCTATCATTTCAAATGGGTGATTTTCTTCAGCAAACACCTTTAAGACTTCCTAGATAATTAGAAAATACATGTAAAAAAGATGTTTGGAACTGTTTTTATATATCGACCTGTAACGACACCTTAAAGCACAACTGAACTTTGGGTTGTGTAGTTACCTGGTCATGATACGAGTCCAAATGGTGGCAAAATATGTTCATTAGTTGCTCTGTGCTCCCCTTGGGTGATAATCCAGAATAGGGTATTTGTCGCTCTCCATTCACTTCTGTAGGGCAGCAAAAACGGTCTCAAAATTACTTCTAGCATGTATACAAACGTGAACGAAGCGGATTCTGTCAACACAAACAAAAACCAGTTCTCGTATGTATTTTTTTTCATGTAATTAAAATTATTTATAAAAGTACCATTTTCTTCAATGTTGTTAGCAAGCTACCAGAAAAGATTAGCAAAATGTCGGCAGGTCGGTTTGTTTACGATAGATATATACGACCAGGAACGCTTGCTTCCATGGAAATTTGGACCAATAAGTGGTTTCTTAAAACATTGGCGCATTAAAGCTGTTTCTGGCACAATAATTACCTACCGGATCTACGTTCCAAATAAAATACGAAAAAACCAGGAAAGGGCCATTTAAATTTTTTTTAAAAATACGTACGAGGACTGGTTATTGTCTGTATTGACAGAATCGGCTTCGTTCGCATTCGTATACGTGCTAGAAGTGTCATTTTGTGACCGTTTTAGCTGCCCTATAGAAGTTAATGGAGAGCGACAAATACCCTATTCTGGATTATCACCCCAGGGGAGCACAGAGCAACTAACAAACATATTTTGCCACCATTTGGACTCGTATCATGACCAGGTAACTACACAACCCAATGTTCTACCAGTTCAGTTGTGCTTTAACACAAATGGCAGTACAATTCTAACATAATAGGATTGACAATTCCCTAACTTACACTGAGTGGTAATTTTCTCTGGAAAATTACCAAAAGTTACCTGGAAAAATTTCCCCCCTTCCAACCCTAGTCACCACATTAGAGAAACTCAAGAGTGTGATTCTGTGCAAGCAAGGACTTGCTCTGAAATGCCTTCAATGGTTTCCCAAATAAACACATAACAATATTTCCCATGCAAATGAACCAGAGGTATTGGCTATACAATAAGCAGAGCCCAAAAATGTTTTAACCCAAGGGCTAAAACATAGGTTACTCCATGACCTTAAACAGTGGTCACCATATTCCAATGAATGTGGTGTTCTGCATGTTTAAAACAGCACAGCTTCCAGGAAAAATGTGTAAAAAGTTGAGTTTTTAATTGAATGCATAATAATAAATGCAGTAGCAACAGCTTGGTGGGCACCCATTGGTTAAAAACACGACTCCACCCCTCTTTACAACCCTACCACTTTCCCCTCCCACTTCACAATTAAGTTGGAGGAGGAAGTAAAGGTTTATTCAATGAAAGTTTATGAAACGCTGCTTGATCAGAGCAGGCAAAATAAAAATGTAAAAGGCCTGGTGTAGCTACGTCAGAAATGAAGGCAGGAAAAGACTCAAACAATTGGGAAATTAAAATGCAAGCGAAGGGTCAAGCTAAACAGAAAAGGGTGTAAAAAAACCCCTCTTATTTCTGCTTTCAGCACCGTTTGTCCTCCAGTCCCTCTGCCCTTACTTACCTTGAAGTAACCCCCCTCGTAGAGCGTGTTGGGGGGCCCGAAGATTGCCACCTCCCAGTTGTATAGATCTGACTCCTCCACCAAAGTAATGCGGAAACCCTCCACCGGCTCCTCCTGCAGCGACTTCAGTTCAAGCATGAGCGCTTTCTGGGAACTTGGCATCAGCTGTTGCGCCATGGCGGGTCGGCTGCACTCAGCCAACCGATACAGGGACGAGGGGCGTAGAGAAGACTGACGCTGAGTAAAGTTGGGTAACAGTATCCAAACTGTAAACTGCGGCTAACCTCAGCAGCGGTGGACGGAAGCAGCAGTTTTCTCCTTATGACTCGATGAAAAAGGACGCTCTTATGTTCTTGCTGGACAGTCATGCACAATAAACCACAGCTAAAATTTCCAGTGAATTATTTTGAAAATCCAAAAAGTTTAGCTCGTGTCGTAATCACAAGGCCTACTTTCACTCCATGAATACCTTCAGAGAGGAGAAAAAAAAAAAGTGCAGCCATACATTTTGTCAGGGTTATCCATACAGCAGTTCTCCAGAAAATGTATAATGTTAACGGTAAATACAGTCGATTGAGGATCAGTAGTCATTGCAAAGGTGCGTGGGAATGCAGCACAATTAATTTTGCTGTTAGGTAACAAGCCATCTATCGTGACATCGATGCCGCCAACGAACAAGCACTGCAAAGGAACAGTAAAACTAAATGTTTTGCCTAACTTATATAACTAATTAAATATTTTTAAATATCAAATGAGCACCGCTTTAGGCTGCATCCTCTCTCTTTTGCATAACCAGCAAGCTTGTCAACTACTAGACTGACAGCCAAAACTGCACGTGCCAATTGCTTTTTGACACCTTGTTTAACAGTTAGCCAAGGTTTGCTACCCGTCTTGTCCAAATGACTCGTGGATTTGTCGAAATTGTAGCAAGCTACACCAACCTAACATCATATGCATATGCGTTGTTAATACCGTTACAAGACACTCTTAGGTTAGTTCAGGCAAGTCCCTGGTTAAGGCTTCCCTTCACGTAGAGGTAAACAAAGCAACGTTATAACTTAACTTGCTACTCGTACCTGTTCAGTACGTCCACTCTTCAGGGGCATTTATTTTGGACACGACGGGATACGAAAACAAATTGTCCCGTCTCTCAGTCCTCGATCGTCCCCCCGATGGTGTTGCCAAAAGAGAGGAGGGAGGGGCTGGCGGGTGGTGTCTTTTCTAGATTCATTCGCTTGCTATCTGGTTAGATATGTCCTCATGTTAATTTGCAAAGTTACCCAGCTAACACTTCTTCGTCTATCTCCTTCTATACAAAAACAAGCACAAAAGACAAACAGTTTCTCAGTATCCGTCGGTTTCTCAGTCTCTGCCTTCACTAACTGTTACCCCTGCACCCCGTTCGCTGGTCTCCTCGGTCGATCCAATGGATGTTTAGCTATATTTGTTTAGCGATCGGCTCTGGCTCCTGCTTCAACACACGTAACGTTAGTGTTAGCAAGTTCCTTGGCCGCTTTCCTCCAGCAAATTGAGCAGAGGTCTGTTTCGCCTGTTTTAGCAGTGTTGATACAACATTCATTCACAATCAGAAATAAAAACACACGATAACAACTATTTTCCCCTATCAGTGCTTCCGGCTGCCAGCGCGCGCCTGCCTTACGTCCTTACGTCACTACGCATCTGTCAGTCACGCATCGGAATCGAACTGGACTTGTGCGCGTCCTCGCTCAGGACCCCCTCTAAATCTACGAATCAATCATGTTTTAAATGTGTTTCATTTCAATAAAGGTACATATATCGTGGCTGTTATTGGTTTACGATTATCACATAATCACCGGTTTCATTGAGTTATTGGTCTATTTTTTACTCATAATGTTTAAGCTTCTTTGGTTTGAGAACAAACTGTTTTAAATAAGAACTAGACAAAACAATACAACTTGAAGTGGTGTACAATGGCACATACATTTGTTAGTAAATAATTGTAAATAATACTGATGCTTGCCGAATATTTTCAAAATAGGTACGGTATTATTGGAATCTAGCTATGTAATAGTTAACGTTTACTTGTTTACATGGTAATATTCTAATTTTCCTGGGGGGGGGGGGGGGGGCTGTTTCTACCTTTAATAGCTGACCTCATTGCCTTTTCCCCGTCGTCCCGCCCTCGACAAACAGGATTGAATTCTGATTGGATCTGAGATTATATCACTCAGCACAGAAGCTATTCCCTGATAGGCTTGTATCCTCAGCGGGAGAAAAAGCGCTCGCTCAAACGGTTACCGTCGTTATGGATACTTTGGAAAGCTGTGCACAGGAAAGAGGAGTAATGTTAAGTTAGCTGGTGCAGTTAAATATTTATGAGATTGCTGAGTAATGTTAACGTTAGCTAAAATGAGATACAATTGCTATCTATCTATTTTTTAGTTATAGATATCCGATGTCCAAAATGGCCAGTTTGTCTTTAACCTGAGACTGAAACGGATTAGGTCTTGGCGCTGGTAAGTTACATTTGCCATCGCTCTCGTTAACTCGCTGCGTAACTTACCTTAGGCATACTGGCCAGAACACAGTGCTGATAAGGGTTGCAACATGCAACCGATCGTACGCTGTGAACTAGCTTTGTATTTCTTTTTGAAAGAAAAGTTTGTCAATCCGGAGGGTTAATTTTGTTGCCCTAACGTTGACGTGGTAGTTGCTGTGCTGAAGTCATCCGCGTTGGTGTTTGGTCAGGCAGTCTGAGTCTCCATTTGAATGCCATCGGCTACGTTTAACTGGTTAACTAAGCCACGCGGAGTAAAACATACATATTGGTTCCATATCTGAACACCCCAGCTGTTCGCCTGTACAGTACAGACACGACAACTGTGTGCAGCTAGCCGGCTTGTCTATATTTATCACCCCCAGCAATATGTCATATGGCTGCTGCAGTGTAGTATTGAGTTTCAGCACTATAGTTACTGCCCTGAACACGGCTGGCAACAAACCGAGTGGGACAGCAACAAAGCAACGCAGGGAAATCAGTCATTCGGGGTAAAGTGGAAAACTTGCTACATAAATTAGCTTGATTAGATGTTATATGGCATTTGAGTTTAGTAGTTTGTATTTGTGAAAGTGCTGTTTAATAATTACATTACATTACATTTATTTAGCAGACGCTTTTATCCAAAGCGACGTACAGTAAGTGCGTACAGAGACATCATCATCATTACAGAACAGACAAGGCAAAGCACATCCTTTGCACATCCTTTCCTTTAATTGATTGGGTTTTGTGTTGGAAACGTTGCCACAAATAAAACAGTGGGAAAACAAAGGGAAGATCGTGTTGGCTCTGTCGGGTGAATATATACTGCTTGGCTGTGACTGTCACTTAAAATGGTCAAATACTGTAACAGCTGCCGCTGAAGTGTAATGGTGACTGTTGCAGGGGCGCCAGGAGGGAGTGTTTACATCCATGGTGATGGTGGAGCAGAGGACAGGATGACCTCTTGCCTGTATGAGTGCCTGTATGAGGCGGGGCTGCAGCGCTACTACCCACAGTTCACCGCGATGGGCCTGAGCCGGCCCGCACACCTGTCCCAGCTCACCATGGGAGATTACCCCAGGCTTGGGGTTCAGGACATGGGGGACCGCACCCGGCTCTTCCACCTGGTACAGCTGGTCAAGGGCTTCGAGGAAGAAGACGATGCGAGCCACGATGAGGAAGAGAGAGCGGCGGAGAGGGTGGAGGCGGCCGTTTCCTCCAGGAGACCCCCTCCACGAAGACAGCTGGACTTCAGCGCTCTTTCCCCCGAGCCCGAAAGACGCCGAGCCAGTCGTGATTTCATTTCCCCCTGCAAAGCCCGGACTGACAGGGAGACGCCCTTTCGAAACGTTCCAGGTGAGGGGGAGGTGCGCAGACGCGGTGCCCGCACTCCAACGGCGACCCCTAAACTCGACACCCGCACAGACAAAGAGACAGCCAGACGCAGCAGCCACAAGGTAACACTGTACAGTGACCGCGTCAACAGGGAGAGAGGAGAGAAGCGGCGGGTGGAACTCTCCTACAGGAAGTCCCTGCTGGAACAGGAAGTGGTCCCAGTGTACCAATCGCAACGGTCTCCAGGTTACAACTATGGCCTTCCGATGGCCTCGCCTGCCTCCTCTATGAGGTAAGGAGTCCTGCTTCTGTTACAGTTGCTGCTAAGCAACTGTCGCCTTCGAGCCTCAAGCGTCTGCCCATTGCTGCTGCTGCTGTTCTGTCCCTCCTGAGAGCAATAGTGTGAATCTTAGCATGGATAACAATTTGTTATGGAAATTTGTGTGTTTATGTATATGTTGAGTTTCTATTTGTGTGTGTGTGCATGCATATGTTTGTGTATGTATGTTTTTGTGTACAGTACCAGTCAAAAGTTTGGACACACCTACTCGTAGAAAGTTGTTTTTTTGTTTTTACTGTTTTCCACATTTTAGAATAGTAAAGACATCAACACTATCAGATAACACAAATGGAATTATGCAAAGACCCAAAAAAAAGTGTTAAACAAATAAAAAAGGTCTTATATTTTAGATTCTTCAAAGTAGCCACCCTTTGCCTTGACAACAGCTTTGCACATTCTACCTGGAAATAAGGTGTCAAGAGTCTTTTGATATCCTGTCATGATAGCATCACCTGTTTACCTGTGGAATACTTGTTTACCACAGAAGTTGGTTGAGAGAATGGCAAGAATGTGCAAACCCGTTATCAAGGCAAACGGTGGCTACTTTGAAGAATCTAAAATATAACCCTTCTTTTGATTTGTTTGCATAATTTAATTTGTGTTATCTCATTGTTTTGATGTCTTTACTATTCTAAAATGTGGAAAACAGGAAAAAAAACTTCAAAAAACCTATGAGTAGGTGTGTCCAAACTTTTGACTGGTACTGTATGTACAGTCAAGCCGGAAAATCTCCCCACCCCTTTCACCTTCTCCACGTTTTATTATGTTACAGACTTATACTACAATAGATTGAGTTCATTTTTTGCCTCAAACATCTACACACAATAGCCAATAATGACGAAGTGAAAACAGGTTTTTAGAAAATATGCAATTTCATTTTACTGACAAAAATAGGTTATTTAGGGGTTACATATCTGTACACACCCTTAGCCTAATACTTGGTTGCTGCACCTTTGGTAGCGATTACAGCTTCAAGGCATCTTGGGAAAGAAGCTACGAGCTTGGCACACTTGTTTCTGGACATTTTTGCCCATTCCTCTTGGCATATCCTTGCAAGCTCCGTCAGGTTGAATGGGGAGCGTCGGTACACAGCCATTTTCAGCTCTTTCCACAGATGTTCAATTGGATTCAGGTCTGGGCTCTGGCTGGGCCACTCAAGGACATGCACAGACTTTCTCCGAAGCCACTCCTTTGTTCTCTTGGCTGTGTGCTTCGGGTCGTTGTCATGTTGGAAGGTAAGCCTTCGCCCCAGTCTGAGGTCCAGAGCGCTCTGGAGCAGGTTTTCTTCAAGGATCTCGGTGTACTTAGCTGCATTCATCTTTCCCTCTATCAGGACTAGTCGCCCCGTTCCCGCTGCTGAAAAACATCCCCACATCATGATGCTGCCACCGCCATGCTTCACTGTAGGGATGGTATTAGCCAGGTGATGAGCGGTGCCTGGTTTCCTCCAGACGTGACGCTTGGTATTCAGGCCAAAAAGTTCCATTTTGGTTTCATCAGACCAGAGAATCTTGATTCTTATGGTTTGAGAGTCCTCTAGGTGCCTTTTGGCAAACTCCAAGCGGGCTGTGATGTGCCTTTTACTAAGGAGGGGCTTCCGTCTGGCCACTACCATAAAGGCCTGATTGGTGGAGTGCTGCCTGGATGGTTGATCTTCTGAAAGGTTCTCCCATCTCCACAAGGATACGCTGGAGCTCTGTCAGAGTGACCCTCGGGTTCCTGCTCACCTCCCTGCCCAAGGCCCGTCTTCCCCGATTGCTCAGTTTGGCCGGGCGGCCAGGTCTAGGAAGATTCTTGGTGGTTCCAAACTTCTTCCATTTACGAATGATGGTGGCCACTGTGCTCTTTGGGACCTGTAAAGCTGCAGAGATTTGTCCGTACCCTTCTCCAGATCTATGCCTTGACACAATCCTGTTTCTGAGGTCTGCAGATAATTCCTTTGACCCCATGGCTTGGAGTTTGCTCTGACATGCACTGTCAACTGTGGGACCTTATATAGGCAGGTGTTGGCAATCCCCAATCATGTCCAATCAATTGAATTTATCACAGGTGGACTCCAATTAAGTTGTAGAAACATCTCAAGCAGTATCAGTGGAAACAAAATGCACCTCAGCTCACTTTTGGGTGTCATATCAAAGGGTATGCACACTTGTGTACATATGATATTTTACATTTAGATTTTTTATAAATTAGCACAAATGTTTTCACTTTGTCATTATGGGCTATTTTGTGTAGAATTTTGAGACAAAAAATTAACTCAATCTATCGTAGAATATGTCTGTAACGTAATAAAACGTGGAGAAGGTGAAAGGGGTGGGGAGACTTTCCGGCTTGACTGTATGTGTGTTATTACATGTGCAGCCTGTCTGAGTAGACTATTATTTTGTGTTTTGAAATTGAAATTGAGTTGGTACAGAGTCAGAAAATTGGGGGCCCTGTATTGTCTCAAAGAATTAATGTTTGTCTGTGTGTATGTTTTTATTTGTGTGTGTGCACGTATGTGTGTGTGTTTTTGTGTGTGTGTGTGTGTGTGTGCGTGCGTGCGCGTGTACGTGTGTGTGCGTGTCTCTGTATGTGTGTGTGTACATGTCAGGTCGTTGGCAGGCCGGGCAGCTGCGGAGAGGATCCGGGTGTGTGTGCGGAAAAGGCCTCTGAGTCGGGCGGAGGAGAAGAGGGGAGAGGCGGATGTGGTCACGGTTCAGGATGGGGAGAGAGTGCTCGTGCATGAACAGAAAGAGGCAGTGGACCTCACCCAGTACGTCCTGCAGGTAAAACCGGTCATGTGACTCATTACATCACAATCGCAAACCCCTGAATCTCTTAAAGGAAGATCAGTACTGCAGGCAGAGCCACAAACGCCTGCATCTCCTCGTTCTGCACAGCAGACCCACCCTGGATGTGATGCAGTTCAGCTGACAGCAGGCTGCTGCAGTCACCAGTGTGTCCACACAACACACGTGTTTATCGAGAACAGTTGAGTACAAAGGAAGAGTGTTTATTAATTTATTCAGTGCTCTTTCCCCTCCGCAGCACAAGTTTTATTTTGACGAAGTCTTCAGTGAGGCGTGCACAAACGAAGATGTGTACGAGAGGACTGCCTACCCCCTGATCCAGCACATATTCAACGGGTAACTGGCTCTGCTGTAGTTTTTACGTACTTTATTTACCCAGGAGAAATAACCAGTGCCTGACCATTGAACCTGTAATGCAAGTTTATTAGGGGTATTAACTAGGGGCCTGTATCACAAAGGATTATTGACTTAACTGGATAACTGCATTGAATGAAACCCGGAACCCTCCCAAATGTGGAACATGGACTGAAGTAAAAAGAGCTGTTCCAGGTTTTTTTCCGTGCAGGCGTCAGGTTTACGGAGTAATCGTGCTTCACGATACAGGCCCCAGGGCCAGTTGTGTGTACATGTCAGTTTAAAAACAGACGTGATGCTGAATGAGTTTTCTTTGCGTCCGCAGGGGGAAAGCCACGTGTTTCGCGTACGGCCAGACGGGAGCGGGGAAGACCCACACCATGCTGGGGCCGTCGCCGCGGGGACCGGGGTTATACGCGCTGGCGGCCCGCGACATCTTCGCTCGGCTCGCACAGCCTGAGCCCAGGTGTGGTCCCGGCCCCCTCGGCGTCTGCGTCAGCTTCTTTGAGATCTACTGTGGCCAGCTGTACGACCTGCTGGACCACAGGAAACGGTGAGGGGAGGGGAGGGGGCATGGTAGGGGGTGGCATTGATGCTGAACCAGGAACACACCCTCTGGTTTCTTTACGCTGTATAGGAGCATCTGCTCAATGAATGTACTGTAATGATTCTGTTTTTCCAGTCAGTTGAGAATTGATTTTATTTAACTTTCTCTTTCTTTCTGTTTCTGTTTTATCCTATCCCACTCTCCCTTCTTCTTCTCTACTCATCGCATGCCTCGCTTCTCCCTCATCCCTCCATCTCCCACCTTTTTTTCTTCTTTTCTCTCCATCTCAATCAATTTGTGCTACCTGTCCACTCATTCGACTTCTCTGTCCCCTCTTCTCACACTCTCTCCACCCTCTCCCTCTTTCTCTACCCCTCCCTCTCTCCTTTCCCTCCACCCTCTCTCGCTCTGCCGCTCTCTTTCCCTCTCTCCCTCTATCTCTCTCTCTGTGTTCAGGTTATTCGCTCGGGAGGATGGTCAGCGTGTGGTTCAGATTGCAGGGCTGAGGGAGGTGGGGGTGGAGTCTGTGGCCAGTCTTCTGGAGGTAGGAGCTTCGCCTCTTTAATCGGTCTCATTCCCTGACTCTCTAAATTGCATTGGCCTGGGTGATGTCAAGGCGGCATCCCCCTCCTCTTCCTTCACCCTGTTACGTCCCTATGCCGCCTCATGAGTGCGCCCCTTTCAATATTTTGTGTGCTAACAAGTTTCCCTCTGTTCACCTGAGTCATGATTGGAAATTGCAGATACCCGTGCTGGATTTTCCAAGAGCATATACGTATATTGGTGGTGTTCTCTAACTCGAGGTGGCTGATTTGTTCGTTTGGTTAACTGCATGCACATTGCCAGCTTTTGCTGCTGTGCTGAAGCACATTTTAATGTAGCATTATAGTGTTGTCGTAGTTGCCTGTTGTAGGGGTGCGCGTTTTGCCGCATTTTGCTGGTTATATTTCTGCGCGATTCCCCTTTTTAAAGGGTTTGACCTTGCTGTGTGCGAGCATATTCGCGTCTTTTCTATGCCGTTTTGTTTATGCAAACATGTTGACAAACTACTCGTTTCCAAGAGGGAACATTTCGATAGTAAGCTGCTTGTGAGGTTGTGGCTACTTTGCTGTATTGCAGTTTGATGTGTGATACTTGTCTCATGTGCTTGTGTGGTCTGGTTGTGATGCCTGGAAGTGGTGTAAACACGAAGACTCGCGGGACAACTGAGGAGGTCCAGAGTAAGGACGGTGGAGGCACATTTAACCGGGGTTTTGTTTTGGAGAACTTTTTGTTATTCTTGTGTGGAGAATTTTTGTTCTCGTTTTGGGGAGGTTGGATACAGGGTTCCAACGCTTCCCATTTTGAAACCGCCAGTCGTCTCGTGTCTCACCGTCCGAGCTTGTTGGATTCCCGATCTTGTGTTTGTCTTGTTTCTTGTTTACCATACTTCTACCAGAACCCTTTTCCCCTTGTTTCATGTCTGTTTATTGTTATATTTTAATAAAACAATTTTGTAACCGTTCCCTTGTTTTTCAAATCTTTTATGTTGCGGCCCTTCGAGCCGGGGTCGTAACACACCCTTCCTCTTGTGACGCTGTCGCTCCGCCTCTTATCAGGTGATCTCCTGGGGCGGTCGTGAGCGGAGCAGGGGGGTGAGCGGCGTGAACTGCGATTCGTCGCGCTCTCACGCCCTGCTGCAGATCCACCTGAGGGCGCGGTCGCACCAGCTGGTCGGCAGGTCAGTGCCCCTCTGGGTTCAGCACACACAGACCGGCTCTGACTGTTATCCCTGTTTAACGCACAGGGCTGAGGGTACGCAGGTTATAAGGAAGGTTTATTTACTTGGCTGCTGGGTTCCTGATATAACACAGCCAAAAGCTGGTTTTGAGTTTCCCCACTGTGACTGCACTTTCACTCAGTATCATTGTAGTACCTCTTTCCTCCAACGCTAAGCAGGGGCGCTATTGAGTCAAGTGTGACTAAAGAGACAGCCCTTGAGCCAGAGCAGTGAGATCAGCAACCATGGTTAATAAATAAATAAGCAAAGGTAAACTATTCATAAAGTGCAGTTTGGTAAATGTACAGTGAATAACCTGCTCTTTAAAAAAATTCACCCCATGGTGAATCTTACACTTTGGCAGTCGTGAGAATAAAGTGTTGAGCTTTTTATGTTTCCAAAAAGCTGTTGTAAAAGCTGTAGGTTTAAAGGTGCTGTCTGTGCTGGGTGTGTTGAGGCAGAGTGAAGCATCACGTACAGTCTGATTGGCAGGATCTCCTTTGTGGATCTGGCGGGGAGTGAGAGAGCGTGTGACACCAGAGACCCGGACAGACAGAGCCGCATGGAGGGAGCCGAGATCAACCAGAGCCTGCTGGCAGTGAGTTCTCTTAAGCCTGCTCTGTGTGTCTGAATACACAACGTTCTCAAAAAACTGCTCTTTGTGTCTGTGATGCACAATGTTCTTCTAAACCTGCTCTGTTTGTCTGTGATACACAATGGTCTCCTAAATCTGCTGGATGTGTGTGAGCACAGAATGTTCTCTTAAACCCGCTGCGTGTTTGTGTGTTTGGAATGTTCTCCTAAACCTGCTCTGTGTGTCTGTAATACACAACGTTCTCCTAAACCTGCTCTGTGTCTCTGTGATGCACAACGTTCTCCTAAACCTGCTCTGTGTGTCTGTGATGCACGTTCTCCTAAACCTGCTCTGTGTCTCTGTGATGCACAACGTTCTCCTAAACCTGCTCTGTGTGTCTGTGATGCACGTTCTCCTAAACCTGCTCTGTGTGTCTGTGATATGCACATTATCCTAAACCTGCTCTGTGTGTCTGATACACAGAATTCTCTTAAACCTGCTCTGAAGTCAGTGTTTGGTTTGTCAGAGGTGCGGCTCTTTCTCTGTTTTGTTTCAGCTGAAAGAGTGCATCCGGGCACTGGACCAGGAGCTGTCTCACACGCCGTTCAGACAGAGCAAACTCACACAGGTCAACACCAAAGCCCTGTCTCCCCATTCTGCCATTTTACCCACTGTCAGTGACTGATTGTCCAAAATGCTATCGAATTTTAACAACCATTCTATAATACGGTATAGAATTTTAATGATCATTCTATAATATAGCAGAGAATTCTAATGAGTAGAACTGTGAGCTGCTGACCTGAATTCAGCGTCTGCAAAATTAATATTGTTATTGGTTTTTTCCAGGTGTTGAAAGATTCCTTTATTGGGAATTCTAAGACCTGCATGATCGCGAACATCTCTCCGAGTCACCTAGCAACAGAACACACCCTCAACACCCTTCGATATGCTGACCGGTGAGCAACTACCGAGCTTTGTCTTTCATTTATTCAATAACTCCTCCTAGCTTTATGCATTAAGCCAAAGGGAATGTAGAATAAATGACACTACAAATGTATTTACTTAGCAAATTAAACAGCTTGTATATACAGTCCATTAATACAGCTGATATTTCTTTGACGATTGAGTGCCTTTTCTCAAGGGTATAATGGCTGTGCCCCACTCGGGATTTGAACCTGCAGTTGCTTAACCATTAAACTGCTTTTGACGCCAAATCCAATTGAATTTGTTATTAATTTGTTCCATGTCATACCATGTGTGCCTGTGTAGGGTTAAGGAGCTGAAGAGGGGAGGAAAGGGTTCCCCTAGCCACGGTGGGACGGGGGTTAAAATGCCGGCCACTCCATCCCCAAAACGCAACAAACACCTCAGCCGGGGGAAGAGCCCGACCAAGAAGGTGAAACTCGGGGTACAGAGGGAGTCCAGAGGCGCCACCTCTTCTGTGCCCACTGCAGGGGTACTGTTCTCCCCCGGGGCCAACCTGGTCTGCTCCACGCCCAAAGTTCCAGGCGTGGCCAAGCTGGACGGGGGCGTGCCAGAGGGCGCGGTTTGCCTGGACCACACCACGCCCCTGAGGGGCACTCTGGGAAGGGGGCGGTGCCGGAGGGAGCACGGGAGCGAGCGGCAGAGTGAGAGACGGGAGGTGGACAGAGGGAGCAAAGGAAGGGAGAGGTGCGGGCAGGAGACGTGGGCGCGGCCGGTGTGGAAGGAGACCGTCCCCTGGGAGACTCTGAGAGCCCGCACCTCCTCCAGGAGAAAGGAGAGGGAGCGGGAAAGCATGGAAGAGAGGGAGGAGACAGAGAGAGAGAGGCACCTGAGGAGGTATCACGAGCACCTGCAGCAGTTCCAGCCCTCGTTCTCTCTGCTGAAGACTCCACAGGCCCCGCAGCCTTCGGATGGCCTGCTGGTGGAATGCGGCCCCCATCAGCTTGCTCCCGCAGGGGAGGAGAGGGCCAGCAGGGGGACTCTAGGTCCCTCACCTGCTCCGGAGACACTCTGTGGCCCAAACGATCTGGACGCAGGAGTCGCCAGAGCCCTTGGAGAAACGCAGGAGGTCCTATCCAGGTGGGGAAGGGGTGAAGACCCGAGGGGGACGGGACGGGGTGGGCTTGGACTCGAAGAGAGCGTGGGCTGGGCGGAGGGGCAGGAACAGGAAGTTAGCCAGCAACGGCGGGGTCTTGAGGGTGTTATCGAGGGGTACCGGGACAGACGGACCCCCGTCAGCCCTGAAACTGGGGGTGATGTCGGGCTCGGGGAGGGGTGGGATGTGCTGGGAGCAGGGGATGAGGCGGAGGAGAGCTGGGAGAGAGAGAGGGAAACAGAGAGAGGGAGCGATGGGCCGGCTCTCTCGGATTGGAGCATAGAAGAAGAGGACTACAGCGCCTACCTGTCTACAGAGAGCAGCAGCAGCAACAACAACAACAACATCCCAGCGGAGAGGCCCTTATCGCCACCCAGAACCAGCGCCGCCCTGCAGGCCGGGGACCTCAACGACCTGTCCCATGAGTTGAAATGCTCCAACTCCCACCCTCGGGACACGCTGGGCCCGGCCTGGGCAGGAAGAGCCCCTCTGCGCCTGCAATTCGGCACCCCGCCTGAGAGCTCTGTCAATATCCCACCATCCGCCTCAACTTCTGCCGTCACCGTACTGCCGATGGGCTGCTCAGGGAGAGCGAGCAGTAACCCGGACTCTAAAGAAGTGCCAATGACCTCATTTACTTTACCCGGAGAGCCTCAGGCTGCGTTGACGTCATCGACAGGGCCGACACCAAGAGGTTCAGCTGGAGTGGCCACGCCTCTAGGGTCAGCTCCTCCCTCACGTGGCTCCTCCCCCTCTGCCGCGGAAAGCTCCGCTTCCACCATGGACCCCCTCTCCATCTCCCTCCTGCAGGTGGAGAGGCAGGCGGCCACCGACTCCTTCCTCCACCCTGGCTCCTGCTCCCCCAGCGCCTCTCCTGAGGGAGACAGTGGTGAGAGGGGTAGAGCAGGGCAACCTCACCTCCTATTGGAGGCTTTGTTGGACATCCAAACCTACTGGGCTCACTTTGAATCTGCAGTGGCACCAGATGGCCAGAGGGGGCAGCAGAATTTTGACCTTGATTCTGCTGTCCTATGTATGAAAGGTACGACTTAATCTGCGTGTTAAAGCTAGAGTATGCAGTTTTTCCCCACATTTGTTGTCACAACATCCTTGGCCCTGCCCACAGAGAAAGAGACACACCCCCACCCCACAGTCATTGTGAACATGAAAGTCTGCTAGATGCAATTGCAGGATTACAGATTGGTATTGCTAACATTACAGTAAAAATGTCATCTAAAATTCCAGGTAAAACAACAAAATATTTTCTGTTGTTGCATAACACTGAGTTTGTGTAGCGTTGGTCTGAACCAGGCATTATCTGGCTACAGCTATGCTTTGGTAACTTATAGCCACGTAGCCAGTACGAGCTAACGCGGTCTATAGGCTACGACATATAACGTTAGCAAGCATGCCCTTTTTTCAAGAACTAGCCGCCAAATAAAGTAACGTTATCAGTAATACCAATTACCAACCTAGCTACTATTCATTATAGGTAATTACAGTTGCCTGGTGAGCAGAAAGTCCATTCATGTTGAAACTTTTGACCTACCTGTCCAGTTTGTCTTTAAACCAATTAGTTCCCGAAAATCTCACCACCTTCTGAAATTTGCACCTATTTTTACTCCAGTTTTTTCCGTGAAATAGCGCCAGTGTAACCAGTCGCTGTGAAATGTCGAGCTGGTGAACTTGTTAGCTAAGCATGACCGTTCCCCTTTATTTTTCAAAATAAAAGTTACATACATTAAGTATCTTAAAGCTGGAATACTCAACTTTCTTTTAGAAAAATATCAATCTTAGAAAGAACTGTTGTGAGAGAAATCCAGTCTTTATACCCTCAAATTCTGCATTCTAAAACCAGCAATTCTGCCCAAATTTTGTTTTCAAAATAAAGTGGCTCATGACATAAATCAATCGAAGAGTTCACGTCGCTAACTAATCAACAATGAGATTGACCTTGCCAGTTCAACAGATAGAATTTTCACCTGGCCGAGAAGCGACCCGTTACACCGGCGCTATTTCAGGCAAATAAAAAGAAATGGGAATTGGATAAAGCTCCCTCAAAAACTAGAGTAAACCGAGTACTCATTTTAGAAGGTGGCGAGATGTTCGGGAGCAGATTGGTTTAAAGACCGATGTGGAGCTCCCATATTCTACTAGACAGGTAGGTCAAAAGTTTCAACACTAATTTACCTGGACTTTCTGCTTGCCAGCCTATTGTAATTACCTATAATGAATAGTATACAGGTTGCTATTATTTATAACGTTACTTCATTCGGCGGCTAGTTCTTGGAAGAAGGAAATGTTTACTAACTTTATATGTTGTAGCCTATAGACCACGTTAGCTAGAACCAGCTATTTGGCAATAACCATGCATGCCAGCTGTAGCCAGATAAGGCCTGATTCAGACTATGCTACACAAAGTCAGTGTGATGCAACAACAGAAAAGATTCTGTTGTTTTACCTGGACTCTTATAGCTGACATTTTTACTGTAACGTTAGCTATACCAGTAATCCTGAAATCGTATGAAAAACGGTCACAATGAGGCTGTGGAAGCAGTGGGTTGGGGGGGCTGGGGGTGTGTCTCTTTCTCTGTGGGCAGGGCCAAGGGGTGTTATGACTTTGAAATGTTTTGACAACAAATGCGACGGTTTAGATAGTTGCGTACTCCAGTTTTAACACATTCATTTCAGTAACTGTAAATTGGGAATTATAAGCTTGTATTCCTTGGAAAATAATTATTATTCCTATTAATGTTTTCTTTACTTAATTTGTATTCTCTCTTATGTTTGTTCTTGTTGTGCTGTTATAACCACAGATATAGTTGTTTTATGCAGTTGGTCTGCAGAGCTAGTTTAGGCGACGCACCATACATAGTGATCTGCATTTGTAAGAATGAGTGCCGCTGTAGTGACTGGCTCGTAATTCGCTGTTTCCCTCTTTAGAGATGAGTGCCACCAAGGAGCCCCCTCTCAGCCTAACCGCTTTCCCAGGCAGCTTCCTGGAGACCTCGGTCCAGCCCGACAGTGACATCCTGGGCCTCATAAAGGCCACAGCGGCCCCTGGAGTCTCCAAAATCCAGGACCCTGCAGGGAAGGCTGTAAGCCACACCTCCCTGAGCAGCCAATGCCAATCAGAACCCACCCCCACTGAAGCCAGCCCACTCAAACCCACGCCTGTCACAGAGAAGAGCTCAGGTGTCAAGCAGGGGATCTCTGGGGGCAGTATAAGGACAGAACCAAATCAGGGAGGAGGGCAAGATGAGCAGAGTTTGCCCCTCAAGATGGTGGTGTCGGGACAACAGGGCCTTCCTCAGGAAATCCTAAAAACAGGAGGCCTGGGGAAGCCACACAGCGTCACACGGGACCCGTCACAGCACAGCGACCCCTCCATGACCTCCTCGTACCCGCGACTCTCCGGTACCACACACTCGCGCAGCGAGGGGCTGGGCCTAGCACAGTATGTCACCCAAATCTCTACTTCTCTTACAGTCAAAACCCTTTCAATAAACACTAAATTAACTGTGCTTTCATTCCGCTGTAGGACAGGTTAGCAACCCAATGAAACCCATAATACAAATACAAATGTCAGTGCGAATAAATGACACTCTGAATCTCACACCTGTCAGCAACGTCATTATCTCTCTCTCGCTCTCTCCCTCACTCAATCACTCTGTCTCTCACTCACACACACACACACACACACACACTCTCTCTCTCTCTTCAGGAGGCTGGTGGTACAGGCGCACTGCGAGCAGCTGGAGGAGATGGATTCTTTGTGCCGCAGAGAGGAGTCGCTATTGAGCCTGCAGCCCAGCATGGTAGGAGCAACACTGCAAACGCTGGGGGTTACAGTGGAAACTAAGGAATCATAAAAAACTGATCCATTTGTGTCAGGACGATATTTTCGCTGTATATGATTATGTCTCAGCCTCTGTTTATATTTTAGTTATGAACATCGGGCAAGAGAGCCGGTAACTTTTAATATCACTCCGCACGAGAACGTTGTGGCAAGCTCACAGTTCTTATATAGTTCTTATAAAGTAGGCCTAAGTAGGTCTATTTTGTCTGAAAAATGTTTTGGACAACTGGCAACTTTTCCATACGGTACTTCAGCATGTAAAATTTATACTACATACCATCAAACTAAACCTTTGTTTAATTAACAATTTCAGTGGATTTAGGCAGTTATTTAAACAAAAGTTAGCTGGGGGGAATTAAATCCAATGACAAGATGCTAGTTGTTAGCATTGTTCCAGTTCAGTTTTAGCCAATTTTAGCTACAACGGTGAGACCAGGACAGCATCACTATAGCCTTACATACTATTTCAGGGGTAAGTAAAACAATATCATTTTTTTCAAAATGGGTGAACTATCCCTTTAATGTGTTAATGTGTCATATTGGCTCGGTCGTAGTCTTAGGGGTTGTTAATGAAGTGTTATTCTCTTCCTGTAGGACTTCACGGACTATGTGCTGAAGCTGGAGGAGATCATGGAACTGAAGGCCAAGTGTGTGCGCAGCATGAGAGCCCAGCTGCAACTGTACCTGACCTGCCCCTGCAGTACTGACACTCACACACTGACTCACTGACACTCACACTGGCTCACTGACACTCACACACTGGCTCACTGACACTCACACACTGGCTCACTGACACTCACACACTGGCTCACTGACACTCACACACTGGCTCACTGACACACACACTGGTTCACTGACACTCACACGCTGACTCACTGACATTCTCTAATTGTCACTGACTAACCCTAACCCTTACCCTTACTGCCATTTTAACCCTGTGACAGATATTCACCAGCTAGCTCACTGACATACTGGCATATTGACATACAGTCCTGCGTGTTGATTCACAAACACTCACCATCTGGTTAGCTGAAATGCCGAGTCACACGCACGCTCAGACAGAATCTGACTGACCAACTGATGGACACAATCTCTCATTTAGGTTTGCTGGTACGTTAACTGACACAAACACACACAGACAATCTGTGACATCCATGACTGTTACCAACAAAGGGGTTGACTGATTCAGACAGACAGAGGGACAAACATCCTGTTGAAAGGACTGATGTGCTTCCTGTCAGGCCTCTTCAAAGCTTTACTGAAACAGGATCAACATCTGTGTTCCTGAGAGTCAACATTCCCCGGGCTGTTCACATGCTGTTTGCCTTCCAGATCAGATATTTGTGTATGTGTGCCTTCCCTACAAGAGTTAACTTAACTGCTAGATGAGGGTATTTGGTATTTTACCTCTGCATTTAGTTCACCCCAACCAAAGCAGGAACAGCTGAGTAATGTATTCCTCTGAAGGACATTTGTGTGTGTGGTTTGTGCAAGTGAGAGAGAGACCGAGAGACTGTCACATGCTTCTCATGATGACTAATCTTGTCAATATTGTTTTACTTTCCCATCAAACAACAGGGATATGCTGGGATGACTAAATCACAATTTCCCTTTTATACATGAACATGAAGAGGACTGAATTTTGTAGCTTTGTACCAATTCACTGTATTTATGTGACTCAATTTTGCAAATATGCTTCAGACTGAATTTTCTGTCCAGAAAAAGGTATCCTCTTTGTAGGGAGTAGCACATGCCTAATTTGACAGTCACAGGTCAAATGAAGTTCCTCATTGGATGTTTGTTAATTCACTTTTACGCAGCCATAATAAGACTCACTCATTATGGAGTGTGGAATTGTTTTTTGATTTATAAATTACCTAAATCCGTTATAAATGGAGTTAGGTAAAATAGTTATGACATAAGGGAAAAGGGTGTCCTAAAGGGCTATTTTTTATTATTTCAATCAGGAAAATATATTTTTTCCATTACAGTACCGATTGGCATTCACAGCATATAGGGGTATATCCACTGCAATTTTAAAATGGGAACGCTCTGAAAATCAGGCTCTTAAATTGGATTCCAAGATATGCTCTCGGTACTATTTGCATATGGCGATTGGTTAAACTCCATTTTAACTTATTTTTTTACCTGCTTGTTTACTTATTTTTATTTTTTTACTTTAAATTTTTTTTATTTTTGCTCCGTCATTCTGCAGAATTAATTTACATTTTCGCCTCCGCCTTTTTTGCCAAGTGGTCAACAGGGGTCGCTTCTGCAGTAAATCTTCAGGAATTCTTTTTTAAACCAATACAGTAGTGTATGCATTTTGAAGTTATTAAATTATGCTATTAACTGGTCTGATTTGGAAAATGTACTTCATACAGACTACAAAACGCTACAATACGCTTTATTCGCTACAAAATCTAGAAAGAAGCCTCGATGCTTGTGATCTTGAAGTGTTACATTGTTAACCTATCTAATTAAAAAAATAAATACATGATGTATAATTAAATATTGTATATCATTAAAAAGAGATATTTAATACATTTATTTTGTTATTTAGAATTATTTTGCATTTTTACCAAAAATGTGATTATTGTACTAACTTTTATTTGTAAGGTCTTATGCAGGCGTGTTTTGGGGTGGGGGCAAGAAACCGCACACAGTGCTTTCTTGCCTCTGAGTGCACTATAGCTACATGGCGTGCTGTCATTCATTTGTCATAGAGAAGGCAAACGGAAACGAGGAGGTGGAGAATCGGGCAAACAAAAATGGCGTCCCGCGACGATAAAGGGAAATAGATGTCTGCTTCATTAAAACTTGCTTGAAAGTGCCTGAAGGGTTTCTTCCCCAGAGGCATCGGTAAAGAGTTTTTTTTGGAGACGCAACGACGCAGGTGAGAGCGTTGCTGTGAAATACAGTAGTAGGTACAGAAGCTGTCGCATAAACATCACTTGCCTGCAAACGAACTTGCTAGCATTGGACTCCAGATACTGTTTGTACGAGTGTTTATATCGCCAACTAGTTTCGCCCGGCTGAAGCGAAGGTAAGCGATGTGCTATTCAACACGCATTGGTATTTAAACTATCACGAATGGTTTTATTTAAATGTAACGCGGACCCTGGTGGTGTACAACTCTGTTTAGTTAACTTAGATAGCTAGCTAGTTGTCACACATTTGCTAATTTAACGTTAGCGATCAGTGACAACTCGGCTGTTATTTCGTGCTGGTGTCAATTTACTGCCTCGCTAAGATGTCACCAGGTTTTCTTTCCCATCATTATCCATGTTGATAACTTCGCTTGCTATCCAAGACCTGATACGCACGAAGAGAAGATAGAGCTAGTAGTACTAAGTAATGGCAGCTGTAAAGCTAGTCTGCCATTAGTGAGCAAAAACACGGTTGATTCCGTACAATTAGCAATTTTAGCAGGATGGCTAGATAGAAGTTGCATGTACTAGAAAGTCGTGTTTGATTACTAGCGTTACTGATCGATTTCGTTAACTTTTCTGTAGAGTTGGCTATAGCTAAAGTTATGCTGTTTATTGGTTGTCTAACTTTAGCAATCGCTGAGATTTAAATTTAGCATTTAATATTAGCTAGTTAATGATGCAATACACCAGTGACAAAAACATGTTAACGTTAGCTTATTTGCAAGCAATCTAAAGGAAAATATTTTGCTGACAAATATTTGAATACATAATACGTGCACATTTCTACAACATGGTTGGTATAGCTAGCCTAGCAAGATGATGTCAGAACCCGTACACATTTAAAATGACAAATAGGCCGTTTTATTTGGTGTTGTACAGAAAATGTAGGGTACATTTGTCGCTACCTCGGTGTCGTTGGCCTGTAGTTGAAGCTTGCTAAGTAATGATTTGGTAACTAAGGTTAGGGTACGGAGTACTGACTGAGTCAGAACAGCATTCCTGGTTAAAGTCAGACACATGCACAAAACACGTGGCCCCAGCCCTGACACGCCCACTCATGTCATGATATTTCATTTTTGTCTTGTGCACACGTGTCTGGGTGCGTCCCAATACCAAAGAGTGTAAAGGAACTCGAAAAATGCACCATCCTTTCCTCCACTACCACCTCCTTTGCTCCGTGCCCCGGAAACGGATCTTTGTTTTTTAACCTAATGTTGCTGATTACATCTTAATTACGTATCAATGGTCACATATTAATGTCTCGACGCAATTAACCCCAATGTCAGGTACATTGTATACTGTACATGTAAATACTTGTACTCGAAACGTTCAGGCAGTTTTTCGTACTTCCGGGTAGGAGTGGAGTGCTAGTGGGGGAGTGGATGAAGGGAGGTGGGGAGTGAAGAATATTGGGACGCACCCTACGTGTCTTGTGATATTACTCAGTGCTAAAAGACTCGTTGGGCTCTCTTACTTGCTACGCAAGCTTGACTCATTTTGGAGGAAAAAAACGTAGTGGAACTGGAATTTAGCAATCGTTGGTCCGCAGTCCGATTGGAGGGGGTCATCAAAACACCCTCGTTAGCACGGGAAAAGCCTTCTCATAATCTTAGCATTGCACTCTAAATCAGGGGTGCAAATCCGTTCTCAAGATTGGGGGGGACACAAAAGTGATTTTTAATAATTAGGGTATTTTTATTGGGGGGGGACAATTCATGTTTTTCAGAAATTGGGGGGGACATGTCCCCCCCGTCCCCCCTGGGATTTGCACCCCTACTCTAAATGCATTCCTGCGCAAATGGGCAGCCGTTCTATGTCCCCTTAACAATGGAAGATGGCTTTAATGTTGATGACATTACATGATTTGTTTATATGTGGAATGACTGCTTTGGTTCAGTACTAGCAAGAGGTAACGTTACTTAGTTTTCACTGTAAATAACAACTGTACGTAGTTGTGTGAGATGCTTTATCGAGGTTTGTTGGACGTGGTTGAAACGCTCTTGTTTCTGAGTACAAATCATTTTTACTCACTGATCAGCCTTGCAGGTGCTTGAACAATTGCGCATTGCCCACTGACTGTATTTTCAACGATCTTCAACTGCCTGTCACTCGAGTTCGGCAACATTCATTCATTCATTCATTCATTCATTCATTCATTCATTCATTCATTCATTCACATTCCCTGCCCCTGTACTTTTAAGGATGTTGGATATTTAAGTGGTGTGCAACTCCATTCCAGGAGGGACAGTGTGTATTCTTGTTTTTGTTCCAGCTAATTATGATTTCTAAACGCCGATATGCATCCAGTGCTGCTTGCTTGACCATGGTTTAAAAAAATAAAAAACATTTTCACCTGGATTACATGTGTGATCTACAGCTGTAGTTCATGGCCTTACAATTTTTTCAAATTATGTGAAATGATGGAACCAATTAAATAATTAAGAACATCTAATTAAAATCAATTAATAATTGATTTGGGATTAGCATATAGGCTCTTGTTGTGCACCCATTGCTCTAAAAACTCAGGGGGGTCATTTTCGGGGCTGCATCCCAATATTCCTCACTCCCCACCTCCTTTCCTCCGGTCTTCTCCTCCACTTGTCTCCTACCTGTAAATATATGCAAAACTGCCTGTACGTTTCAAGTAGAAGTAGCTGCATGTACAGTGTACAATATACCTGACATTGTGTTCGCGTCGAGACATTAATTCATATTTTACAATTAATATGTAATTAATATGAAATCCGCAACGTTAGATTAGGACACAAAGATCGTTTTCCGGGGCACGGAGGAGAGGAGGTGGTAGTGGAGGAAGGGAGGGTGCATTTTTCGAGTATTGGGACACAAACCCCTGGACTCTCTCCTTGCCTTCTCTGTCTCTGTGTCCACCTGTCACTTCAGATCTGTGAGTGACCCCAGCCCTGTCTGAACCAATGAGAATGAACATCCCAGAGACTCCAGCTTTCTCTCACACACACCCAGACACACACACAAACGCACACACATACAGACACAGTAAACAAGCCTTTGCTTTTGTTTATTTCCAGGACGCAGAGCCTTTACACAGATGTCTCATATGAAAGGAATGTTCTGGTAATGTTGTGTTTTTATTGCTCTGGCCCACAGAAAAGAATGGCTATGTTCTGTTTTGTGAGTATAAATCGTGTAGTTCAGCACAGCCAGCACTAATTTTTCTGTTTTCCTGTTTGATACTGAGTTTTTATACTATACTATATTTTAGTGTGTGCGTGCGCGTGTGCGTGCGTTGTACAGATCATTTTGCGCACCCGGATAAGAGTTTCTGTGGCCTATTGATTTGAACTATCTCAGCATGTGTGTGGTTTTTCTCTCTTTCAGACTAAATGGCTGGATGGAAGTCTGGGTCAGATTTTCAAAACTCTGGTGAGTTTGTTACATCACTGTCACCTTTATGAGTTTTGTGTTCTGTGTATTACACGTTTGATAGCCTAACCTTCAGTTTAGCCTGTTATAATGCATCTCAGCTGACTACCACAGAACCGATACCACTCCAGTCTGCTCGCATATATTCCGTACAATATTTAATTTGTTCTGAAAATCGTAAAACTCGTTTCCATGGTGACCGCTGACTTTAACTGTGAGCGTTTGTTCCCATGCGTCTGTGCGTCTTGAGTAGCCGTGGCCTTTATCTGAACTCTACCACAGCCAAATCTGCTGTTTCTGTTGCATTGTGGTGGGTAGGTAGCTTGCAGGTTCAATTCCCTGACAGCGATTGTATAATTGGCACATAAGGCACTTAACATGTGTTATTGGTGCATGGCCTCCGGGAGTATCCTGCTGCATGAATAGACAGAATTTTTAAAAAAGAGTGCAGCCATCTTTTTTTCCACATCAAACCAGGAATAGGCAAGTCTGAGCATCTTTAATGAAGGCTGGTCATCTGTGCTATTTTGGGTGTGGACAAACGTGTATTCATACTCCATCCAAGCTACACATCAGTTCTGTAATATCGCCGATATTGCAGTCACAGACCTTGCAAAATCTTGCTACATATTTCAAAGGCAGATTGAAAGGAATGTTGTTTTGTGTGAGCATTTTTGCCTTCTGCAAATATTTAAGGACATTTGTCACACAAAAGCTTGCTTGAGGTCTAGCAATTGTCTGAAAGCTGGAGACATTTTTTAGTATGTCTGCTGGTCAAGTCTCACAGAAAAGTCAGTTTGATCCACATCCAGTGTGTACAGGCTAGCAGTTTGGTGTTGAATGTTCCAGGTTCAATTCTCAGTTGGGCTTCTACTGTTGTAACCTTGAGCAAGGTACTTAACCTAATTTTCTGCAGTCAGTATTCAGTGGATAATGTGTACAAACTACATGTTTTAGGTTACTCTCGGAAGGAGAACCTACTCAGCAAATATAGATAACGCTGAACTCTCTTCTACCTTTACCTGTGTTAAACATTGACATTCTCTGTTCCCCTTTGGTTTACGTATAAATTAACTTTGTTATGCCTCTTGTCTGGTGAATCTCCTCAAGCGTTTTCACCAGCTCTCTTGCAGAGCTCTTTATTTCTCTTATTTTCCCTTGCTCCCTCTCTTCCTCTCCTCCATCTTCAGGACCCTGTAGCTACCTGGACCAGGTTCCCTTCAAGATTAACGACCGGTTCAGGAGTCCGGCCAAAGTGGGTCTCCCGGTGGGGTTCTGTCTCCCAGACTGCACCTCTGTGTTGGCTCAGTTTGAGGTGAGGAGCGGCTTTCTCCTTTCCTTGCCCCTGCCCTGCCATGGAGAATAGAAATGCAGCATTTTTAACATGCCAGGATTTACAGAGAAGTTGCCCATAGATAGTGTATTGCTAATTAGGGTGCAAAGTACCAACAAGCCACAAGTTTTTATCTTAACCAGTTCAGACCCAAGACGAATCAACTGTGTATTCAATTGCTGTAACTGATCAAGGAATTGATGAGTGGCAATGAAAACCAGCAGAGCTTGTGGCTCTCCAGGACCAGGGTTGACAACCACTGCCATAAGGAATTAAGATGGATGATGTATCTATATTATTATTACTTGTTAAATCGTTGTTAGGATTTTCTACCATCTGGTGGTCATTAAAGGTTACTGCTGCTGTTGCTGTTGTATCTTACATGATCACAGTGGGTACTCCAAAATATTGTATTACTTTGTATGAACATGATTTTGTCTAGTTATGTGACTGATTTAATTATTAAAGGTTTAGTGTCTTTTGCCTCATGTCTGTGTGAGTTCAACATGTGGACTGCGGTATGAAAACAAGCAGCAGCTTGATAGCATGTGTTTTGGAGAGCTCGTGCTTGTCTGCGCTCTCCTGAATTTATAGTGGCGGTTGCAGCAGTGAGCACGGCTGGTGAATCTGATTGGCCGTTCCAAATTGGGAGGGAAAGGGGGTAAACATATTTTTAAAAGCTGAAAGTGTTATTTCAGGAGGTTAGTGAGGTCCTATCTCCCCCCCCCCCCACAGTATGACTTCTCCCTGGAGCGGCGGGTGGTGCGATGGGGGAAGGAGGTGGAGGAGGCGCGGCAGGAGGTGGAGTCCAGCAGGATGAGGCGAGCGGCGTCACGGGAGCAGGAGGCGGAGCCGAGCAAAGGGACGCCACCGGCTCGCTCCTCAGATGAGAAGGCCCCGCCCCCTCCTGCACTCAACCCCGTGCTGGCTGGGTTGAGTCACAGCTCCATACTCACGCCCCTCCCCGCACCCAGCCTGGGCCCGCCCCGCCATCCCAGCCCCCCCGCCCCCCTGCAGGGCTTCGACCTGGCTGACTTTGAGAGCGCCGAGGACCCTTTCGACAAGCTGGAGCTCAAGATCCTGAATGACAAGGAGGAACTGAGGAGCATCTTGCAGGTGCAGGCCCTGACCCTGCTCCCGCCCGCCAAAATGGACCTATACCACAGGCCCAACGGCCTGGTGGCCCCGCCTGGACAGGAGGGGCCTGGGTGCCGGCTTGAGACGGGACCACCCTGCAATATCCGCTCTCTCACCTTCCCCAAACTGTCTGACTCCACCCCCAGCCCCACCCCACAGAACAACCTACCCAACGGCACACCACCCATCACACGGCGTGCCCTCCCCCAGAATTACATCAACGCTGTCCTGGCCCATGACAGAGTCGTGAAACGGGTGAGTTTTCTGGGCTCTCCACCCCTTCTTTTCCCCAAATCCTGGCCTCGCTCAAGTACGTGGCGTTTGACTGTAGCTCTTGCCACGCTGTCATGACTGAATGGTCCTTAACATGTTATGCAAATCTGACGAATTCTGCTGCCACTTGCTCTTTCCTCACATAGCCATAACTTTTGTAGGTTTCTATACTTTGCTATGCAAATAATTTAACTGTGCTCTTTTGTTTTTCAGTTAACATCAAAGGCAATGAAAATCTCTGGCTACTCTTGGTGTTTTCTCTTGGGGGTTGTAACCAACTACCAGGGAAAAGCTTATACCTCTAATTCGTATATTGAGCAAATACAACAGTGATATTCAAGCTGTCATATAAGTGGCAACATCTCAGTGGGCATTTGCAATATTATGCTATCTCAAATGTAGTTCCTACTCTGTCGTCCTATAAGTTTTGTAGTCCTAAACTGCCAGCTCTGTATGCCAATTGTATTACATCTTTTGGGGTATTTTTTTAGGTGAAATTTCTCGTAATGAATTTGCCTACCTCCTTTTCAGTTTGGTTCAACCAGGCAATCAGGAAAGTGCAACTCTCCTGTTTCTGACTACTGAATAGGAAAGATGAAAGTGCTGTTAAAACCTTCTGTAGGTGGAGCGTGACATAATTTGGTATCACTGACCCTGTTCACAATTCCCCCCCCCTCACTGCAGTCTCCGCCCCTCGCAGCCACTGGCCCTGCCCCTCGCCCTCCTGGTGTGGTGAGGCAAGGTGGGGCCTTGCTTGGACTGACGCCCAGAGACAGGCAGTGTGTGGAGACCATCGTGGCCATGGGCTACCCCTATGAGGGTGTGCTGAGGGCCATGCAGAGGCAGGGTCAGAACATGGAGCAGGTACGAGACACGCCCACCTCACCTGTGACACCGCTGAGAGAGGCACTGGCCACAGGGCCTGGCGATTTAACATCATTTTTAAAGTATCTCTGGCATTACTAGCGTACTGTGACTGGGAATCCTATGCAGTGTGGCATAGTGTCCTGTTGCGGTTTTGGGTGGGTTTAAGTTGGCTGGGATACAGCTGACTGGTAGTACCGACTGGTAGTACCATGTGGACTGTAAGGTGTAGTCACTGGCTGTCCTCTGGTACTGTGTGTGGACTGTTGAGTGCAAAAAAACTGGTGAAATTGTTTTTAAAAGCTAACAATGCTCTCCCTCTGCCTCCCCCTGGGCCTGCCCTTGGCTCGGCCCTCCCCGGCATGGCCTGCCAATCAGGTGCTGGACTACTTGTTTGTTCACACGCGGCTCTGTGAGCGCGGGTTCGATGCCAGCACGGTGGAGGAGTGCCTAGAGATGTACCAGTGTTCTGAAGAGAAGGTCAGTGTGTTTCCGCCCTGCTGCGCTGTTTATACTGTGCAACTGAGGGTGGCGCTGCAAAAAATATTAATAATTAATACGGATCCCAAAATGTGAGATTGTTGCTTGCCTCTCGCAACTCTCTCAGAATTCCTCTGTAATAGACTCTCTTGGCAGCCTTCTCACTCATTCACAGACACAGCAGCGAGGTGCCTGAATGGCGTGACCAAGATTTGCAGATTTTCAGAAGCTTTGAAACTAAATGTGAGACCCACTCCATTTGCCCTTCACCTCTGATCTTCCCGTTCGCCCCTCTTTTCCTCTTCCCTCCTTTTTTTCTCCTCCCCTCTCCCCTTCTGCGCTCCTCTCTGTCAGGCCCTGGAGTTCCTGCAGCTCGTCTCTCGTTTTGGGGAGATGGGTTTCGAGAGGGACGCCGTTAAAGAGGTACTGCGGCTCCACAATAACGACCAGGACAAGGCTCTGGAGGAGCTCATGGCTCGAGGAGCCACCAGCTGAGCCTGAACCTCTGGCCACGCCCCCCCACCCCCCACCTTCACCTAAGGTGTGCACTCGTGACCCACTGCCCTGACGAGAGAGAGAGAGAGAGAGAGAGAGAGAGCAGTGTTAAAGGAGATAGAGTAAAAAATAAAAAAATAATTTAAAAAAAGTAAAAAGTCACTGAAACACAAGATTTGCTGAAAAAGAGGTGTGTGTGTGTGTGGGGCCAAGCCTGAACTGCCCCTCTCTGGAATTTTCTAGACACAAAAGAACATGGCAGAAGAAAGAGAGAAAACAAGCAAACAAAAATGAAAAAAAAACTGGATGAGAAGACGAAACAAAGGAAACGCTGTTCAGCACTTTGTGGCGGCGTTTCGCCGTCCGCCTCTGCTCTGTGAGGAGGGGAGGGCCGCGGAAAGATCCGGAACTCCCAGCTGCCGTGCTGCTGTCATCCGCCGCCAACTGCACCGGCGGGCATGACATGATGCAAACCATAATGCAAACCGAAAAGGAAAATTCAGAAGTGCCCTTTCTGTTTGACTGCAGATTCACTGTCAGTTTTTTTTAAAAATTATTATTATTTTTTTTATTATCTGGCTCACGGAAAATAATAATTTTGTCTGTTTTTTTTTTCTTTCTGTTTTAGGAACTATGTTAACAAAGTAAATACAATTAATATAATTAAATGAAATATCATATGATGTTATATCTTCTGCTCTGCCTTCAGCAGTTACACTGGAATGGACTTCAAACAGAATGCAAAAAAAAAAGAAAAACAAGCTATTAACAAACAAAAGCCAAAAAAAAGTAAATAACCGCACCAATACTACATATCACAAAAACACAAGTGGCAAACCATTAACTGCACACAGTGAAGTCGCATACATTTAAACTATAAGTGAGTACACTCAAAAACATTAGTGTACAACAAAATGCTGTGTACGGTATACGAGACTGATCAGGATGAAAACTGTGAACATTGCTTTAAATGCTTCTTTCTATATTTAAGTTCCTGCTTTGTATCAAAAGAAAAAAAACACATCTTAATTTTGTGTTGGTGTACTGCCAACCTCTAGTGCAATAGTAAATAGGATAGAATCACTGTGGAGGAGAGTTGGCCTGGGGTGCGTCCCAATATTCTTCACTCCCCACCTCCTTTCCTCCACTCCCCCACTACCACTCCCCTCCTACCCGGAAGTATGCAAAACTGCCTAAACGTTTTGAGTACAAGTATTTGCACGTACAGTATACAATGTACCTGACATTGCAGTTTGCGTCAAGACATGAATTAATATGTAACCATTTATGCGTAATTAAGATGTAATCAGCAACATTAGATTAAAACACAAAGATGCGTTTCCGGGGCACGGAGGAGAGGAGGTGGTAGTGGAGGAAAGGAGGGTGCATTTTTCGAGTATTGGGACGCACGCCTGGTGATGCATGTGTGGTTGGGACGTCTTTGGGTCTGTTGCTCTTCACAGTGCCCCCTAGGCCCTTGGAGGATGAATAGAAATATTGTTTGAGGTACTGCGGCTGCAAGGCAATCATTATACTGATATGCTCTGCTGTGTCCTAGCTGGCAGTTGACTTGAAATGTATCTCAGATGGTTTTTGTCTGCAGGCTTCATAGAAGAAAAGAGGATACAAGGCAATTTGGATTCCTGGTGGGTTTTTTTCTCTTCCTCTTAAAGTGGAGCTGGACTTATTTTGTACTTCAGCCAGCCTGCTGCAACTTCCCGTTTTTTTTTTAATTTAAAAAAAAAAAATTCCATCTAATGAATAGCACCAGTGTTTTATAGCTGGACTAGCATGGACTTTGGAACTTTGGGAACTGGAAAGTAAAAATGGTTTATGTGCAAAAGTGCCACCTTGTTAAATGTTGTCGGCTTCCTGCTGGTTTTGCTGCAGTTTGAATTTTGAAGCCCCCCCCCCCCCCCCGTGTTGTGTGCCTTGAAGGTCCACTGTTGTTGGACAGTGTTTTTCTTTTGTGGGTCACTTTCGGCCATTAGACATTCAGAACCGTACAGTACGTCTGCTTCTCTTCCCTGAGAACGCTCAGCCGCCCTCGACGGACTGACTCAAAGCAATGTTTTTAGTTCAGTTAATTACAAATAAAGACACAAAAGCAACTGGCTTTCTCATAAAGTGAAAACTGAATAAGAACTGAGGTGATCTGAGATAAGAGTGGTCGCTCAATTTGATGATAAAATGCCACGCGAGAGACCACTGTTCTGTACAGGTTGTTGTTTTATAACTTTTACAAAATGTGGACACTGACCCCATTGGTGACACACTGGTGAAAGAGATGGAAATATGTTTACGTTTACCATGCATTATAAACCGCTGACATTTTCATACCAGGCTAACGATGCAGGTACCTTAATATAGGCCTAATTGTGTGGTTATCGTGTGCATTTATTCTGCTGAATCTTTCTTTTTTCGGTCTCATCTTCGTTTAAGCACACGGCCTTGGTATCCCATTGAATCAACTGTTGGTACAACAGCTGGAACATTTTTATAATTTTTTTTTCTCCCAACAAAATGCCCAAGCTCCCTGCTTTTTGAATAAAACCAGTTACATTAACCATGGTGTTGTCTGTATTTGTTTGGGATGGGCTTGAGGAATTCATCAATATCACCATAAAATGATGCTGCTCTAAAGCTGAGAATGCCTGTTGCTGATACCACAGTAAGTTGCTGAGGTACACAGTTATGTTGCAAATTATGTGCCAAACCCTGGTCATGAGATACACATCTATTATGCTTTTAGCAGCTGCTGATTGGCTGAGATTAACATGTGAACTTGACTTTAAATATAAAACGTAAAATTACGTTGTGGATTACAACATAATTGATGTGCCAGTCATTCAAAAGCAAAAGTCAGGCACTGCCTCTGAAATGGGACTGCAATAGAAACCATGGCTACAGCAGAACATTAATTATCCAGCACAGAGCTGGTGAAGATAAATGTTGTCAGTGTCCTTGCCAGCTAGAGTGTGTAGCGGTGTGCAAGAAACCAGAACCTATCTTTGCAAGTAAAGCAGGAGTGAAATGCAATGGCAAGATCTTATGTTAGCCTTGTATGACTGGCACAAATGATGGTTGTGTTTTGTCCTGGCTGCCTGAAAAATGTGCACTACACATTAAAATGTTGCGATTGACTTCAGGAGAGTAGGAAGGTTTTTTATTAGTTTAATCAATTTTACAGTGTATGCCTGTTTCTAGGATGACTCATTGTTTACAGTTTTAACACATGACACTGTAGACAAGAAACAGCTGGAGTGTTTCCTGAGACGAGGCAAATCATGGTCATAGTTTATGGGGACGAGAGGAGACGACATGCCATATTTCACGGAAAACATATTTAACCACTGCAATGATTTACAAACACACACATTTGAAGAGAGACGAAAGATAACTCTCCCACTGCAGCAAACACACTTTGATGCTAGATAAAAAACAAGCCCTGGTCCTGGTTCTCTGGCTTTATTTTTATTCTATAATTGTTTTCATTGTTGTTTCTGTAGTGTTTTTTTTTTTTTTACTGTTTTATTGTTCTTATGTGAAGCACATTGAAATGCATTCTGTACATGACGTGCTATATAAATAAATTGATTGATTGATTGCTGCAAGGAATCCCCCAATTGGTTGGAATAACACTCCAATAGGTTTACGGTCTAGATACCACTCAGGGAGATGGTGAACTTTATATTTATCCTTTTTCTTTAAAAAAAAAAGTAAGCTAAAATAAACAGTAGTGAAAGTTATTTCACAAAGGAAGGGCCTCAAAAAAATCTTTTGATGCATGAAGTCATCAACTGAAATTAAAAGACGTGTCAAAGACGACAAATGGGAATCTTGTACTGAGAAGAAAAAAGAAAAAGGATCTTGTACTGACGTCATTGAAATACGGGCAACGGACGCGCACGCACGTACGGAGACGGGCACGTTTGACCTTGTTTTTGTTGATGTTTGAGTTAACTGCGACTGCGCGCGGTGCCTCGTTGCCGTTGGTGATGCAGTTTGCAAAGAGAGGAGTAGTGAAAAAAAACGTAGAGGAAAAAAAGAGTGTCCGAGACAGCTAGAAAACAGAGTTGCAAATTTTTCTGCTTTTCACTGCCCGGATAACCAGTATACCAAGCTAACGGAGTGACTCACTGTTTGTATTGCAGAGGTGGGAGGAGGCATCGGGTCGTTGCCTGCCTCTGTTGGGATTCTGTGCTTAATTGGCCAACACAGCCTGACCGGTCAGTGTGCTCTTGTAACGCCCTTCACCCGCGGAGCATTGCTCCACAGCACGGCAGTTTTATTATAAAATCGCCATTATATGATCCAGTACCCTTCGTCGCTATTGCCCTCCATGTGGGCGAGGGATCTGTGTGTGTCAGATTATGGCGAGAAAAACAGTTAGCAGGAAAAGGAAGGCAGGCGAACCCAAGGAACAACAGGTAGGTTTAAACTGGGCATGCATGGGTGGTTTTGTTGTGTCCCTGATATTTGATCGCTAGCTCGAGTTTTCCAGCGGTAGCAGCATTTGTGAAAATAGTGAGTAGTTAACTTTACTAGCACGGACCAGTTAACATCAGCTTTTATGAGTTAGGTCAGTTGACTAACATTATGGCAATGTATGGGACGTGGTAGCTAGTAACGTTACTGTTTTTGTCGACGTTTGAAGTCGCACGACAAAGCAGCATGTGCTAGATAGTATGCAAGCTATCGAACTGTTCACCGAACAAGAGCGATTTCATAGACAGATTGTGATTTGTGGCGTTTGAAGGCAACTGAGTTGGCTTCGCTAAATTGGCTAACGTTAGCTATATAGCTAGACAGCAACAATTAGCTAGTCTAAATTTTGTTTGAGGTTCCTTGCCAGTTAACATGAACTTAGTCTAACAGTTAACGTTCGCTAGCTGTTCTATGTTGATTATACAACTTATAACTATTTAGGTATCTAGCTAGCCAGCTGTATCCAGCAGGAATTGAAGTAACGTTAACGTTTGTTCATGCTTCACTTGTCAATACTCCCCATAACTAGCTGTCCGAGCAAACAAGCTGGATTATGGGCTGTCATTTAACACACATTAGTCAGTTATGTATGAATTAAACATGTATTGTAGACTTGTCATTGCCTTTTGATGCGTAGAAATGATTTGACTGTATTTTAGGTTTTATAGACCTGGTTTTGTCTCTGCGCATGCTCAAACAGTGCCCGCCTTCGTGAATTAATCGCAATGGATGTCATTTCACCGCATCTTTCAAAATACAGGATAAATAGCCTAGCTGCGTCACAAGATGTGCTCCACACGCTGGAACTCAGTTTCAGTTTTAGCAGTTCCTTGCTATTTATATCCCAAAACTTAAATCCTTTTCACAAATATATTTTTTATGACACTGATAATGGTCCTTTTCAATTTCTGCAAAGCTTTTGATGCATGGATATTTGTTGAAGCTGTTGTACCACCCCAACTCTCACTCTTCCTCTCCACCTCAGCTGGGCTGGTACCACTCGGGCCATAAGCGTGCGCGGGTGTCGTGGGGCTGGTCTCGGCGGTGGCAGCAGTCGTGGCGCTGGCGGCGCTCGGTGGTGTGGGCCCTGCGGGGGAGGGAGTCCCGGCCACAGGTGCAGCAGGAGTGGCGTCTGGAGCGGAGCCTGAGGGGCTTCGCGGCCGGCCGGTTGCCTGGCATCCTGCGCGAGCGCCAGTTCAACCTTGGGCGCCTCAATAAGGTCTTCGCCTCCCAGTGGCTCAACCATCAACAGGTGGTGTGCGGAACCAAGTGCAACACGGTGAGTGGGTCTCTGCATGGGTGCGTATGTGTACACGAGTGTGTGTGTGTGTGTGTGGGCATGTTTGTGTGCAATTCAGGTTTTTTTTAATATCTCCTTTCTGTCTCCTTTAGCTATTTGTGGTAGATGTGCAGACCGGGCAGATAACCAGGATCCCCATGCTGAAGGACAGGGAGGCTGGGGGCGGAGTTAGACTGGGGGCTGGGTTTGGGGGCCCCGCCCTTGGCTCTGTGTCTGGGCTCGACCAGCAGGGCTGCGGAATCCATGCCATCGAGCTGAACCCCTCTGGCACCTTGCTCGCCACCGGCGGTGACAACCCCAACAGCCTGGCCATCTACCGGCTGCCCACACTCGACCCCGTCTGCGTCGGAGATGTGAGTCTCCAATGAGAAAATGGATGGGTGTGGCCAATCGGGGAGTGGTTGAAGCCTATGAGGGGTTGGGTGGAGACTATGGGCGCGTTAAGTAACTGAGCGCTCACGGTGAGAATGCTTAGTGTGAGCACTGAGTGGATTTTTGAATCACTTAACGTTCTGCTCTACGTGAGTGCTGAGCAACTGTCTGTTTGGAAAAATGGCGACGTACAACATTCAAGCATACTTATTTTAGGTTGAATCTTGTCAGTTGTTCTTGTCAACTTATCATTTCCTATAGCCAGTGCTGTAGTACTCGAGTCCAGGACTCGGACTCGAGTCACGATTTTAATGACTTGTGACTTGACTTGGACTCGGACCATTGGTGACTTGGACTTGAACTTGACTTGCTGTTTTAGTAACTTGGACTCGGACTTCCACTATAATTATTGTTTCTTAACTTACTAAATTGCTTCAATAAATATGTGATTAAAAAAATTTAATGTAATTTTTTAACAATATTATTGGTAACGTTATTAATATTTTTCTCCTATCAAACTGCTATGCGGCTTAGTCACGACACGTCACGTGACGCTTGTAACGGTTCGGTTGTGGAAAATATGTCTGCGGTTGCGGCGGCAGCAGTGCCAAGGGTGATCAAATTTTCTTTAACAAATTATGGCATAAAAGACGACAAACGATCAGCAACTTGCACTATATGCAACAAAAAAATAGAAGTGGTCGTGGGGACAACATCCAACTTCACTCGGCACCTGTCAAGGAAGCATCCTAAAAGGTATAATAAAATTAAAATAAAATTTAACATTAACGTTAACTTAGGTACGTTAACGTTAGGGCTGATAATGAATGACCCCCTCAGAGCTAACGTTAATAAGGCAGGGCAAACCTAAAACGTTAGATTTTTTCTGGTTGGTCCAGCTCCAGTTTATTCCAGTTTATAATTATATTATTATTACGTTATAAATAACCATTAACGTTAAGTTTTTTGAACCCCGTTAGGTAACACTTTACTGGATAAATACATTGTATGCTTGAAGAGTTTTACTTTTTAATCCCGCTGCGCGTGCATTATGGATTTCGGTTGTTCGTTGAGATGCTGCGCATTCTTTAACGTTATATCCGTGTCGTTTTGTTCCTGTAGAAAAGTGTTGGCCTAGCTAGCTAACGTTAATATAGTGTAACATAAAATATTAAATATTCATTTTAAGAGATGCCTCTTCCTTTTATCTCCTTTTTTAATCTGAAATTTGAATCATACTTTTTCATCTTTAGTAGTGAGAGCTGGAAAATGTGATTGTTTTTTTCATTCCAGACTTCTGGACACAAACTTGTGTAACGGGGACTTGGACTTGAGTAGTAGTGACTTGGGACTGGACTTGGACTTGTGGTTTAGTGACTTGACTACAGCACTGCCTATAGCTAATGCTATATAAAACTAGGCGCATATGGTTCGTGCGGCAAACAAAAGCACGTTTTGTTCCTGTCAACCCCAGTAGACCGAAAACTTGGGTCCATCGCTAATGACGTAGCCTACTTCCGTATTGCTCCTCTCTGATCCACATCCAAAAGTGCTCTCCCTTTATCATTCTTAAAAAACTGCATGTCCTGTGCATATGCACTGCGTACCTTGTCATAGAAGAAGAGCCAGTTGAATGACGGCATGATGAGGTAACTACCTCAATAGAATAGAATAGGATTTAACATATAGTCTTTATGTCCTTGGTGTGTATCCACCAAGATTAAATAATGATATACAAAGATAACAATAACATTAAAATTGTAGGCAAGGGAAGGCTCAAGGGAGTGCATGACATGGTAGTTTTGATGTAAAAACACAAATGATTTCAGATGGCTTTTAAAGATCTGTCCACTGTGTTGGAAATCATGCATGAAAAGGTGAAAGCTGAATATGAGAATTGTATTTGATGAGCTAAGATGGTTTAGACAGAGTAGGCTACGTTTCATGCTATTTGAATTTCTTCTTAAACATGAGGTATAAAGTAATCTGTCTTGCTCTTTTGATATTAAAACAGTATAGAATATGCATTAAATATGCTACAAAAGAGTGATGTTGGATTTTTTTGCGTTTTGGAGAGTTAGGTGGTGGGTAGGGGTTATTATGCTTTTTTTCTGCCATATAACTTTCAGATCTGTGATGGCACCTCTAATTAAAACTATGTAGTTTGCCTACCCAGGAGCTCTAGAAAGAGTGTATGTCGTCAAGACTGGACACTAGCCAGTTCTGAGGATGTGTTGTGGTCAATGCTGTGGGTCAGGTGACAGCCAGCTGTGAGTATTGCTTTTCCGACGTCCTCTGTCTTTTAACCCCTCTGCTAGGACGGACACAATGACTGGATCTTCTCCATCGCCTGGATCAGTGACACCATGGCTGTGTCAGGTGAGCTAGTGGCCACATTTAAACTGACGCAGTTTAGGAGAAGGAGAGCTGTGACTGTCCTAGGGTAAGCAGATACGTGGGTTCACATATATCATGTCTCAAGCCTTTTTTTATTATTGTGCAGGTGAGTTAAGGCCAGTTTATAGTCCAGCGACAGTGTCGCTCGACTGAAATCGCAGAACTTTCATAAACATTCTATTGTCGCGCTACATACACGGTGGCCTTTGACGTTCGCAAAAAGTATAAACACACTCCAGCGACAGTTTACACTCGGGACAATGGAGGAAGAAGCAGCTTTAATAGGCTAGCCTACATTATGTCTTCTGCTTTACCTCTTTTTTTGTCGGAGGCCTCTGAAATAAAGTTTATAAATGTCAATTTTGAGGGCACCGTAGCCTATTGTTTGAAATATAATTCACTGCGTCTTTCATACACTTGTAGGCTATGTGGGTTTTGAACGAGGTAGCAAATAAAACGTTTGTAATTAAACCTCAACATTGATGCAACGCCTCATATTAAACGTTATTTAGTCGGAAAACACAGAGGGCATAACCTACGTTAGGGATGTAGATAGCTTGCTACAAGACGGGACTCATTGGGGGAGCAGCCTACAAGTCTCTAGTTAGAGAATGAGGTTCAAGAATGTGGAGTAGCCTATTTCACTCGCTATCAGAATGCCACGGATCAGATGGGCTGTCTCTCGAGTCGTTGCACAAACTTTAATCTGGAAAATCTAAGTTAGCCTACTGTGAAAGCAAATAACTTTGTAATGCATTCGCAGGCGCCTACAACGCTACAGACTAATAGGCTATTGGTAGGCTAACTTGTAGCATTGGAAGCGAGCTGCTTCTTGTTTTGAATTGTAACGTTTTGACAACCTCTAGCAAAGCATCAATCAGTGAAATTACATCGTTATTATTATTAGGCTATTCATAATAATATTAAATTGTGCTCATTTATAATGATATTCACACTTGCTAGGTAGGTAAGCTATGGGTAGGTAAGCCTACCCTATGGCTGCACGCACAAAGTTTTCAAGCAAAGAAATCTGTCCATTAACAGTTAGCTTATGTGCTAGCTAGTAAATTGACAGCTCGAGCAAAGCCACCGCTGTCAGAGACAAACGTTACCATAACAACAGAGGCAGCAACAGGGTCAAAGTTGAATTTATTTCATGTCTCAGCGACATCTTCAGCGACCGTCGCAGTGACCACAGGATGACAGTCGCCCGAAGTATAAACCAAATGTCGCTGCGACCAGCGACATCCATGGCATGTCGTCGGTTGCCGCGACACTCTGTTGCTGGACTATAAACTGGCCTTTAGAGGCATAACTCTAAGCGTTAATGAAGTAACTCCTATTGGCTTGGTGGGTTGTCAGTCAAGCAAATGGGCTTTTCCTTCATTGTGTGCAGTCGCTTATGGATAATCTTGTAATTTGTGCTGTTGAACTCTGAACTCCCTCTCCTTCTCATCCCCACCTCGTACACTCTCCCTTCTGCTGTCCTCCACAGGGTCCAGAGACGGCTCCATGGGGCTGTGGGAGGTGTCGGAGGAGGTTCTGGACTGGGCCGAGAGGCACCAGGACTCCAAGGGGGTCCCCAGCTATTCCCACATCTCCCACCGGGCCCTGAAGGACCTTCCCAAAGAGTACACCAACCCGTACAACTGCAAGGTCCGAGCGCTGGCCTTCAACGACCACAACAAGGTAGAGCCCCCACCCGTCCGCGGGCTTTCCTAAGCCAAAGTTACATGTCTCCTACGCAGGAAATCAGTGCGCTCGCACTGTTGTGCTCAAACTCACCGCCTGAATAGGAAATTAAAGGGGAAGTGAGCTGCTCATCCAGAGTAGATTTAATGGTGCCTACCCGTGTGAAACCGAAAGCATGCCATCGTGGATCATAATGTAGGAGTCCTCTGGAAGTGTGTAGTTTCTTTTTTTTTTTTTTTTGCTTGGTCATGTTTTTATGGCCTGCATGAATGAATGACCAGTAGATTTCTTCTTTTTCCATTTGAGTGGAAGTCTCGTAAGGGTAATTTTTTCCATAAATGAAACGTACGGTACGTACGGTCTGTCATGTTTTGACCGACCTCTTTGTCTCCCTCAGGAGCTGGGTGCGGTGTCTCTGGATGGCTACTTCCACCTGTGGGAGGCAGAGCACAGTTTGTGCAAGGTGAGCGGGACTGCTTTCTCTCCATCTCTTTTTTTTTTTTTCTCTCCCTCTGTTTCTCTTTCTCCCTCTGTTTCTTGCTCTCTCTCCCTCTCTCTTGTCCTCTTTCTCCCCCATCTCCATCCATCCATTCTCTAACCGCTTAATCCAAGTCAGGGTCACAGTGGCAAGAGGGCACGCAGAGTGGCCCAGACATCCCTCACCCCAGCGACTTCCTCTAACTCCTCCTGGGGGATCCGCTTGTATTCACAATCTCACTCTTTCGGTCACTCCCCACAGCTCGTGACCATAGGTGAGAGTAATAACGAAGATTGACCGGTAAATCGAGAGCGTTACCATTTGGCTCAGATTCTTCTTCACCACCACCGTCCGGTACAATGCCCGCAGTACTGCAGCCGCTGCACCTAAACAGTCAATCTCCTGCTCCATTTTACCATCACTCGTGAATAAGACTCCAAGATACTTGAACTCCTCCACCTGGGGCAGTTGTTCCCCCCTCACCTGAAGAGGACAAACCACTGTTTCCCTGGAGAGAACCATAGCCACAGACTTGGAGATGCTGATTCTCATCCCAACCGCTGAAAAACGTTCTAATGTGCATCGGAGGTCACAGTGCGATGAGGTTAAAAGGACGACATCATCCCCAAACAACACAGATGCCACCCTTAGGTCCCGAACCAGACACACTCCAGACCTCGGCTACGCCTTAATATCCTCTCCATGAAAACCACAAACAGGAGTGGAGACAAGGCGCATTCTTGTCGGAGTCCGACACCCACCTTGAATGAGCTTGACTTAATGCTAAGTATGCGAACACAGCTCTCGCTCAGAGTGTACAGGGACCGAATAGCTCGCAGTAGCGACCCCGGTACCCTATACTCCCGCAGCACCTCCCACAAGATACCTCGCGGAAAACGGTTGTAGACCTTCTCCAAATCCACAAAACACATGTAGACTGGATTAGCAAACTCCCATGCCCCCTCAAATATCCTCAAGAGGGTAAAAAGCTGGTTCGCTGTTCCACGGCCAGGACGGAACCCGCATTGTTCCTCCAGAATCAGAGGTTCGACTAGCGGACGGAGCCTCCTTTCCACCACCTTAGCATAGGCTTTCCCAAGGAGGCTGAGGAGTGTAATTCCCCGATAGTTGGAACACACCCTCCGGTCCCCCCCACACCACCACCCTGGTCTGCCACTCCAAAGGCACTGTTCCTGACCTCCATGCGACATTGAAGATCCGTGTCAGCCATGACACCACAACAACATCCAGAGCCTTCAACATTTCGGGGTGGATCTCATTCATCCCTGGTGCTCTACCACTGAGGAGCTCCAACTACCCCAGTGACTTCTGCCACAGAGATGAGTTCTGATCCCCCAGAATGATCTGACTCTGCATCCTGAAAGGAGGGCATGTCTGTTGGATTCAGGAGTTCCTCGTGCTCCTTCCACCTGAGGTGCCAGATGGTTTTCCAGAACCTTGGGTCCAGCCAGGGCTTCTCAGAACTCCTCCTATGCCTCTGCTTTTGCTTCTACAACTGCAGGCACTGCAGCCTTCTTAACCTACCGGTACCTGTCTGCTGAATCGGAAACCCTCCGCACCAACCAGGTTTCTCCTTCAGCTTGACGGCCTCCCACACTGCTTGTGTCCACTAACGCGTTCTTGGGTTACCGCCAGCACAGGCACCGACTAGCTTACGACCACAGCCCCTAACAGCCGCTTTCACAATTGAGGTTTTGAACAGGGTCCATTCAGACTCCATGTCCTCAACCTCCTCCTAGCCACAGGTAAAGCTGTTTCAGAGGTAAGAGTTGAAATCATTCCGGACAGGTTCCACTGCCAGGCGTTCCCAGCAGACCCTCACTACATATTCGGGCCTACTAGGCCGATCCAGCAGCTTCCCCCGCCATCTGATCCAACTCGCCACCAGATGGTGATCAGTTCACAGCTCAGCTCCTCTCTTCACCCGAGTGTCCAGAACATATGGCCGGAGGTCTGATGACACGACTACAAAGTCGATCATCCACGTTTGGTCTCAGGTGCTCCGGTACCATGTACACTTATGAACATCCTTGTGTTCGAACATAGTGTTTCTTATGGACAAACTGTGACCAGCACAGAAGTCCATTAACATGCCACTGCTCAAGTTCAGATCAGAGAGGCCGTTCCTCCCAATCACACCCCTCCAAGTCTCAGTCATTGCCAACATGAGCATTGAAGTCCCCCAGTAGAACTATGGAGTCAGTGGGTGGGGCCTTTTCCAGCACCCCTCCCACCTTCTCCAAGAAGGCGAATACTCTGAACTGCTGTTAGGCGCATAAGCACATACAACAGTCAGAGTTTTCCTCTCCAGCACCTGTAGGCGCATTGAGGCGACCCTCTCGTCTACCGTAGTAAACTCCCAACTGCACGGCCCCAGCCGAGGACTCGTGAGTATCCCCACTCCCGCCTGGCGCCTCTCACTCTGGGAAACTCCTGAGTAGGACAGGGACCACCCTCTATCAAGGGATTTGGCTCCAGAGCCGACACTGTGTGGAGGTGAGCCCAACTATATCTAGTCGGTACCTCTCAACCTCACCCACCAGCTCTGGCTCCTTCCCCTCCAGTGAGGTGATGTTCCACGTACCAAGAGTCAGATTCTGCTGCCAGCTAAATGATGCCTGGAACCACTCCGCTCACACCCCCTGCCCGACTGGCATTGCACCCGACGCCTAACTCGAACCTTGCAGGTGGTGGTCCCACACGGCTCTCCCATCTCTCTCTTTTTCTCTCCATCTCTCTCTGTTGCTCAGGAGAACCAGGTGTAATCTCAGTGTTCTGGATGTGCTGTTGTTCTCTGTCTGTAGTGTCAGTCTACTGGGGGTAAGCCGCTGTATTATCCTCAAATGTTCTGAGGGTACTGTCCCTCTCTGTAGTGTCAGTACCTAAGTGCTATGGTGCTGTCTGTAGTGTCAGTATGGTGTCAGAGGTGTTAGTGGCTTCTGTCTCTTTCCCAGGTGCTGTCGACGAAGCTTCCGTACTGTAAGGAGAACGTGTGTTTGGCGTACGGGCAGGAGTGGTCTGTCTACGCCGTGGGCTCCCAGGCCCACGTCTCCTTCCTGGACCCCCGCCAACCCGCCCACCACATCAAATCCGTCAGCTCACGGGAGCGTGGCAGCGGTGAGCCTTCTCTCACTCTCCAACAGCCAAAACGAGCCTTGCATTTTAGTGGAGTCTTACCATGGCAAGTTGCCGTTGCTGTGGTAACCTGGCGTTAATGCGGTAAACTGGTGTTACTTTGGTAAAGTGTTGAAAAATGTGCTTGTAGTGAGTAGCTCTGTGTCTGCAGGTATCCGCTCTGTGAGTTTCTACGAGCACATCGTAACGGTGGGCACGGGTCAGGGCTCACTGCTGTTCTATGACATCCGAGCCCAGCGCTTTCTGGAAGATCCCTCCAGCCCCACCCGAGGCTTGCGGCCACGCCCAGGGGAGGGCATTCTCAAACTTGCCACGGGCAGTGGCTGGCTGGTCAGTCACCTTTACATCCAATATAGTCACGTCGCGTGCAGGTGTGCGTACGAGATATCAAAGCTTACAATGCAAATTATAATGGGGTGAAATTACTGGGCGTATGTATCTTTCTTAAACATTCTATGGTCGTCTTCAGGTGAGTAGCAGTTAGATGTTTTAGTTAGCAGTAGCTTCTGTGCATCTACTGGGATGTTTGTGCCAGTGCCATGATCTGTCTCTCTCTCTCTCCCTCTCAGAACCATGATGAGACGTGGAGGAGTTATTTCTCAGACGTCAACAACTTCCCTAACGCGGTGTACACCCATTGCTACGACTCCTCGGGCACCAAGCTCTTTGTAGCCGGAGGGCCCCTCTGTTCCGGCCTGCATGGGAACTACGCTGGGCTCTGGAGCTAACGCTTCACCGTCCCTCCGCTGTCATCTCTCACTCTCGAGCTCATCCCTCCATCCCGCCCTCTCTCTTTCCACCTCCTGCCAGGACTCCATTCATATCTCTCTCCCTCCTCTCTCCACCTCAGCCTAAGGCTCATCCTTCATTCAAACCTGTTTTATCTCTCTCCTCACTCTCAGGCCTGGCTTTTCACCTCTTACCCTTCTGCACATTGTTTTCCTTTAACATGCATTTATTTCAACAGGTTAGGTTATCTAGCGGTTGAATTTGTGATATTTAGGGAGCGTGGGGATCGTGGAGGATTCTGGGTGGTCCCTCTATCAGCAGTGTAGCTCCCAGAGATGGAGAGTGAAAGAGGGAAATGAAAATGAGGGGAGAGGGTGAAAAAGAGGAGTCTTTCCTGGGCTAACTGAAGAAAGGCCTGATTGCACAGGGAGCTTAGTCGTGTTTCTGGGGATTTGGTTTATTGGGTTTCCTTGAGTTTTCTGGGCACAGTCAGACAGGGTTAGTTTTGCTTTCTTTGAATGCTCAAGGGCTTCACCCATCCTTCACCCCAACTGCTCCCTCCCTCAAAAATATTTACAAAGATTGGGAGGGCTCACAGGAGAAATAATGGACAAAAAACACTTTACTTTGGAGGGAATGCATACAGTGTTTGATCAGGTACCTTAAGGAAAGAAGGAAAGACAGTTTCTTCCTTAGATTAATGTGTAATTTTTTTTGGTCAACGGTCATCTCTGTCTGGTCTCCTTCTCCCGATGGTCAGACGGTCTTTTTCTTCGCCCCCATATCTTGACCGGTTGACCGTGCCCCCCACACTCTGACACAGTCCTGAGCTAACCCCCCTCCCCTGGTGTTTTTAAAAAAAATTTTTTTTTTTTTTTTTGAGTCAACCAGGTCCTTGTCCTGCTCTTAATCTGTCAGCTGCTTTCTCACTCTGGCACGGTCACGCCAACCCCCCCCCCCCCCCCCCCCCCCAGCGCTGACGGCTAGCGCTGTCAAGTGACCGTTTTCATCTGACCGGGATTTTTCATGATCGCGTCACCTAGTCCTCACCCTGGCCCTGCACATGTAGCAGCTTTGTCCTCACTTGTGTTAGTCCCCGGGTGTCTCCACATGTACTTTCAGTACTGGACTGTGTGTAGAATGAACAAATCAATGGTGTCAAATCAATTTTTCATCCTTTCTTTCATTACACAGGAATTGTAAAAGGGGAATATGAGAGCAATAGCGTCACCTTACCCATATAAATCAGAGAGGAGCTCCACCAACCACACAATACGTTGCTAACGACCAATAGAACAATGCAGATGGCAATTGGTGGATATATTCCCTGTGGGTATCCGGGAAGTAGTATCCACCAATCACCATCGTCTTTGTTCTATTGATTGTTACCAACATACTTCATGATTGGTGGAGCTCCTCTCTGCCTTCTCTTCCTCCTCTCTGCCCCAGGTGTATTATCCCTCTTTTATTAACCGTGTCATAGAACAGGAAGAACAATGAGGAACAGCTGAGCGCTGAAATCTGGGCATGTTGAGATGTGTCAGTCTTGAGGATAGTGTACTGCCGTGGCTTTTCTCTTATTTTAATTAATTTTGACTCAGCCATGTATATGATTGGTCATTAACTAGCTGATATTATTGTCCTCAGCTTTATCATTATTATTAATATTATTATTTATTCCCCTTTCCCCAGTGATCATACATCTATAGACTACATATAATGTACTGTTTTGTCCACTGTTAGTATTTCCCCCCCATGCAGGAGGTGTGATTCTCAAACACCTTTTGCGCCACCTGGTGGTCAAAAGCAGGACTTGCGTGCATTACTTTGTTGCCAACAATCTTTCTGTGAAAGACTGACAGGCATGCGATTGTTTAGCATTTTCCCCACTTTTTTCCCCCTTATTGGCATGGTTCTGCCCTTGGAGTTGTTTGTATAGTGTGAACATAATCACAATATGTTTATTTAAAGAAAATTAATAACCATCACTTTTAAAATTTGGTTTTATGTATAATATGTAAATGTATGTGTGTGCGAAAAAATATATACATATGCATACATTTATATGTATGGGGAAAGTATTTGGACTATTCCATCTTTATTTTGGGGGTGCCCTCTTTCGATACACACCTCATGAATGTTTTTACAAATGACTGAGTCAGAAGGTGTACAACCTCAAAAAAAAAAAAATAGGAACCCAGGAAAACTTTCAAAAATAATAATGAATAAAAGCCTATTGATGTACTTTTTTCTTATTGAAAATGGTCTTGGAGTTCCTTTGTTTTTGTCTGACTCCAATTTTGTCTTGTTCAATTAATTTGTTAAATACTCTGATATTAATTACTCTATGAATACTTGTGTTCACCTCAAAAAATGATAGAACCATTAGAGAATCAAGGTCAGTAAGTTAAAGCTAGAGTAGGCAACTTTTTTTTTTTTTTTCAACGGTCGCATTTGTTGTCAAAACATTTCATAGTCATAACACCACTTGGCCCTGCCCACAGAGAAAGAGACACCCCCCCCCCCCCACACTGCTTCGTCATGAACTCCCATCCAAGTTTTCTAGATACAATTGCAGGATTACAGACTGGTATAGCTAATGTTACAGTAAAGTTGTCAGCTAAAAGAGTCCAGGTAAAACGGGAATCTTTTCTGTTGTTGCACAGTTTAAAAACGAGCGCAATGAAACATTTACCATTTAGTCACCAAACTTGCCAATGAAGTCATTAAGTTCTCAGTGCATAACTGTAAGACCTTCGCAAAATATTACATTTTTTGAATTGTTGGACAAGGATACGCTACCCTCTATCCCAGGCTTAGTTACCCGGTACACAGCTAAGTTAGACCTTTTACAATAGGACCTTTTTGACAGCAGAAAGGAGAAAATTTAGGAGCCAACTTTCAGAGTACCAGTTTTACTACTCTACAATTGACAGTGATGGCTATAGCTGAATTATATAGCTAGCCAATTTTATAAAGCCTCCGGATATACAGTTGAAGTCGAAAGTTTACATACACCTTAGCCAAATCCATTTAAACTCAGTTTTTCACAATTCCTGACATTTAATCCTAGTAAACATTCCCTGTCTTAGGTCAGTTAGGATCACGACTATTTTAACAATGTGAAATGTCACAATAATAGAGAATGATTTATTTCAGCTTTTATTTATTTCATCACATTCCCAGTGGGTCAGAAGAACCTTGACTTTGTTGTTCTTAAGCCATTTTGCCACAACTTTTGAAGTATGCTTTGGGTCATTGTCCATTTGGAAGAGCCATTTCCGACCAAGCTTTAACTTCCTGGCTGTGTCTGGAGATGTTGCTTCAATATATCCACATCATTTTCCTTCCTCATGATGCCATCTATTTTATGAAGTGCACCAGTCCCTCCTGCAGCAAAGCACCCCCCACAACATGATACTTCCACCCCCGTGCTTCACGGTTGGGATGGTGTTCTTCGGCTTGCAAGCCTCACCCTTTTTCCTCCAAACATAACGATGGTCATTATGGCCAGTTACATTTTTGTTTCATCAGACCAGAGGACATTTCTCCAAAAAGTAAGATCTTTGTCCCCATGTGCAGTTGCAACTAGTCTGGCTTTTTTATGGCGGTTTTGAAGTAGTGGCTTCTTCTTTGCTGAGCAGCCTTTCAGGTTATGTTGTTATAGGACTCACTTTGCTGTGGATATAGATACTTTTGTACCTGTTCCCTCCAGCATCTTCACAAGGTCCTTTGCTGTTCTGGGATTTATTTGCACTTTTCGCACCAAAGCATGTTCATCTCTAGCAGACAGAACACCTCCTTCCTGAGCAGTATGACTGCGTGGTCCATAGTGTTTATACTTGCGTACTATTGTTTGTACAGACGAACGTGGTACCTTCAGGCATTTGGAAATTGCTCCCAAGGACAAACCAGAATTGTGGAGGTCCACAATTTTCTTTGAGGTCTTGGCTGATTTATTTTTATTTTCCCATGATGTCAAGCAAAGAGGCACTGAGTTTGAAGGTACACCTTAAAATACATCCACAGGTACACCTCCAATTGACTCAAATAATGTCAACCTATCAGAAGTTTCTAAAGCCATGACATCATTTTCTGGAATTTTCCAAGCTGTTTAAAGGCACAGTCAACTTGGTGTATGCAAACTTCTGACCCACTGGCATTGTGATATAGTGAATTAAAAGTGAAATAATCTGTAAACAATTGTTGGAAAAATTACTTGTGTCATGCACAAAGTAGATGTCCTAACTGACTGGCCAACACTATAGTTTGCTAACATGAAATCTGTGGAGTGGTTAAAAATGAGTTTTAATTACTTCAACCTAAGTGTATGTAAACTTCTGACTTCAACTGTATAAACTTGCTAATGCTACAAGATATGTTTGTCCCACTGTCAGATTTGGCGATCAAAGCATCATAAAACTTGCTACTTCTAGGACAATACACAGATCACACCGAATTTCTGCAAACGTTATTCTGAACCAGGCATTACCTGGCTACAGCTGGATTTCTCCCCCAACAGTTCTTTCTATGATTGCTACTAACTAAGCATGACCGTTCCCTGATATAAAAAAAAAATATATAAAAAAAACCCTTGCATACTCCAGCTTTAATGTTTATAAATTGAATCTACCTCATTTTTCAACTTGGTTCATATGGAGTAGGTGGCTTCTAGTTGATCAGATTATTTGAATATTAGATTGAAGACATTGTCCAAAGATGCCATGTAATAGGTTTCTGTATTTGAAATGTAAAATTTTAGTAAGATGGAACTTGCAAGCTTAACGTGGACTGTTTGAAAACTCAGTTTGAATAAGCTCAATGTTTCATTTAGGGAATTAAATTAACTTCTTCACCCGCTGGCCGGAGTGGCTGGATTCTAAAATGCACCAGCCATTTTCAACATTCATTTTCAACCACATTACCTCTTGCAATGCAACACAACCTGGTTTGTTACCTGCCAAAGTGGCTGCTAGAGTAGAAAATCTACCAGCCAAAATCAAAATTTTACCAGCATTTGGCTGGTGGTTGCTGTTAATTTCATACCCTGGTTTCATTAGTTAAATACCCCTCCTTTGTTGCTTGGAGCACAACCATTGATTAATGCAGCTTGGAAAACACTACTTGAACATGTGCTGATTGCATATTTTCTATACTGCATACTTTGAAGTGCAGTTAAAACTAGTTAGATTGATTGGCAGCATCCACCATTGATTGATGCGGTATTGGCTTCCTCTGCAGTTGCCAGAGGTGAAAACCCCTATTGTATTTCAATTACCAGTGTAAGTGCAAACGTCAGTGAAACCTGGCTGCTTTACTATCCAGAAATTTCACACATTTCCCATTGTATTTTCACATAATTATTATTGAATTTGTTCACTTCTGAAGTAAAAAGCCTATTTCATGGTGCACAATTTTGGTTCACTTTCTGGAACCATTACCACAACTGAAGGTAGGACTTCATTAGTTATGCTAGTTTTATTTTAGCAGAGACCCTTGTGAAATAGGTGGTAAAATGTAGAAATACATGCTGAAATACTCATCCAGTGTCTTTATTATGCATAACCAACTAACAGACTGGAAGTTGAATAGCCCAATTCAACAGTGTATACATTGTTAATAGATGTGAAGGTTTTAATGTCCTACAAGGTATATGATTTCTAAGAAAGTTTTGGTATGTTAATTGACAATCAAGCTCAGTAGCAACTAGAATATTATACTAGAATATTAATATTTCACCCAGTAAAATGTATCATATGTAAAATCCTATATCCAAGAACCCCACAAATTATGAATTTTGGCCAATCTGGCAACACTGGTCCTGTTTCCAGTTTCAGTGAACGAGCACGTTACGGGCGCGCGGGCGAGGGACCGCCTTCTCTGTTTGTGAATGACGTCACCGGTTGTCTCGCGCACACAGGACTGAGCGGCGCGCGGCTGGTCACGTGACGGTGTCTGCTGCTGGCTGAAGTGAAGCGTGTTTGCAGGTAAAAAAAAAAAAAAAAGGAGAGGAGAAATTGTCCGGTGAGGCGGTTAAACCCGATCAAAATATTCCTCTGGTCACTACATTTTTAAAAACATATCTAAGTATTTCATATCTTATATGCTCAAGACAGAATAAGCTATTGAGATTCTCAGCTGGCTAATATTATCCAATGTCGTTTAGCTATTATGTTGCTCCTACGCTAGCTAGCGCTTGCTAACTGTAATATTGTCTTACAAGCTAGCCACTGTTAGCTACCGCTAGCTAGCCAATGTGTGAGGCCCTTTTTATGTGTTAGCATGCTGGGCTGAAATTAAAATATCTCTTGTATGTTTTGGTGTTGAAGAAACACATAATGAATAACCTAACTAACGTTAGCAAACAAGCTAACACAAGCTCGTCCCGGTAGATAACATCAACCAACGACGTGTAACTTTGTTTTTCTGTTAAATAAGACATTGGGTAACGTTAGCCAGCTAAGAATGCGAGCTGCTTGGATTAGCTACTAGCGAGTTAGACAACCCGGTCACACACACACAAAGGGTTAGCTATGCTGTATTCGCTACGTTAGCTAATGTTCGCTAAAATTAGCAGGTCAAGGAAACAAAAATGTAACGTTAGTTAGTTAAACGGTGGTGTGGTACGCTTTGTAGTTTTATAGTCTTGTGAAAAATGGAATTCCGTTAATCTAACAATTTAACGTTACGAAACCGCAACGTTAGCTATCGTTAGTGCTGGTGAATGGCTAGTGTCGCTATGAAGCTAGCTGGCTAACGAACCTCAACTTCAAACAAAGACCGGAGGTAGCTTCCAAAATGTAGCTAAGCTAGCTGCGGCGCTCATGCCATTTGTCTGACGCCTTGGGCAGTGACCATGCACATAACGTTAGATTGTTGATTGGCTAACCTTAGCTACACTAGCTAGCTATATTTCCAGCCAACAACTGTTAGTTAACGTTAATCGTATCAAACCAACTGACTGGATGGGTATTGTAGCGAGATTTTGGGACTGGATATTATCATGCTCTGTTGTATGGTATTGCTCGCTATGTGGCTGGAGTGTGATAGCTATAATGTTACTTTTAATTATGTAGTTATGTCGACGTTAATTAGATGCAAGTTGATTGAATTAGTTTACTAGCTACACCATTCCAATAGAGTAGTTATCTTAGCTATGCCGTTACCTAGCCTGTCTGTCGCCACAACATAACGGTTGCATTCCGTTTGTAATCGCTAGCTACCAAACTGGCAAATGTCTGATTGCTTGCTCATATAAATTAGCTTCTGGCTACTGCTAGCTATGTTTCCGGTTGTCGACCGCAGTTTCTTTTATCTAACGTTAGGTAAGTTAATGTTGCTAGCTAACGTTAACTCTTAGAAATAACTGGTGCTGTTATCTATGTCAGCTGACCATATTATTAATGACGATCTTTGTTGTCCGTGGTACACATGAATGAGGATTTCTGTACAAGATGCAGTCTATATTGTTCTGAAGCCATTTTATGCTGAAGCCAATCTCAGCAGCCACAGGGTCGACTGAGAACAAGCTTATCCAGTCTATGAGAACAAGTGGCAAGGAAAAATACTGCTCTGTAGACATTTATGAACGTATCTGGCAAAATGGATGACTTGGACACTGAAGACCAGCAAATCAAAGCTGTTTTTTTAAAGTTTTTTTTTAGCGTCTTAGCCTAATAGATCGCCAAACAAATAAGAAACGCATGTTAAATCCGTTTGTTTGTAAAGTTAGGTTGAGTTCTAAGGTTGAGTCCATTTGTTAACACTTTGTCTGGACATTTCCGGGCGGTGAAATCGCTCAAGACTGTGCTGCATGTAAATGTTGTTGCTTTGCATACGAATCGCAGACGCTTTCAGCATTAATCGTTAAAAAAAGCATCTGAACATACCAATTGGTTTTGAATATGAAAGGCTCTCGTTGTGGACTGTATACCCAAAGAGACAAGCCGCCTGTGTAAATGCGTGTGTTAGTGCAGAGGCTTGTAAACCTTATTTTCCAATATTCCTTTAGTTCATGGTGGTAACTTGTGATTTTAAAAGGGATACAGGGAAGAGCATCGTCATTGTAATGGTGCAAATGAGAAGTGAGGTGCACTGGTCAGATCTGAGAGGATTTCTATTTATTTCTTTACAGAAGTGGGAAAAAAAGGTTGGTGGAGCACAAATTTTGTTTTGGCTCCAGTTTCTGTTCCCTAGATTGTAATAAGGAATCATATCATGAAACTTGAAGCCTGTAATGCCGTACATTGGCTTTGCAATAGCAACTCGTTTTGGAAGAAGAGAACGGAACGAGTAATCGCACTGCACAGTTGATGCAGGTACTGCGGATGGAAAGTATACATGGCTTAGAAAGTGTTGCCATTTAACTGGGGCCTCAGAGTTGAGTGGGTCTGAATTTGTCTAGTGTGAGCAGAGTGGTGGCTTGTAGGCTGCCATATGGCAGCATGGTGTATTATCAGTCAGTGGGAGTGGCTTGCGCTGGCCGTACTGACAAAGCAGAATAATGACTGGCTCTATAATCTAAATGTGACTGCGCGTCTGCACTTAAAAATAAAGTGTGAGGTACTGGATATGTGTGGTGGCCTGTCACTGGGGCTCAGATAGGGGAATGTACAGCTGGTAAAGACTGCCAATGCAGGGTTCTTTAAGGTACAGTACACCGCACCCACTGGGGTGCTCTTCAGTATCGTACCGGTGGAAAGTGCAGTGTTTTTAGGGTACAGTGTGACCAATGCAGTGCTCTTTAGAGTCAACTGCAGCCAGTGCAGTGTTTTTCCAGAGTATAGTATGGCTGGTGTACTGTATTCCCAGGGCACATTGCAGGCAGTGCACTGTTTTTAGAGTACAGCGTGTCCAGTGCAGATCTTTTCCAGTAGTTGTACGTGCAGTGCTTTGTGAACGCAGGCCATTTCAGGGCAGTACAGTGGAGTATTGGCTGGGTCAGGCACACGCAGCCGCCGGTAGCAGAGAGGGTGGAACGGACGTCCCTACTTGTGCTGCCTGACGTGCCAGCGGCCCTCCCCCTCGCTCGCTCGCTCGCTCACTCCGTGTATGGGACAAAAACCTGGGGCAACAAAAGGAAATAAAGAAGGGAAATGATGTGGTCATAATTTGCATTATATTTTTGAAAGCTGCTAGCCGCCAACCGCGCGGGTATACTTTGTATACATGGGAGCGAATTTGATACATTATCAAATGGGAGCGAACCCTCTTCGCATTCCCAAATGTTGCACAGTGGGCCCAAATATGCTCTCGAGAGGGAATGAGCTGCTATTATGTCTGGCAGAATTTCTTGAGGTTCATTTAATTGTTTGCTCTCTCTCTCTGTTGTTGATAGCTTTCTAATCCTTATGGTGAATGATAGTCTTGTTGTCCAGACACGTGTATGTGTGCGCAAGTGGAGTTTTATGTGCAGATATCAATGGGCTGAATATGCGTTCGGCATCGGCGCGCGCGCGTCCCACTCTGGTTACACGCAGCGCTGCCGCCCACTTTTCCTACCTGTGTCCTCACAACCAACGCAGAATTGTGCACGGTGAACACAAATGAAGTTAGGCCGTCCTTGTGCTATGAGAGGGACGAGTTCCGCATGCGGCCCGGGTAACGAGGGAAACGGAGATATGACCATTTCACTCCCATTATGCCGTGCGTCCCTGTAATCTGACAATGAAGTAGGATGAGTTATTGCAACAGTTTTAAGAGGTACAAGTTTACGCATTTATGTGCTTTTCTGTGTGTGTGTGTGTGTGTGTGTGTGTTTTGAGTGAATGGTTGCTATGTTAAAATAATCGCTTTAATTCCTTTTGAAAGCTCTTGTTAATGGGCTGGCTCTGTGACTGGAGCTCTGCTCTGATCTCTCTCTCTCAGATTTTCTCTTCTCCCCTTTGAGACCCTGTCATATCAGACTGCCAAGATCTCGAATATCTATCTGGAAACATCAGTGGCGCATTTCACAAAGTTCCACTTTCTCTGTAGCTCAATTTTGCGCGAGGGTGTATTCAGTCTAAATATTCTAGCAGCTTCTGCTGCTGTTAGTGCATAGTTTTAAGGCAGTCGTGAGATTTGTGGTTGGCATAAAGGCTTTTGTGATAAATGGCTATGGTGTTTTTTAAATTAAGTTACTTTAAAAAATAAAAATAAAAATAATTCATTAAATCAGTATTTCCTTCAGAAATAGATGTTCAAAAGAAATGGGCAGAATCATTTTAAAATGCATCCAAGTCAAACCCAGTCAAGGGGTTCTCTTGTCTTTTTTAATGTATGTTTTTTAGAGAGATTTGCAGATGTGGCGACATGTGTAGATGTAATCATGGAAAGCTGCTGCATGTTTCTGCAATAGTAACCATGGATACCTAAAGATACCCAAAGCAGGGTAAAATCTGCGGCAGTTATGGCTGAAGGGGCGGCCCACCATGATGCTCAGGTCAGGAAAGTTGATGAGCTAGTGCCATATCGTAGCCTTCACAGGCTGTCTGACTGACTTGAAAATGTTCTCTATTGATCAACGTCATAGATGGGTCAAATTAAAATTCCGAACTATCCCTGTAATGTATTGTTGCAAAAACACAATTGGAAGCGCTGTGAAATGTCAAGATTGTGTTGTTAACTACGTTAGTTAACGTTAGTCTACGGTACATAGGCCTACTGGCATGTCCTCTGCCTGCCTACCCAGCACTAATTTCATAATTAAAAAGATATTGCTCAAAAAATAACTTGTAGCCCTTGTCAAGCTTCGACCGCCTCGCATCACCCTGAAATTTGTCAGCAATGTGGACAACATCTGATATTGTTACTTTTGGGAGCGATATTAGGGACTGGGAAAAAATGTATAGTCTAGCTCGTCTAGATCCGTGGTTTCCAATGGGGAGCCACAGGCGTCCCTAGCATGGGTCTAGATCGCCATCTTGTAAAATAGGCCTATTGGCAAATTTGTGTAGTACAACAGTGACTTCAAGTCGTTTTCAGGGCAAACCGTATGGGTACTTGACTTAGACATTTGAGCACAGGCTGGAACACTTCTAGGGCCTGTTTTCACTAGCTTTTAGCCAACATTGGCACAAAGTGTGTGTTGTTTTTGCGTGTTTGCGCGCGTGTGTGTGTGTGTGTGTGTGTGTGTATGTGTGTGTATGGAGACCTATACGTCTCATAATGCGTGCGCAACTATCGACTGAACGTGTCACACACACCTGCTTTGATGCCTGTGCAGCAAAGCAACGCCTGACCTGTCATGTAATTTCCCCATTGACTTATAACGGTCACGCGTGCACGCGCACGTTCACGCGTAATGACTGTTGCGCACCACGTAATCACATGACACGGAGTGACTACGTGTAACATGCATGCATTTTTCGCAAACGCACGCATTAAGATAATAGAACATTTTTGTCACATGTTCACGCGCACCCGCACTATCACGTGCGCAAACTACATCACGCATGACAAGATGATGCGTACTGCACTCAAAGCGTGTACACGTTCGTCTGTCACTGTTAGAGAAATTTTGTTATGCGTTCACACACACACCCGTTCGCATTTTTGATGCTACGCAACCGGAAGTTTGGAGACCCATACGTCTCATAATGCGCAGCATCCGCGTACATGAACGCCTCGCATAGTTAAGTTTTTTTTTAACGTCAGTTAATGTTATGGAGGGGCTTAATAGGGCGAAGAACTATATATGGTAACTTCCGTGCTGTTATGGAAAATAGTTAGTAGGTACAGTAACTACTCCCACCTTACATTCCTCAGGGAAATGTGTAAATATTAGATCTATTCAGCAGGTGTCATAACGTCATACATTTATATTGACATCTGGTTAGCTAATGTTTGCCCTGCTTGTAATAGTCAATCAAAATGCTATAATTCCTTTTCCACCCCTTTATATATTATAGTTGTAGTCCCACTACTACAAATATTTCACGTAAATACTTTCTTCCAGAATACAAAAAAATTAATAAATGTAAAGTGTATCTAGGCTACTAACTTTGTGTCCGTCTTTTGAATTACATCTAATGAAAAGTGGAACAAAAGTCCTGTGTGTCCAAGTGTCTCTGCTGGATCATAGAATATAATCAAATGGAAGCGAACTATGCGAGGCGTTCATGTACGCGGATGCTGCGAATTATGAGACGTATGGGTCTCCATAAAACTTCCGGTTGCGTAGCATCAAAAATGCGAACGGGTGTGTGTGTGAACGCATAACAAAATTTCTCTAACAGTGACAGACGAACGTGTACACGCTTTGAGTGCAGTACGCATCATCTTGTCACGCGTGAAATACAATGCGCACGTAACAACGCACGCACGCACGCGTACCAAAATTTACCAAGTTAATCACGCAGGCAAACACACGATTTGTTTGTTTGTTTGTTTGTTTGTATGTATGTGTAGGCGCTCCTGCTTTGTATTGGGTCAGTTAGCCTTCAGCCAGTGTTGGAATGAAGTGTGTGTGTGTTTTGCCAGAGAGGGGCTTGGTGGCTCAGTGTAAGGGGACACCGGAGGGCGTCTTCTTGGGTGCCTAAATTTAAGTAGAGGGGGTGAGACATGAGCTTATAGTCTTACACGGGGCAGGCCGTGTGCTCCCCGATCAGGGCGTCCTGTTGCACAACCTCGTCACACTCACATTAAAACTGAGAAACAATCTTCAACATGTAGCCTCTGTACATGCAGTCCTGGGAAACTGTTTTTATGGCTCATGTTCCCCTGTTTTTCTACCTCACTAGTAGTGTCCTCACAGTGGTGCGCCACAAAAGTGTAACAGCTGTACATGTATTCTACAATTCTGGTTCTAGAATGGGGAAAAAATTAACCGTTTGACAAGTAGGTTTTTTTGGAATGTTTTTTTCAAAATTCTAAGTCAGTGTTCTAGAACTCAATTCAAGAATTCAACTCTAGAATTCAATTACCAGTAGTGATTGTTAGACCAGCATTAGAATGTTCAGTTAAGAACATTCTAATCACATATTTGACCTTATACCTTAAAGGGTTAATACATTTGTAGGTCATTTATTTATAAAAAAAAGAAAAAAAAAAGAAGTGTATTTTGCATAAGGAAATTAAAATGCTATATTATTTTCATGATTTTTGATATTGATAGTTTCTACATGCAGACATTTCTGTGTGCTCCATGTGACCTGTTCTGGCTGTGAAACACGGCCAGCACTATCCAAAACTGTTGGAAAGCACTGCTAATGTTTACCTCAGACAGTGTTACTCAAGCCATGGTCCTCGAGGGCTGAGAACTGCCGGTTTTCCACCCTCCTTTTACCTGGGAGTCAGGTGTCAAGACAGTCTGGCCAATCAGTAGCACTCATTGTTCAGTTAATTACCTGGGAGAAAAGAAAACCAGGGCTGGACTTCGATTCGAGGGCCAGAGTTGAGTATCCATGGCCTAGGCTGTTTCCAAACGCTGACTGATTCAGTGCTGATTTGCAAATCAATAACAATATGTTCAATAATGTTGGTCCTTCTGTCTCTCTCTCTTGCAGATTTTTCTATTTTGTACATACATTGTTTTGTATATACTGTATATGATGACGTCGTTAGTCAGCGATCGCTCGCGAGGGTCCCGAGATAAAGCACTGCCTGCAACCACACAGCCAACACAGCCACAGAAACACATACAGGTATGTACTGGAGACAGGTAATTATATCCAACACAGCCACAGAAACACATACAGGTATTTACTGGAGACAGGTAATTATATCCACACTGCCACAGAAACACATACAGGTTTGTACTGGAGACAGGTAATTATATCCACACAGCCACAGAAACACATACAGGTATGTACTGGAGACAGGTAATTATATCCACACAGCCACAGAAACACATACAGGTATGTACTGGAGACAGGTAATTATATCCAACACAGCCACAGAAACACATACAGGTATGTACTGGAGACAGGTAATTATATCCAACACAGCCACAGAAACACATACAGGTATGTACTGGAGACAGGTAATTATATCCACACAGCCACAGAAACACATACAGGTATGTACTGGAGACAGGTAATTATATCCAACACAGCCACAGACACACAGATATGTACTGGAGACAGGTAATTATATCCAACACAGCCACAGAAACACATACAGGTATGTACTGGAGACAGGTAATTATATCCAACACAGCCACAGAAACACATATAGGTATGTACTGCAGACAGGTAATTATATCCACACAGCCACAGAAACACATACAGGTATGTACTGGAGACAGGTAATTATATCCACACAGCCACAGAAACACATACAGGTATATACTGGAGACAGGTAATTATATCTACACAGCCACAGAAACACATACAGGTATATACTGGAGACAGGTAATTATATCCACACAGCCACAGAAACACATACAGGTATGTACTGGAGACAGGTAATTATATCCACACAGCCACAGAAACACATACAGGTATATACTGGAGACAGGTAATTATATCTACACAGCCACAGAAACACATACAGGTATATACTGGAGACAGGTAATTATATCCACACAGCCACAGAAACACATACAGGTATGTACTGGAGACAGGTAATTATATCCACACAGCCACAGAAACACATACAGGTATGTACTGGAGACAGGTAATTATATCCCCACAGCCACAGAAACACATACAGGTATGTACTGGAGACAGGTAATTATATCCAACACAGCCACAGAAACACATACAGGTATGTACTAGAGACAGGTAATTATATCCCCACAGCCACATAAACACATACAGGTATGTACTGGAGACAGGTAATTATATCCAACACAGCCACAGAAACACATACAGGTATGTACTGGAGACCGGTAATTATATCCAACACAGCCACAGAAACACATATAGGTATGTACTGCAGACAGGTAATTATATCCACACAGCCACAGAAACACATACAGGTATTTACTGGAGACAGGTAATTATATCCAACACAGCCACAGAAACACATATAGGTATGTACTACAGACAGGTAATTATATCCACACAGCCACAGAAACACATACAGGTATGTACTGGAGACAGGTAATTATATCCACACAGCCACAGAAACACATACAGGTATGTACTGGAGACCGGTAATTATATCCAACACAGCCACAGAAACACATATAGGTATGTACTGCAGACAGGTAATTATATCTACACAGCCACAGAAACACATACAGGTATATACTGGAGACAGGTAATTATATCTACACAGCCACAGAAACACATACAGGTATATACTGGAGACAGGTAATTATATCCACACAGCCACAGAAACACATACAGGTATGTACTGGAGACAGGTAATTATATCCACACAGCCACAGAAACGCATACAGGTATGTACTGGAGACAGGTAATTATATCCCCACAGCCACAGAAACACATACAGGTATGTACTGGAGACAGGTAATTATATCCAACACAGCCACAGAAACACATACAGGTATGTACTGGAGACAGGTAATTATATCCCCACAGCCACATAAACACATACAGGTATGTACTGGAGACAGGTAATTATATCCAACACAGCCACAGAAACACATACAGGTATGTACTGGAGACAGGTAATTATATCCACACAGCCACAGAAACATGTAGCCACATATAGGTGATATAGAAACATACAGCCACATAAATACAAGCAGATTGAGATGATGCGACTACACAGTTAGAGAAACATACAGGTTTGTGCTGAAGACTGACAGGTAGACGGGTGATATAATATCCCCACACATCTGCAGTGCAGAGACTTAAGCATACACTGCCGACAGACAAGCAGCCATCGCATACAGAGCTAACAGGTGCAGGTGAGACAGATCTTGGGTTATTCATAAGGCATTAACATCAAATTAACCAGCTGTTTTTTTGTTCCCCCTGCCAATCTAATAAGAGCGCTCGCATGTCACCGTGCCTGTTTGAGATGCAAATATATGCAGTCTATCTCTGACATGCTCATTTCTGACCTAGTTTCTCATATTTTTGGGGAAAAACAGGTATTAAATATTAGATCCTTTTTTCTGTATTAGTCCCAGTCTGTATTTACCTTCTGTGCAGCTGTCCAGTGGGAACACGCACAGACAATGTGTGTGTTTGTTCGTTTTATCTCTAATTCTCTCTCTCCTCCTCTTTTCCCCCTTCTCTCTCCTCCCGCGTCTAACTCTGCTCCCTCTTTGTACCGCTCTTTTTCTCTCCATCCCTCGCTCCCCGCCTCCATCACTCCCTCTCTCCATCCCTCGCTCCCCGCCTCCATCACTCCCTCTCTCCAGGCCACAGCGGAACAGATCCGGCTGGCGCAGGTGATCTATGACAAGAATGATGCCGACTTTGAGGACAAAGTAAAACAGGTGAGAGGTGTGCGTGCGTGCGTGCGTGCGTGCGTGCGGGCACTCGCATAGTGTTTGTGTGTTCACGTGCACATTTTCTTTCCGTCTACTATATACACATAGCTTAATATATGCGAACTCCAAATCCTACAAAGTGTTATATGTTACATGCAGCCATGTCTGACTGCTGTAACTGACGTAGGGCCTTATCTTACACCCGGCGCAAAGCGGCGCTAACCCAAACGCAAGTGTCTTTGCTATCTTACACCCGTCGCTAGGTTCATTATAACGCCTAACGCTCACGTCCTTTAACTACCATGTATTCTTGCGCCCATTACAAATGAACTGGGCGTGCTGGTCTTAAGACGAGGAGTGGCCAGGATTCTTTCTGGCGTATTGCTATCTTGAGCCAGCAGAAAGCGCTTGCGCTAGAACCACCACAAACCTGGTCTAAAGTCATGTCGCAGTTGTTTACGTTATTTTAACGGCGCATATAAGTGCGTCTACATAGGCGTGTGCACAACGCGCGTACCATCCTGTCTGTTACACACAGGGTGCGCACAAGCATGACTAAAATATCTAGATCACAATGCGAAATATTATTGTGTAGGCTATGTCAAAAATGCATAATAATAAAAGGTTCCATAGGTCCACATACCTTTCCCTCAGCGAAGGGAAACGATGCCACGTTACATTGCTCTCAGCCCACTCCATCAACATCCAGGCGATGTGCGATGGTACGGGACAATGGCTATCCGTTAAAAAGGAGCTGATAACACCATATCAAGCCTAATGCGTGAATTGTCATTTGCACCTAATGTGTAAATTGTCATTCAATGGAAAACTCGCGCACTGCAATAGACGGACATTTGAGTTTTGAAAATGCGCTTCAGATGTCATTACAATGCAGGTCTGTTTATCTAGGAATACAGCCTGTAAGTAAATACAATGGTTTGTGACTGAAAAAAGTTAAAAACCTTGTCCAGTGAATATTGCTTTTATTGTTTTTCAAATAGCCTAGGCTACATCGGATTCGCTATGCATAAGGTTTTTTTAGATAGCCTATGGTTAAAAAACGGAGATACGTAAATGTCACCATGTTAACTGAATTGTAACCTTAGTTATTCTTCGTCCTTCATATTTTTTTAATTACAGTGACCAGGTTTCCATACCCTCAGCTTATTAAAACCCCGTTGATTTCACCTGTTATTCCATAACTGAACAAAATATTTTAAAGAGAACTAAGCGTCTAATTAGAAACGAAAACAAATTTGCAGCACGTTACAATTAATTCACAATTAATTAAAATACCATTATCTGCATGTGCGCTTTAGAGGAGCAGGTCTGTTTCCCCTGCTGTAAACCGCACTTTTAACGGTCTTCCTGGGAAAGTGGATTGTTTTAAAGCATTATGCTACCAGTAAAACTGGTTGGTCACATTTCCATAAGCAGGACATTATAAAAGAAGGGAAAATATGCGTGAACCTATGGGTTGCCAACCTGACAGCTTTATTGTATTTGTTGTCATCATTAAGGCAAAATAACGTTATTTATTTTATTAATCAAAATTAGAATGCAGATAATGAACTTTGGATGAAGCTTGAACATGAGTTCATTGCTTCATTGCATAATCAAACGAAATTCGTTAAACAAGCAGGCTAATTTGGCGTTTTCTAAGGTGAGACGGAAGCCATTGGTAGCTTATTCTCAGCTGTTGCAGGTGCCTTTAACTAAATTTAACTGCATATATTTTATAGAATAACAGCACTGTCGGGAATTACCGGGAACTCATAATGGTTTGTCTGAATAATATTTATCATAGGCTACTATTGATCCATATAGCCTATTCCTTGATCGCACTAAACATGCACGAGCATGTCTGTTTCGCCATCATATAAGCAATCCGCCAAGGTGGAAAAGCAGGCTTTTTAAGGGAATGGGATATGACATGTTGATTGGTTTATTGCATGTCATGCCCAAGACACACCTATAATTAATGAAGAGACTAGGTTCAGCCCACTTGCACGCTGCGCCGTGCTTAGCGCCCAAAAAACAAAATAAAATAAAATGGAAAAAGTGGACTTGGACACGCCCTAAATGGACTTTACGCCATGCGCTTAGACCAAGCGCCAAGATCGCTAAGATAGGGCCCGTAATGTCCATGTGTCCGTTTGTACCCTCATACACACTTTGTATGTCATTGCTGTACGCTGATGTACACCTGTTTGTCTCATTTCTATGCGTGTGAGACTTCTGGACCCTTATGCCCTTGTCTTTATGTGTATGATGTTTACCCTGATGTGCACCTGAATGTTTGTGTACAAGTGATTTCTCTATCCCAATGCACACGTGTGTGCGAGAGATTTTGTGTGTGGGCACGTGTGGGCACGTGTGGGCACGTGTGGGCACGTGTGGGCACGTGTGGGCACGTGTGGGCACGTGTGGGCACGTGTGGGCACGTGTGGGCACGTGTGGGCGCGTGTGGGCGCGTGTGGGGCGCGTGTGGGCGCGTGTGGGCGCGTGTGGGCGCGTGTGGGCGCGTGTGTGTGTGTGTGTGTGTGTGTGTGTGTGTGTGTGTGTGTGTGTGTGTGTGTGTGTGTGTGTGTGTGTGTGTGTGTGTGTGTGTGTGTGTGTGTGTGTGTGATGTGCGTTTGTGATTTGTGTGTGTGATTTGTGCGATGTGCGTTTGTGATTTGTGTGTGGGCACGTGTGTGTCTTTGTCTGTGTGTGATGTGCATTTGTGATTTGTGTGTGTGTGCTCTGTGGCAGCTGATGGAGGTGACAGGAAAGAACCAGGATGAGTGCATGGTGGCTCTCCACGACTGCAACGAGGATGTGAACAGAGCCATCAACTTCTTGCTGGAGGATAGCTCTGACACGGTGAGAGGGAGGGGAGGGGTGTGGTCGGGGGGACGGGGGGGGGCGCGCAACCTGTGAAAGTGACTGATCATCCGGTCACCAAGGCAACACTGCCTGTGGATATTCCCTTTGAATTACATCTAAATGGGTTTTAAAATGGGGGAGCTGTAATGTAACGGGCAAAACAAAGGGCACGGCATTTCCCTGCCTGAGGCTCTCTGCCCTGCTGTAAGTATTTAGAGACCGTTGCAGCCTGCGTAGTAAGTTGTGATACGCTGGCTTAAAATAGCCTGTGTGAAAGCCTTGGCTATCCGGGCTTCAGCTTGGCTGTGTCTGCTGGAAGTGTATTCCGGGGATGGGGGGGGGGGATTCCCGGAATCGCCCAGTGATGTGCTCAGCTCGTCCCATTGAGGGCGGGGGCTTTGTTGAGGGTGGTTGAGTGGCCTTCCACAGCGCGATGGATAACAGAGGCTCTGGAAGTGTGGAAATGGTTTTAAGAAGGCCAAACGTAAACTCATAATGCATGCTTGAGTTCGGGTGGAGCACTGTGGCCTTAATATTTAATGATGGCCTCATCGCGACTCATTGGCGAAGGGTACGCCCAGGGGTCAGTTCGGAGATTGGGTTACGCGCCAAGGTGAGGGGTAAGCTCACGCCACAGGAGTGACGGGATCTAGAGGTCATGTGATCCTCCAGGATAATTCCTCTGATGTTCGTGTTGAGTACATAAAGATTTAAAGGGGAAGTCCACCCAGGAATGACCCGGCATTCATGTTGTGTTTGACCATTGCCTTAATAATTGGTGCTGCATGAATTTTACGTGCCAAAATCCAAATCTTTTCTCTGTATGTGCAAGCGATTATTTGAACTTGTGACTATTTGAAGTAATATTGTCATTGGGACATCCACAGTGTTCTCCATTGGGGGAAAGGGGAGGTGTTATACCTGGATGACATCATTGTTTTGGGTGTGGTTCTGTACTTTTTTTTTTTTTTTAATGTGGGTGAATGTATTATTATATGACGCCTTAGAAATGAGGTGGATAAATCTTCATTAAGGAGAGAACCAACCCAATTCCCTTTTAAACTGAGCTGTAGATCCAAATGAAGAGCGGTTAATGTGTATAATACCGCGGTATTGTTGGGTCTTCAATCCCGACACAATGGCTCCTTCCCAGTCCTGCTTGACAATTACCCAACCGGCCTTTCCACCCATGCAGCATATACTTGCCTTATATCACAGATAAAAATAATCCTGAGTATCACATGGAAATATCACTTAGCTCAAGTGTAGCCTTAACGTTACCACTTTTAGCATGCTAGCTACCGCATCTGATGATATCATTATGGAATATAAAGGCAATTAGACCCTTGAGTTTGATGTCACGGTTGTTGGCACGGCTAAAGCAGGCACTTTCCTTTGGCCTGGAACCCTACAGCACCCGCACGTCCCTGCCATGATACCCCTCCGCCCCTCAGGCCTTACCACTTGTGTCCTGGGAGGATTGTGACTTTAGATGTATGGGGATGGAGCATATGCGGTCACCAGCAACTGTTCTGAATGGGGTCACAGGCATAGGTAGAATAGCTACCCCAGGTTGTAGAAGAAGCTTCCGGTCTGCATGTCAAATTACATTTAAGCCGGTTACATGTTAAATCTTTCCAGCGCATCTGCCTTTTGTGGAGTATATTGAAATGTGATGTCGGCGCTAGCTTGTGCTAATAACTGACATTGCCCTCATGGTCTGTTGTACTTACTTGTGAAAAAAATTGAAAGCAAACTGCACTCCACTAATGTACAATTTCTACTTGAGTGCTCACATTGTAGGTTTAAGTCTGTTCTTAATAACAGGATTTTCAGTGTGCAGCAGTTTTTTTTCACCCATTCTGAAATTTAATGTTAATATTTTTCTTCTATATCCTATTTCCTCCTCCTGCCCCCCTCCAGACCTCATGGGAGACGGTGGGGAAGAAGCGGGGGCTTGTGAAGGAGGTTTCGTCTTCAGAGAACAAGGAAAACAAGGAGAACCGTGAGAAGAGAGCGGAGAGGGAGGCCAGCCGGGGGCGCGGAGGTGCAATCAAGAGGGGGAGAGGAGCCAACCGCACTCGGGACGGTGAGGGAGCGAGGGAGCTCTCTCCGATAAAGTGGGACAGTACGCACATTTTGAAAGGGAGAGAGTGTGTATGCAGGGAGAGATGATAATGGGATTTGGAGGATATGCGTATTCGTGGGTACGCAATGTCCAATGTGTTTCTGTGGAAATATGCATGTTGGCAAGCTCGTCTGCTGTTCTGACTGTGTGTGCATGCGTGTGTGTCCTGCAGTACGGTCGGAGGAGAACGGAGTGGACCTGGGTCCCGGGGAGAGTGGAGTGGACCGCAGAGGAAGAGGGCGTGGCCGAGGTCAGTTTCTACATTAACCTCGCCCCTCTATAGAGATACTGTTGCCCAATCTCGATGTTTGTCCTTACACCCTCACAGACTTTGAGGCGCGTTCCCGATAAGTCCACGAGGGCTCAGGGCTGTCCCACTGTAAAATCGGCAAGTGCATGAGGGCTCTGTCGTGGACTTTTCGAGCCCTTTATGCGGACTTTCCGCAAGTCTGCAATCTTGCGGACTTTGCTGAGGGAATGACCCACAGTTCATAGCATTTGTGGAGATAAAAACGGAAACGCAGCCGAACGCGTCTCAAAAAAGTGTCAATAAATGACACATGGCGGGCAGAGTTCTTTCAGCGAGTACAAACCTCAAATGAAAAGTCCTAAAGCGGCGATTGTCAAACATCTTGCATGCGAGACGGGCATTGTCAAGGCAACATATAACATTGCAAAGTGCTGGTCCCTTTCCTCGCATTTGTACCATTTCGAGCCCTTGCACACTCATGCACTCACGCTGGGCACCCAAAGTGTGGGGGGTGCTCAGTCCTCAGGGGCTCAGGGTGGACATTGAGATTGGGCCTGTGAAAGAGAAGCATTGGCTCTTTTCCATTTAAAGGGGAAGTTCACTGCGATTCCATGCTCTTATGTTATTGACCCCTCCACTGTTGGAATGCATATTTTTGACGTTGAGCCTGTCTGGTTCTGTATCCAAACTGCATCGGGAGCGCCGTGTGGTTGCCCCGGTGATGCAGATTATTACAGCATGGGTGTATTCGTCCTTCATTATTATTTTGAAATCACATTTAGGATTCTAGGTCAGAGTTCCCCTTTAATTTTGAGAAGGTATTTGGGAATACCTGTGGGTCATGTGCGAGCACACCGAGATGCTGGTCGTACTGTGTTTGTGATGTCCGGATGCGCAGGGCAGACACCAGTGTTTACAGTCAAACATGTTGACACCCTGAAACCAACCGCCCACAACACACACACACGTCCCATTCCCGGTAGCTCCATACGTCAGAGGTAACATATTTGGAATGCATGGCCGTGCACTGCAGGGAAATCATGTCCGCATTCCCATCCTTATATAGACTATCTGCAGCCAGGGGATGAAGCTGGGATTAATATGATTACCCCCCCCTCCCCAATAGCCTGGCTATGGACAAGAGAGAAAGTACATGGCTATATATTTGTGGCTGTATGCATTTGTGTGTGTGTGTGTTTATTTAAGGGGGGGTGGGGGTGGGGGTGTCGGGGGTCAATGCTTCATAAATGTGCACTCATTCTGTGGTTGGAAGGGGTGGAGATGAAGAGGGGACATGTTGTTTTTGGAAGGGCTTCTATTTGTGTCCCACAGCAAGTGGTACAGTAAGCAGCATGAGAGGAATGCTCTCTGCCAAGCAGCTGCTATTGGGGGAGGGGAGGCAGGAGAGAGCGAGAGTGGGGGGAGAGGAGAGCACAAGGGGGAGGGGGGGATAGCAAGGGGGGGGGGGGGGGGGGCGGGGAGGAAGGAGAGGGAGCGAGAAAGTGGAGGGGGGGGGGGGGGGGTTGAATGTCGGTTGATTTCTAAGGCGACATATCACACTTACTGCGTATGCTCAAGCCGTTCTTCTCCTGTTGTGTTGTGACTCATCTCGGGAGGTTTAAAAAAAAAAAAGAAAAAAAAAAGTGTCCATCAGTGGAAGGATCTGGTGCCGACTGGAAAAATAGTAGCGTGGATTAAGCGAACGCTGTGTGATGCCACCTGAGAGGATCCCTCACAGGAAGCTCGGGATCACGTCTTGCAAGTCCAGCCTGTGTGATCAGCGCTGCTCAGGGAAGAGCAGCCGAACGGCAGGCTGCTCAGCAAACAGCCCTCATTTCCCTCCAGAAGACATTTTCATTTACGTTCAAGCAGAATCAAATTCATTACTTATAGTATGGTCTGTATCCTCCATGTTCCTCTGTGCAGTTCCTCTAGCCTTTGATGTGGAAATGAGTCGCTTTTCATATGAGAAGGTACATTCCCTTCTGAGTTTGTGTCCAAAAGTTGTTGAGCCTGTCTTGGCCTTACCTTTAGCCTATATCATTGGCTAGGGCCCATGTATATGGCTGAGTCATCGTCCTGTCCATTTGTCCGCAGGGTCAGGGGTTCGAGGCAGGGGCAGAGGAGCTGGGGGAAGCAGGTTTTCCTCACAGGGAATGGGGTGAGTCTTACACCTTTGATGTGGTCCGTCTGTCTGCATCTGTCCTAAATTCCCTGTCTGTCTCGTGGAGATAATGATGGTTACAAGCACATAGCTGAACCAAACGTGTAGAGTACCTCACTGTCTGAATCTCCCTGCTTGTGCGTGTGTGTTAAAAAAAGAGTGAGTGACAAGTTTTCGCTGTGTTTGTCTGTTTTGATTTACATATGACATCTACCCTCTTTGCCCCATACTCATACCTCAATCCATCTCCTACCTCTCTCTCCCTCTCTCACTCTTTTCTCCTACCTCCCCCCTTCTCTCTTCTCTCTCTCCATCCCCATCCCCATCCCCCTTGCTCTCCCTCCACCTGTCTCCCTGTTCCAGGACCTTTAACCCAGCTGACTACACCCCCAACTCCAGCTCAGGGGCTGGGGGTGCACGTTCGGACGCCTGGGAGTCGGGCGCTAAAGAAGGTGCTGAAGGAACAGGTGAGTTTGGCGCGTCCACATTAGCGCTGTATTGCAAGCATGTTCTGTAGTAGTAGGGTTGCAAAGGGGTGGAAAATTTCCAGTAAATTTGAGGCCACACTACTGCATTTGAGCCCAAGGACTACATCCATTTTGAATGGGACTATTTATTTGTTTATTTGCGATGGGGGGGGGGCAGGGTTAGGGAATAGATTTATTTTATTCAACATTCATGTTTTTTGTTCAATGAAAGAATCCATTAAATTTTTACATGGATGTCTGCTTATGACAGAACAAAATGTTTATATTTATGTCTGCATATGACGAGGGTAAATACAGCTAGTACAAATAACGCCAACATTTCCAGTTTATTCCCATATATTCCCGTTAATTCCCATGAAAGTTTACACCTTTGAATATTCCCGGAATTTTGCAACCCTATGCAGTAGACGCGCTCTTTTTAGAATGTCACAGAAGAGTCTGTGTTGGAGTTTTAGTGTTCTGAACTTTCTTGTGTGACCCTCTCCTTCTGTACGTTTTTTTTCCCCTCTGTCTATCGCCCTGTGTCTCCCTTCACCTCTGTCTCCTTCATCTGTCCTATTTTACATCTCTTCCCTCATATCCCGCTCCCTTTCTCCCCCTCCCTCCCAGGAGCCTGGAGAAATTCCCCGGACGAATGGGTCACTGAAGACTGGAATGAAGATGTAAGTGTTTTCAGTACACATCACCCGTTCACACTGGGTTACATAACCACTGTGATACCCCTGACTCTATTCCTGTCCCTCTGCAGCTGTCTGAGACCAAAGTGTTTACCTCCTCTTCTACAACTAGGACTGAGAACCACATCGCACCTGGACAAAGGTAAGAGCTAGGTATTATACCGTTACAGTGGTAAGAGCTGGTATCATACCTGTACAAAGGTGAGAGCTGGTATCACACCTGTACAAAGGTGAGAACTTGGTATCACACCTGTACAAAGACGAGAGCTGGTATCACACCTGTACAAAGGCAAGAGCTGGTATCACACCTGTACAAAGGCGAGAGCTGGTATCACACCTGTACAAAGGCGAGAGCTGGTATCACACCTGTACAAAGGCGAGAGCTGGTATCACACCTGTACAAAGGTGAGAACTGGTATCACACCTGTACAAAGACGAGAGCTGGTATCACACCTGTACAAAGGCAAGAGCTGGTATCACACCTGTACAAAGGCGAGAGCTGGTATCACACCTGTACAAAGGCGAGAGCTGGTATCACACCTGTACAAAGGCGAGAGCTGGTATCACCTGTACAAAGGCGAGAGCTGGTATCACACCTGTACAAAGGCGAGAGCTGGTATCACACCTGTACAAAGACGAGAGCTGGGTATCACACCTGTACAAAGGCAAGAGCTGGTATCACACCTGTACAAAAGGCGAGAGCTGGTATCACACCTGTACAAAGGCGAGAGCTGGTATCACACCTGTACAAAGACGAGAGCTGGTATCACCTGTACAAAGACGAGAGCTGGTATCACACCTGTACAAAGGCAAGAGCTGGTATCACACCTGTACAAAGGCGAGAGCTGGTATCACACCTGTACAAAGGCGAGAGCTGGTATCACACCTGTACAAAGACGAGAGCTGGTATCACACCTGTACCAAGGTGAGAGCTGGTCTCACACCTGTATGTGTGTTTGTGCTGCAGTCTGGATTTGGCATCTCTGCTTCGCAAGCCCGGCGGGGCGGAACTGGGGGAGACCGGGGACGCTGACCCCGCCTCCCGCAGACGGGCTGGGCCACAGCCCTAGTGTTCACCAACTCCCAGCACCTCACCTCCCGGAGCTCCGCCCCCAGCTACGCCCACGCTGCCCTGGTGAGGCCCGCCACTCACTCACTGGCTTACAGGACCATGTCACCAGGCAAATCTGCATATTAATACAAGGCTTCTTTGCTTGACTGTCTAATTTATCAGCTTGTCTTATATCTTGGGGTATAAACTACCCGATCACTTTAATTATTTGTTCTGATAGATTCCTCATTACCTCCTTGTTAGCATTTGTTTTTGAGGGGGGGGGGGGGGGTGTGGGGATTAGATTTTTCTGGTTTCCTATGAAGCATATTTGTGACAGTGTCTCTGTACAGAGCAATGTAGATAAAATTGAATTGACTGTCAGTCATGGCATCTACCAGGAAGACTATCAGCCGCCAAGGTGTCAGCCAATGGGGATCCTAATGAAACAATAAGTCATGGCGTCTGATACTAGATCTCCCCCCCCCCCCCCCAGTCCTCAGTCCTGGGGTCTGGTTTTGGGAGCCTTGGAGGCTCTAAGCCAGCCCCTCAGAAATCTGGATCTCCCGTCCTGGATCAGCGGAAAGGATCGGGCCTGGGCCCGCGTCCTGCTGCACAGCAGCCCATCGCCGGGGGCAGCAGCGCCCCTGGAGGGGTTCCACCGCCGGCTCCAGCAGTGACGGCAGTTTCAGCAGCTGCCGTCTCCACGGCAACTTGGGACGTCAAGCCTCCCGTGCAGACCACCACCACACTGTCCTCCCAGTTCATCCGTGAGTATCGCATGCATGCTCACACACACACACACACACACACACGTTAAATGATTCTTCTTCCCACTATACACTGACCCAACCTACCTTAATTTACCTTGGCTTTCTTTAGCTTCATATAATACCTTAGATTTATTTAACCTAGCTTATTTTAGCTTTGATTAGCTTTAATTTAGCCTAGCTTATCTTGACTTGGCTCCTGACCCTGTTCTGACTGTTCAGAGGGCCTGAATCTCTGTGGATTGTAACTCTCCAGGTACAAGGGTTGATTAGCTCTGGTATGGAAGCACTGGGGGTGTTGTGTGAATGGGAGATTGCAGACGCTAGTGGAAACTGCACTTGCGGGAAGGTCCGTAATAGCCGCCCGTCTCTCCTCCAGGGGACTTTAAGACGCAGCCTGAGCCCTCGCTGGTCCTGAGCCAGCTTGCCCAGCGGCAGCAGAGCGCCCTGTCCCAGCCCGGGCCCCTACCCCAGGCCCGGCCAACCAGCCCGCCCACGCGCCCCACGCCCTCTCCCCCAAACCTGGAACCCTTTTCCAAACCCCGCGACCCCTCCCCGTCCCGAGACGGACCCTCGCCAGGAGCCAAAACGACGACTGCGACGGACCCCCAGAGCAGCGGCAGCTCACAGCAAAGGCAGATGAAGACGCAGAAACGCAGGATACCCCCTACCTCCAAGGTAACCCCGAGCAACGGCTCTATTTAAATCGCTGCTAAAAAGCGCTCCTGTGTGGGGCGTGACGAGGTAATTGTTGTGCTTCCTCTGCGGTTGCCAGATCCCTTCCTCAGCAGTGGAGATGCCAGGCTCTGCAGACGTCTCTGGTCTCAACGTGCAGTTCGGAGCTCTGGACTTCGGGTCAGAACCGGCCCTGCCGGACTTCAGCCAGCCAGAGAGCTGCAGCACCAGGGAACCGACGCCGGCAGCACAGACACCAAACAGCCTCTACTCCAAACCCCTCAGGTCCGATCAGACCCTGTCCATCTGTTTCTGTCTGTGATAAGTGAATACTGTTAACACCTGTATTAACCTCTTTCTACCGAGGGCAAAATAGGCCAATTTTTGCCTGTTTTCACTAGTGACAAACAAAGGTAGTTATCTCAAAAACTATAAATGGTACAAATATGGTTCATGGCTTTTATTAAAGCAGACACCTGCAGTATTACAACTAAGCAGTGAGAACTCATAGAAATCCAGTTTTTGATACTTAACTACAACAATTTATGTACAGAAAATATAAAAAAACTAAAAAACGGGTACCTACATTCAAGTTTAAGAATTTTTACCTGATGAGCTACAAATGCAATCAAGGAAATTACTCCTCTATCTGATTCATCAATATGCTGCCTACCTCTGGTAACAATCTGGTGTCAATATCTCAAACCATTCAAATTTTACAGGGTTTTTTTCAGGTGAACCTTTTTCGTTATCCAAATGGTGCCAAATGTGCCAAAAATGGCAATGTTCCAGAAAGGTCTCAATATGATTTATTTTTTAGGTTTTTGCAATAAAATGAGATAATTTGTCAATATTGGCAATAAAAGTTCATTTTTAGACGTGTTCTTGGTGCTCTTCATATTACACAACTAACTACCCAAGGTTACAAAAAGCTGTCAAAACCCATGTAGCAGCACAGTGAATCTTGTGTATATCACCAGAGCCCCATTAGCCAGAAATGAGTCCAGGAATGTGCAAACAGGTTTTCAAATGAATAATGGGAATAGTATGAAACTTCCCTACACATTACTGCTTGCCAGTCCTGTCCTTTATTCTGTTGCCACCTCCTATGACAGGGACGTTGGGGTTGGGTTTTAGGAGGCAAAACTTTATACATGACAAACATATATCAACTATATACAAGTGCACTAAGGTGTACGACTAAAAGTGCAGTGGATAAAAAAAATCAAAAGTCCACCAGTTTCCTAGATAAAAAATAAAAACACCCCTGCTGTAACAAATAAAAAGATCCTTGCCCTCTAATTGCTGAAGTTACCGTATTTACACAAAGAAAGTACAAAATGGCAGGGTCCAAAAAGCCAAAAAAAATGAACTAAAAACAAAAAAAGGCAAAGGATCAAAACATGGGGGTGGACGGTGAGGAGAGATTATTTAACCATTCATACAGAAGCCATTTAGACTACACATTCCCTCAGGAGAGCAATCTGCATCATTACAAACCCCACTAACCCTGTCCATGGAATTGTCCACCATGTTGATATACCCATTAGTCCCCCTTATACAACAACAATCAACAATAATAATAATAAACAAGTACTCCCTCATGTTATCATGTTCTCTCCCTCATACCATGCATAAATTGCCATTTTGTTTACCTGCACAGCCTTCTGTACTGCATACAGAACAATTTACTCATGTGGAACAATGACTTTACTAAACACTTCCAGAAGCCATTTCACACTCAAAAAAATCGATTTAGTAGCTCATCTCAGACACAAATAGATAGCTAGCTGCTTGTTACCTGTAATTTTGCTTGCTAGCTTGCCACTGTAAAGGTAATACTATCTATATTAATTTAGCTGAGAGGGACCGATTTTATGCATAAGTATATAAGGTTAGTTAGCTTCACAGAAGAAACACAGGGATTCACGCATTGCAGCTAAATTGCACATTTCCTTCGATGCTTACACCAAACTTACCAGTTCCACAAACATCTGTGTTGTTGGCAACGCCACGTAACACGTGCGAGTTTGTCAACACAGACAATACACCCTAAGTTTACTTCATAAATTATTTATCATACCGTTGGAATGTGCAATTTGTAATATTAATTGTATGAAAAACAATAAAATACAGTTGACACAATGTAATTACGAACGCGCATGGCATTGCGTGAATTCACACTGGTATATCGAGAAAATCTGTAATACCACCAGCCCTAACGACGTTACCTGCCATGGCGAAATTCAATGCGTTTATAGCATAACACTGTTAGTATGATAAAACAACTTACATGTCAGCAACATCATCTCGGTCATCAGTGGATTCAGCGTCACTGAGACAGGATGAGTCTCCCTCGGCAAAAACATCTTCTGGCTTATCCAGTTCGTCTAGCACTTGGTGCACGGATAAACGCCTAAAAAATCTCGACATAACTACACAAAAACTGTCTCAAAAATACTCTAAAGTAAAAAAATGTAACTGCGGGCCTTACCTAATTAATTGTGCTTTGCTAAACGGAATGTAGCGAGCTACGCTACAAGGTAAAAACACTGCGCCATCTTGGTTCGATAATTACGCGTGGGTTGGCACTTCCTCATACGTACGGCAGGATTTCCTTTTTTACGACGGCTATTGTATTCAATAGCCGGCTTGTTTCAAAGATAAGAGTCTTGGCTATTGCCTGGAATATTTGACAGACAGTTTTAAAACCCAATGGAAAGCAAATAATACTCAGAGTGGAGGCGGGTGGAAGACGGTTTTTCCCACTTCAGATAGGCCTATTGTGCTATCAGTCAAAGAAATACACCCAATTGACGACGGTTTTGCATAAATCTCTGCAAGCATGTTCAAAACTACTCTGGCTAACATATACTAAGCCATGGGATTGGTACTCCAGAAACTGGCTGAGTTTCGCAACGCCAAAGTGAACACAGCCGTACGAGTCGTAATCAAGTGCAAAAAAGCACAAGTCGGTTTAAAATTGGAAAAAAATAATGTACAGCCGTATGAAAGTTTTAAAGTATTTTTTCTTGAAGCCTAAAGGTATAATGATTTTTCAAACCAAAGTTTTGTGAAATACAATTAAGCAGAACAGTTTACCAGCACATTGTTTATGGTGTGACATCAAGCTGCAATACATGTTTGAGAATTAGGTCCGAGTTTCCAACGTTATTTACGAAGTTTTATCCCGACGTTTTGGGCTTAAAAACCACTTTCCCAGAAGGAATGGATATATCTTAAGGATATTTAATCAAAATATTGAGGTGAGCAGTTTATTATATATTATTAAATTAATGAAATGTATAATGTAATAATTTCCGTCACGCCGGCGTTACCGCTAGGGGGCGTTTGGCAGCAAGAGGTTAACTTAACCCACTGGCTGAGTTTTAAGTGCAAGACGCAACATACTGTTTATGAATTACAGCCCCTCCTCAAACATCAGTTGATGGGATATGTAATGTTGCTATTTTATGAAGTTGCTCTCACTCTCTTATATCACAGTGAACCCCTGGGTGGATCCCTTTCTCTACCCCTGTCCAGCCTGCCCTCTTCCCTGGCCCCGCCCAGCTCCGCCACACCCCCCGCCGCCTCGTCCTCCTCCTCTTCGTCGTCAGGGAGTGGCGTAGACACTGCTGCGCCCCTCGCTCCCTCACATCCCGTTCTCTCAGAGCCAGGAGAACTCCTCCGCTCCGGTCACGGTGAGTACCACCCACCGTACCGCGCCCACCACATCGCCTTTTAAACACGTTTCCGTTCTTTTTTTCTGTTTCATTACAATTCTTCTACTTGCCCAACTGAGGATATCTCGATCCGTTGGTCGGTTAATCAATCAGGATAGAATCTGCCGTTGGTGCAGTGGGAGTGGAGACTAGGCTGACTGGAGGATTGTGGGGTTAAACTTGACATCATGTTAATATTGCAAGCTGCTGTTGAGGGAGTCATCCCTCCAGGAAGTGGCTGCTTCTGCAGTAACTGTAGGTGTTTCTGATGGAGGTTCTCTTATGTTGTTTTTGCAGAATGGGTTCAACGGCGTCAGGACAGCAGCAACACACGAAAGTAAGTGCAGCCTGAACACGGCGGGCTCTGAGCAGCGAAGCTCACTTAACATGGTACAGACTTGGAGTGGAAGACTGTATGGGGCTAGCGAAGCTCACTTAACATGGTACAGACTTGGAGTGGAAGGCTGTATGGGGCTACCAATTCAGGGTGCAATAAACAACAACAATTCATACATTAATACAGCCAAGCGACAAAGTAATTTGTAGAAAACTATTTTTTGGCTAAAATGCAGTCGCCCAGCCTTCCTCAGAATGCAGGTTTGTGCTTTAGTGTGCAGATATATTTGGTACCACCGGTAACTTGTGAATTTTCACATTAGTAGTAGGTCCTGAGGTCAGAGGTTCCACTTCTGTGTAAACGGCAGGAAAGGGTGCTTGTGTGTTGCTGTACGTGATGTCAGTGGTGATGTCACAGGGAGTGATGGATGGGTGTGGTTATCGCTCCTCCTCAGCTACATCAGCCTCCTCCACTCCAAAGCCAGAGTCTCCAGCTCTAGGCAGCAGCAGCAGTAGCAGCAGCTCCGCCCGACCTCCCTCCACCCTCCTGCCCCCCTCCGTTCCCCCCCACAACTCCGCTCTGCCCAGCCTGGCCTCTGAGATGCCCTCCGCCTCCTTGCCTGTGCTCAGCAGGTGAGAACCCGCCCCCCTTCCCAGTATACCAGGCTCTCCCGGCCTATAGGATTGTATTGTGCATCAGTGTATCCAACCCCCCTCTCTCTCTGTTTTCAGTTTAACTCCGTTCATTATTGGCTTGACAAACTATAGGTACACACAGTTAAAGCCTAAACAACAATGAAAATAAGAAGTCCTCAATTTGACACAGCCTGTTGTAATGGTTATAATCGTAATATTAAGGCATGGAGTATGATCATGGTGTAATTTAAAACGTGTGTATGTATGTATGTATGTGTGTGTGTGTATGTATATATATATATATATAAATAAGTAACACTGGTCTATACGTTTCAAATAGTGATGTTATTAACAGCAGTACCGCTGTCTCCTGAATGCATAATGCATGCCTTTGTGTCTCGTGACTGCGGAGATAATGATGCCTACAAGCACATAACTGAAGCCAGCATGTTGAGAAACCTCACTGTCTGAATCTCCCATCTCCTTACAAATCAGGTGTGAAGGACATGTGAATGTGAAAGGTCATCTGCCTGTTCCACATGTTTCTCGCTTTCCCCCTTCTCCCCCCCTTCTTTCTCTCCTCTCTCTTTCTCTCTCTCTTCCCTTGCTCTCCAGCTCGCTCTCAAGCAGTCACGTGAACAGCTCGCAGTCCTCTGGCTCTGTGCTCACCTCCAGCTCCTCTCTCACAGTGAGTACTCTTTCTCCTCCTCCTCCTCCTCCTCCTGCTCAAAGAGCAGTTTCTCAAGCGGTGTGCTTTAGCAGTAATGAAAAGGATTCATTACTCTGAAAAGCTGTCAGTGTTATCAGTCTGTGTAATGGTACTTTGTAGAACACCTCTCTCCCCCATGCCACTTCCTCAGACACAGATAGGCCCTTTTGGCACGGTTATGCATAGTTTGCCAAAGCAAATCACTTGTCAGACCATAAAAGATTAAAAAGTCGTCCTTTTTTTTCCCCACTCACATTTTTCAAAAGGTGCTCTGCAGTAAAAATACAGCATTTCCAAAAACGGTGGATTTGAGAGGTGAAAGTACAGCAGTGCTGTCAATACTCAGGTGTGTGTGTGTGTGTGTGTGTGTGTGTCCGTCCCACAGCACACCAGTGTGGACAGCTCCATGTCCCACACCGCCTCCTCCGCCCCCCTCAGCAGTAACGGCGGGAGCACGGCCGGCGGTGCGGTCAGCGTGACCAGTAGCGCGCACATGACCGGAATGCTGGGCCTGACCGCCAACGGGACGACCGTTCCCTCCATCTGCAGGACTGCCCCCCTGCAGTCCTCCTCGGGTAAGAGAGAGGTGCAGCGCTGTTCTGTCTTCACGGCAACAAGCACATGTGCACACATTCTCACATGCATACAAGCACACGCATTCTCACATGCATACAAGCACACGCATTCTCAGATGCATACAAGCACACGCATTCTCAGATGCATACAAGCACACGCATTCTCACATGCATACAAGCACACACACATTCTCACATGTATACAATCACACGCATTCTCACATGCATACAAGCACATGCGCACACACATTCTCACATGCATACAAGCACATGCGCACACACATTCTCACATGCATACAAGCACACACACATTCTCACATGCATACAAGCACACGCATTCTCAGATGCATACAAGCACACGCATTCTCACATGCATACAAGCACACACACATTCTCACATGCATACAATCACACGCATTCTCACATGCATACAAGCACATGCGCACACACATTCTCACATGCATACAAGCACATGCGCACACACATTCTCACATGCATACAAGCACACACACATTCTCACATGCATACAATCACACGCATTCTCACATGCATACAAGCACACGCATTCTCAGATGCATACAAGCACACGCGCGCGCATTCTCACATGCATACAAGCACACGCATTCTCAGATGCATACAAGCACACGCGCGCACATTCTCACATGCATACAAGCACACGCGCACACATGCATGAGCACACACACACGCAGACCATCACACACTGCTTACACAAACATACACTTGCAATCGTGCACACACACAGTGCACATTACTTAACACACACAGCATACTGCTTCACATATTTAGTAGGGCTGTCACTCTTGAGTTTGAATGAATAGAGAAATTTGTTTGAATTTTCTACTGTCAAAATCTAAAGTTTACTAAATGTAAACAGTTAATTTCCCTTAAACGTGTAGCTAAATACAAATAAATAATGACGACAGTATCTTGACGTTTTATTCAGCAAAATAATGATTTTCATCTTTAATAAGATCATGATTCTGTTCACAGCAATGAAATGACGGTAGGCCAACTTGCTCAAATAAAAATTAAAACAAAAGGCCATTAATTCACAACAATGGCATGGTTTATTTAAAGTAAATTGAACAATCTCCTTTGGAGGGGGAAAGCATTTGGAGGGTTAGTAGGGCCTTTGGAGGGGGAAAGCATTTGGAGGGTTAGTAGGGCCTTTGGAGGGGGAAAGCATTTGGAGGGTTAGTAGGGCCTTTGGAGGGGGAAAGCATTTGGAGGGTTAGTAGGGCCTTTGGAGGGGGAAAGCATTTGGAGGGGTAGTAGGGCCTTTGGAGGGGGAAAGCATTTGGAGGGGTAGTAGGGCCTTTGGAGGGGGAAAGCATTTGGAGGGTTAGTAGGGCCTTTGGAGGGGGAAAGCATTTGGAGGGTTAGTAGGGCCTTTGGAGGGGGAAAGCATTTGGAGGGTTAGTAGGGCCTTTGGAGGGGGAAAGCATTTGGAGGGTTAGTAGGGCAGTTGCCGCTTGCATACTGTACAGGGGACTTTCTCCTTGGTTATTATTTTGTCTCCAATGGCATAGAGCTTGTAATACTTCCAAATGGCACTCCTGAACTGTGGTGGTTACAATTTTTCTTGGCTCCATTTCGAAAGGATAGCCTACAGGCTACGTGGATAGCACGACCCACACATGAACTATATTTAGGCTACCTAACTGTATACCCTCCAGACAAAACAATAACATGGCTTGTTGTTTATCGGTCCCTTTGCTATTGAGCGTTACTTACCACGAGTGCAACACGGGTGAGCGCAGAGTGCAACCGCTCTTATTTCGCCAAGGCAACAGGATTACAAATTCAAACCCTTAATTACATGTTCAAAATTTGTAACTTTCCTGAGATTCAAACAAGTTTAATTGTCAAACAAAGTGACAGCCCTAATATTTAGAACTATGGATCTCAGACAGCCAGCCATGGTGTAATAAAATTATCTGCCTTTCTCTCCTTCCTCATCCCTCCTGTTTCATCCCTTCTTCCCTCATCCCCCCTGTCCTGTCACACAGGTAAAGCCCCACCTAACCTGGCACAGGGAGTGCCCCCTTTGCTGCCTAACCAATACATCATGGGCCCGGGAGGCCTGCTGCCTGCGTATCCGGTAACTCCTTCTCCCCCCCTGCCCCTCTGTCCAATCAGAGTACATTCATTACAACATAATACAGCACACGCTGTTTGTTTGTAATTCTGTCACTAATGTGAACGCTTGAACTTTTACAGGGAGTTTTTACCTGCCATGTCTTCATTAATGTGATGTAGCTATACATTTGACTGGTAACCTTTTTAAAATAAGAATTTAGTTTTATTGCAAGACTGACATGGTTCATGCTGTGTGCTGTAGTTATGGCAACTCTGGTTGTGTACTGGAATTCCACGCCTACACTGTTTTTGGTTTGTAATCTCTAGTGTGTTCCATGTCTAATGCCACATTAGCTGTACAGTTGAAGTCGGAAGTTAACATACACTTTGGTTGAAGTCATTAAAACTAATTTTTAACCACTCAACAGATTTCATGTTAGCAAACTATAGTGTTGGCAAGTCAGTTTGGACATCTACTTTGTGCATGACACAAGTAATTTTTCCAACAATTGTTTACAGACATAGTGAATTAAAAGTGAAATAATGTATCACAATTCCAGTGGGTCAGAAGTTTACATACACTAAGTTGACTGTGCCTTTAAACATCTTGGAAAATTCCAGAAAATTATATCATGGCTTTAGAAACTTCTGATAGGCTAAGTGACATTATTTGAGTCAATTGGAGGTGTACCTGTGGATGTATTTTAAGGCCTACCTTCAGTGCCTCTTTGCTTGACATCATGGGAAAATCAAAATAAATCAGCCAAGACCTCAAAGAAAATTGTGGACCTCCACAAGTCTGGTTCGTCCTTGGGAGCAATTTCCAAACGCCTGAAGGTACCACGGTCGTCTGTACAAACAATAGTATGCAAATATAAACACCATGGGACCCACACAGCCGTCATACCGCTCAGGAAAGAGACACGTTCTGTCTCCTAGAGATCAACGTGGTTTGGTGCGAAAAGTGCAGATCAATCCCAGAACAACAGCAAAGGACCTTGTGAAGATGCTGGAGGGAACAGGTACAAAAGTATCTATATCCACTGTAAAACTAGTCCTAAATCGACATAACCTGAAAGGCTGCTCAGCAAGGAAGAAGCCACTACTCCAAAACCGCCACAAAAAAGCCAGACTACAGTTTGCAACTGCACATGGGGCCAAAGATCTTACTTGGAGAAATGTCCTCTGGTCTGATGAGACAAAAATTTAACCGTTTGGCCATAATGACCACCATTATGTTCGGAGGAAAAAGGGTGAGGCTTGCAAGCCGAAGAACACCATCCCAATCGTGAAACACGGGGGTGGCAACATCATGTTGTGGGGGTGCTTTGTTGCAGGAGGGACTGGTGTACGTCATAAAATAGATGGCATCATGAGGAAGGACAATTATGTGGATATATTGAAGTAACATCTCAAGACATCATCCAGGAAGTTAAAAGCTTGGTCGAAAATGGCTCTTCCAAATGGACAATGACCCAAAGCATACTTCCAAAGTTGTGGCAAAATGGTTTAAGGGCAACAAAAAATCAGGACATCACAAATTCCTGACCTCAATCCAATCGGACATTTGTGGGCAGAACTGAAAAAGCGTGTGCGAGCAAGGAGGCCTACAAACCTGACTGTTACACCAGTTTTGTCAGGAGGAATGGGCCAAAATTCCAGCAACTTATTGTGAAAAGCTTGTGGAAGGCTACCTGAAACGCTTGACCCAAGTTAAACAATTTAAAGGCGATGCTACCAAATACTAAGTGTATGTAAACTTCTGACCCACTAGGAATGTGATGAAATAAATAAAAGCTGAAATAAATCATTCTCTATTATTGTGACATTTCACATTCTTAAAATAGTCGTGATCCTAACTGACCTAAGACAGGGAATTTTTACTAGGATTAAATGTCAGGAATTGTGAAAAACTGAGTTTAAATGGATTTGGCTAAGGTGTATGTAAACTTTTGACTTCAACTGTACATATTGCACTATAAGGGCTTTTGCTACATATGTGAATAATTGGTAAACAATGACAAAACCATGTGAGTGTGGTGTTCTGCCTTGATGTGACGTCTGTTCCTGTTTTTCTCCACCAAAAGCAGATTTATGGCTATGAGGATCTTCAGATGCTGCAGTCACGGCTGCCCATGGTGAGTCTGTGACCTGTGAGCCCCGACCCCTGACTTCTCACTGTGACCTGTGTAGGGGGTGGTGTTTATGTGGCCGGCCTCATCCCTGTTCTCTATGCGCAGGATTACTATGGAATCACATTCCCTGGCCCAGCTGCTACACTGGCAGGCAGAGACGGGAGTTTAGCCAATACCCCTTACTCAGGTACCCTCACCTGCTCTTCAACACCCTCTCACTCTCTAATTCTCACAAACACACACACACACACACTCTTGTACACCACCATTACTCTGTGCTCCCAGTTGAGCAGTGAGCATCTCAGACACAAAAAACATGCCGTCCTTCCAGTTTAGCAGTGATTCACTCACACTGACACACACACACACTCTCTCTCACAACCCCCCCCAACCACCCAGTAGACCAGGGGTGTCAAGATCCGGTCCTGGAGGGCCGCAGTGTCTGCTGGTTTTTGGTGCGTTTAAGCACAAGTGATTCATTTAAGTCACTAATTGGCTAAGAAGTCCACACACCTTGTTCTCAATGCTTTAACTGGGTGCTGATTGAAAGGAAACCACAAATACCTGTAGACACTGCGGCCCTCCAGGACTGGAGTTTGACACCCCTGCAGTAGACACTATGCCGATCGCAGCTGTTGTTCCTGACCAGCAGCTGTCGTTTCTGTGACCTTTTGGACCCCATCAAAGCCAACCTTCTTACTTCCTCTAACTTTCCTATTACGTTAGAATTTTACTACCATTTCTGTTAACGTGTTGTTACGGGTCAATATAAAAAAAAACATAAAATTCTCTAGGTTGTCTCAAAGGTGTTTGCTGAAGAAAATCACCAATTTGAAGTTATACAAAAACAAAAACAATTATTTTGGGTCATATAGACCCGAACATAATAGGATGGTAAAAAAAAAAAAAAAGGTCTCACTTTCAACACCTGCATCCTGTCCACTAACAGGTGAAGTGACGAAATTCGGCAGGGCGGACTCCGCCTCCCCGGCCCCCCCCCACCAGCCTGTCGGCCCCTCCCCCGCAGGCCCAGCAGCCCCCGCAGGGCCAGAGCGGAGCGCAGAGCCAGGCGCCCCAGCAGCAGAGCCAGCACGGCGGGCAGCAGGCCTTCCTCAACCCGGGCCTACCCCCGGGGTACGGCTACACCGGCCTGCCCTACTACCCCGGCGTGCCCAGCGCCTTCCAGTACGGCCCCACCATGTTCATGCCCCCGGCCTCGGCCAAGCAGCACGGCGTGGGGATGGGAAACCCCTCCACGCAGTTCCAGCAGCAGCAGCAGGCCGCCTACGGACAGCACACCTACGCCTCAGGTGGGCTCGCCTGCACGCCCTCTCACCGCCCCGTCTCTTAAAGGGGGTTGGGTCTGGAACGTTCTGTGAAGCTGACCCCTAAGCTCTTGTCTAACAGCTGCATACGAGCGCCGGTTCGCTGGCTGCTCCTGACACAGGTTTTTTTGAGATTGGTGATTTGTGGTACAGTGTGTGTGTGTGTGTGTGTGTGTGTGTGTGTGTGTGTGTGTGTGTGTGTGTGTGTGTGTGTGTGTGTGTGTGTGTGTGTGTGTGTGTGTGTGTGTGTGTGTGTGTGTGTGTGTGTGTGTGTGTGTGTGTGTGTGTGTGTGTGTGTTTGTGTTTAGACTGACTCCTCCCACTTCCCCCCTCCCTGCAGGGTTTGATGATCTGACGCAGGGCCCAGGCGCAGGAGACTACAGTAAAGGAGGCTACAGCAGCTCCTCTCAAGCACAGGCCAAAGCTGCTTCAGCCAGCCAGGGGAAAGGTAAGCGAAAACGCACGCATACACACACACGCTATCTCTCTCACACACACACACACACACACACACACTAGGGGTGGGAGAAAAATTTGATTAATGTAATCGCGCTTATACATTTTGTGATTCTGCATCGATGCCAAATTTCAAACATCATTCTCGTTATATTTTTCTGAGCTCCATTGAGTTTATGCCAACATCTGATGCCGTTTAAACCCAACAAAAGATTGCATTGACGAAAGAACGGAGTTTGTTTCAGAGATAAACTTCGATGCAGATACTTCCTTGTCAGCCAGAGCTGTGTTTTTAGCATGATAGCATGGAAGAAGGATAAGAGCCACACCAAGCTCAGATATTGTAGGAATATCATGAACACGTGGAAGCACATCATGCGGTTTCACAGAGATATAAGAAAAACAACATCCTGTTCTCGCCAGCAATCAACGCACTCTAGATCAAGTTCTTGGAAAACTTCCACCCAACTGTGAGTGAGAAATGAACATAACTAAATCGATAGCATACTCAATCTCAAAAGTAGAAAGTTTTGCGCCTGTGCAACGTGGTAGAAAACCAAGGCTTTAGCGATATCCTCAATGTGGTAGAACCTAGATATGATTTATTTATTTTTTAACCTACCAAAAAGATAATTTGGGTCTGTGGCGCGGTTGTGTGGGTCTGGTGTGGTTGTGTGCTGTGTAGCGCGGTTGTGTGCTGTGTAGCGCGGTTGTGTGCTGTGTAGCGCGGTTGTGTGCTGTGTAGCGCGGTTGGTGTGCTGTGTATCGTGGTTGTCCGGGTCTGTGGCGCGGTTGTGTAGTGCGGTTGCGCTGGTCAGTATATCTGTAGCACTACTGTGAGGGACTATAACACTGTTAAACGACAGTAAAGCTCTCCTTTTTCCCACAGGAATCTCTGTGACCTCCAGCAATGCCGGAGTACCAGATATGACCACTTCTGTTTACAACAAGACCCAGGTGAGGGCCGGTCTTTAACCTCTGGAGCTTCAGAGGAAGCCGCAGTCAGAAACATTAGGGGTGCGTCCCAATACTCGAAAAATGCACACTCCCTTCCTCCACTACCACCTCCTCTACTCCGTCCCCCCGGAAACAGATCTTTGTGTTTTAATCTAATGTCGCTGATTACATCTTAATTACATATTAATTGTTACATATTAATTAATGTCTCGACGCAAACCGCAATATCAGGTATATTGTATACTGTACATGCAAATACTTGTACTCAAAATGTTCAGACAGTTTTGCATACTTCCGGGTAGGAGAGGAGTGGTAGTGGGGGAGCGGAGGAAAGGAGGTGGGGAGTGAAGAATATTGGGACGCAGCCTGAGGCTGCGTTTGCCTCGATCATTCTGATAGTGATAATGGTCATTTATAACTGAATGACTGTCCTTTATGTCATTACATTAATTTAGCAGAGGCTCCAATCCAAAGCAGTTTACAGCATGAGAGAATAGAAGTTCATTCCTATGTGATGTATGAGCAATGGGATGTTTTGTTATCAGTACTTCACCCCTCCCACACCCCAACCCCATGTGCAGTCCTTTGACAAGCAGGGATTCCACACCGGGACCCCCCCGCCCTTCAGCTTGCCCTCAGCGCTGGGGGGGACTGGACCCCTGAACCCTGGCGGAGCCCCCGGCTACGGCCCCGCCCCCTTCCTCCACATCCTGCCTGCGCACCAACAGCCCCACTCTCAACTGCTTCACCATCACCTCACACAGGACGGCCAGGTGAGCCACTGTGCTTATGTACCAGAGTACAGTACTGCTTATATACCCTTATACACCTCACACAGGACGGCCAGATGAGCCACTGCGCTTATGTACCAGAGTACAGTACTGCTTATATACCCTTATACACCTCACACAGGACGGCCAGGTGAGCCACTGCGCTTATGTACCTTAGTACAGTACTGCTTATATACCCTTATACACCTCACACAGGACGGCCAGATGAGCCACTGTGCTTATGTACCAGAGTACAGTACTGCTTATATACCCTTATACACCTCACACAGGACGGCCAGGTGAGCCACTGCGCTTATGTACCGGAGTACAGTACTGCTTATATACCCTTATACACCTCACACAGGACGGCCAGGTGAGCCACTGTGCTTATGTACCCAGAGTACAGTGCAGCTTATATACTCTTATACACCTCACACAGGACGGCCAGGTGAACCACTGCGCTAATATACCTGAGTACAGTGCAGCTTAATATACCTTTATACACCTCACCTGACACAGGATGACTAGGTGCTAGGACTATACCAGCACACCTATAGACACACTTCAACTTGTGTACTTCTCGACCTGTCTCTGCTCTCTGGGGAATTGTCCTCCACACTTACACCCCCACAGCTCTCTCACGGCACACCACTGCCTGAGTAACTCGTCTGTATCTCCCCCTGCAGGGCGGGCCAAGCCAGCGCAGCCAATCCAGCAGCATGCAGCAGAAGACCCAGGTCACCAAGTCGAGCTACGGTGGCTCCCCCTACTGGGGAAACTGAGCAGGGGGCCCCATGAGACCTCCTACCTCTGTGTACCCCAAGAGAGGGGAAAGCACGTGTACTGACTGGTCAGATCCATTTGTGGTGTAAAGCTACACTCACACACTCACACATACATACACACACACTACAGACACCCCCCCTTTACCCAGCTCTCATTTAATTTTTCTTTTTTCAATTTTTTATTTTTTTTTTGGCTGTCGTTGTACATGTAAAATATTTATGTATGTATTTATATATATATACTGTATATGTAACAGTAGGACATGAAATGTGGTTTCTGCATTTTTGTTTTTGAAGGATGTTTTTGTTTACTTTTTTTTTTTCAAAAGTTGTAGAAAAGATATGAAAGTGCATTAAAAAGAAAAAGAAAACCTAAAAGGAGAGAACTTTAAAATATATAACTTTTTAAAAATAAAAAAGGGAGGGGGGGAGGGGGGGCGGCACTGGCAAGCACCATGAAAAATGGGATTTTTTTTATACACTATGAATGATGGAAACTGTCATTAATATACAGGTCATTTTTTAGATTTATTTTCCCCCGTTGCCTGGGTCTCCTAGATTTTGCCCATTTATTTTGTCAAAGTTAGGGGTGGGTGTTGATGCCAACTCCCGTGCTCCTCGATCGGCAGTACATCCTCCATGGGGGGGGCAAAAAAAATCACTTGTCAATTTGATATTTTATTTCATTTTAATCCTTATTGCCCACCGAATAAAAATTCTGAACAGTTTTCAGCATGCCTGTGATTCATTTAACTTTTAGAAATATTACAACACACACAAAACACTGTTGTGATTGTGGAATTGTGAAGTTTAAATCAGTACTGGGAAAACAATAGATTTGTGTGAAATTGGAAGGTTAAAAAAAGGGGGGGGGGGTTATTAGAAATGTTGGATCTTAGAACATGTGCATAAAAGCATGTTCAGGGCTTCTGGCTGCCAAAGCCTCTAAGTCCAAATGAATGATTTTACAAAATAAAAGCACTCCAATATAAATGTTGAGAAAAGTTTAGTTTTTTCCCCCAGAAAGTTTTCAGAAATGGCAGCAACAAAACTTGACAGTTATGCCTTCAAGGAAACCCTTACCCTCTTGAAAACTTTACAAATGTTTATATAAAAAGACTAAACTTTTCAAAACACTTTCTGACGGTTTTTAAAGTAGTTTCCTTTCTGCATCAAACAAAAATGCCATGAATGAGACAACACTTTTTACTAAATTTTATTAAGCAGCCTAAAATAAATACACCATTATGGACGGGTCTACATAATACAGGAATGGTCAAAAAATGTCACAGTGCTACATGAATTTCTTTGAACCCATATGAGAATTGACCCTCACTGCTTTTTATCCACTGTCACAACCAGAGGAAAGGTGAATCTGATGATGGTGCTTTCCATGGTACAAGGTGGAATTTGTGGTGGTGCTAACAGAATAAAATGGAAGCAGTTGATGCAGCTTCATCACTTATGGAAACCTAGGCCAGGGAAAGATTCTCACCTGCCTCAGCCAGTTTAAAAAGTCCATTTCATATTATAATTTATCAAACTGTTTTGCAACACTTTCCTCATCTTGAACACAGCCCTGATTGGTTTAATCCCACCCCTACCCTGGTGGGACACAGCCAATAGGGTTCCCCCACTGTGGATTCCTTGACGAATGCCCAGAAATGGGTCGTCTAAAGACTACAGATCCCTGTCTGCACTTGGTGCAAGTGCCTTCACAGACTGGAACCACTCTGGAGTGTGCTAAAGCCAGAGAAGTTGGCCCAGTTACACAGGCAACTATACATTTGCTTTATATACTTAGCATTCATCTGCAGACTTCAGTCCATCAATATTAATTTGAATTCAAGACGGAAGGTGCAATTAAAAACTGCTGCCTACTGAAGAGCCGACAAGAGGACAGTGACCAACCGCTTGTGATAAACGGCAATCATATTTTACAACCAGCCTTTTTACTATTCAAATATGCACATCTGACAGTGCTAAATAGACCAAACTCCCATGGCTGCTACTGCAAAGCTTCTTAATTATTCATAAAATTATAAGCAAAATGGGGGAAGTGACTTCCCCAACAATCTGCTTGGTTAAACCAGTATATGATTGCAATCAATTTGTTATTGTCAAAAATGTTTTTAACAAATGCTAATTTTTTATCAAAACATGCAAAAACGGTGCTGCCATAATAGAGCTTAATTACCACTATTGTAAAACTACCTAGGTGGGGGCTAAAATGCAAAAAAGGACGGCGTGGAAAATCATGAAACGGACCTTTCTGCATGAAATTGGTCAGATATACCTTGAAATTAGCTGAAAATCTACTTTTTTCATTACTCATTTCAAGCTCTACGGAGTTGTGAAACATTGTAACAGTAAGGCAAATAGGGGGAAAAGGATATTTACAAATGTGCTCAGCTTTACAGCAGGGGGCAGTAAAATCACTGGTACTTGGGTTTCACATTTGAACATAGAAAGTGGGTGGACTCGTTTTGACCATGTTGAGCTATCCCGCATCATGTGGCAGGCGAGGGAGGAGCTCGCTGTTGGAATCAAGTATAAATGGCAGCGTGTATCATAAGCAAATTAAAATATCCAAAAACCAGCATGGCTCATTTGGAACCACTCGTTGGCGTTTGATGTCATTCACGAGTGCTTCGCCGACTTTCGCCTTTTGTTCTTAGCGGGCAAAGCGGCGACTCCGGGCGGCCGCCTTTTGTGCGAAACAAGTGCAGAAATCTTGTCATAGCCAGGTGTCCTCCCGCTCGCAAAAGGAGTCTACCCACTGTTTGAAACGGATAAAAATGTGATGATTTATGCACTTAACTGCCATGGACTATGTGCATGTCTAACACTGATCACATGGACACGGTGACCAAAGAGTCCTCTGGCACCCAATTAGGAGCTTCAGTTGACGGTGGATTTTAATCTGATTAACACTTGACAACTCGTTTTACAGTTTAAATGTGGAAATGACACAAGGGACACCGTTCGCAAGCAGTCAAAGAACGCATGTCTGCCCGTATCACCATTTTTATAAACAAGCAAGCCCTCGGCTCGTAGCTATAGGACACATGACGACGTTTATAAATAAAAAAAATAAAATAAAATGTCAGTCGATACAAAATAAAAATGCTGTGAAGCTAACCGCAGTCTGTTGTGCAAGACCGCCCTTCTCTATTCGCCCGCCTCCTCCGTGCCTTTCTTTTTCTTCTTCTTTTTCTTCTCTGCCGGGACGGACTCCTCCTCTGCAGTCGTGGGCTCCGCCTCCATCGCCTCGCTCTTTCGCTTCTTCTTCTTCTTGGCCGGAGGCTGATCCTCCATCCCGTTTTCCTCAGGCTCCGCCCCCTCCTCCACCTCTGCCGTCGTTGCCGCTTCCTCCTCCTCTGCTTGCTGCTTCTTTTTCTTCTTCTTCGAGGGCGTTTCAGCCTCCTCGATCAGGCTATTGTCCTGGAAGGGGACAGGACGTAAATAACGTAAATAAGGATATAGTTCAGATAATGGAGAGAGCTGCTGCTGCCTCCTCTTTACACTCACTGCTTTGGCTGCACAGGCAGACAGCAGGTGCCCCATTGACCAGTCTCCCCCCACTCTTGGGTGGTGGGGCAGAGGGATGAACGTTACCCTCCCTTAGTAACAGTCCTCCCAATTACGCACGGCCCCACAGGACTGCCAGCGCCGACACGGCCAGCGATCACCTCGACCCTGAGGTCCAGCACTTAAAGGGCCTGTCTCGGCCTACAACACAATTTAGAAAAATACTTTGTGGGGTGAGCGAGGGAGAGGGGTGGGGGCGGATCGTCATTTGCATAAATTAACGTACATTGTACAAATGATTTTGTATAACTCGGATCAAACTGTCTAACTAGACATTGTACATCAAATATGAATCAAGATTCAGCAACTGCATGGCCTATTTCTCACCTCAAATATTTTCAGAAACATATTTTAGTGGAATAAAAGAGTTGAACAGGACGCCATGTTGTTCCGGTTTAAAAAAGTGGAGGCGAAACGAAAGTAATGTAGCAGGTCTAACCAATCAGGTGCCGGCTGTTTCCATTGTGGGCGACAACAATTATCCATATGACGTAGAGGTACCTCCAAACGTAGAGTACTCTCATCACGATTGGGGCAGGGGCAGTGTGGGGAGCAGAAATGAAATTTCAACCATTAGGTGCAGCACAAATACGCTTTTCTACCAGTTTCTTATGATATACAATATTATTTCAGTATTGTTGAAATAACGGAATGCATGAATAAGTTTCATTATAAGGTAGGCATCTGCTAAATTAATGTAATGTAATGTAATTCATTTTATTTATTCATTCATTCATTCATCCATTCATTTAATTAACAAAAATAAAAAAACATACATAGGCTCCGCTCGCTCGTAATTATACTCTGTGGTGATAGATGCTAAAGGACAAAAACACTGGTGTTACCCTACCCTGTTCTTTAGAGGCCGACGGAGGGCGGGTTTATGCAAATGACATGGTTAAAAACGATTGGCTGTTTTCGCAGCAGCCCAGTAATGATGTCGGAATTGGAGCCAATTCTGAACGGACTGTTAAGCCTGGTGATTTTTTTTTCTTACGCAACAAAAAAAATGGGCGGTAGTACCGAGTTCATATTTTACCAGCACATAGGTATCATGCCACACTGCACATCAATGCTAAAAGTAGGTACTCCAGAGCCTCCCCCCACAGTGTGCATTTGTTGCGCTGCTCACCTCGTCTTTACTCTCCGCCTCCTCTTCAGCCTCCTGCTTCTTCTTCTTCTTCTTTTTCTTCACGCGAGGTTCTGTGTCTTCGTTCTCCTGTGGAGAGGAATGGGGGGCTGCTGTAAATGCACGCTTGCTGTAAATGCCACCGCCTGCTGTAAATGCACCCCCCCCCCCCCCCCCCAAGACCACAGACGTTCCCGACCTCTCCATTCACCTCCGCCTGCTTGGCCTCGCTCTCCTCCTCTCCCTCGGCCGTGGAGAGGGCCTCCAGTCTCTTCTTCTCCTTCTTCTTCCTCTTCTTCTCTTTCTTTTCCAGCTTTCGCTTGATCTCTGCTGCCACTTCGTTGGCCTGAGAAGAGCCAGGGGAAGTTAAGGGTCTGCACTGTCATCAGCCATTCACCGATGATGATTATTGTTATGATTATTATTATTACATTATCATCACTACCCTTGCATCCTGGAGGTCATATTCTCTGGGCAAACATTACCATCGCCCTTTATAACCTTCGATAACCATTTGTAACAGTTCACGTGTGTGTGTGTGTGTGTGTGTGTGTGTGTGTGTGTGTGTGTGTGTGTGTGTGTGTGTGTGTGTGTGTGTGTGTGTGTGTGTGTGTGTGTGTGTGTGTGTGTGTGTGTGTGTGTGTGTGTGTGTGCGTGTGCTAACCTGGCCCACTGCCTCCTTCATGACGTCCAGGTTCTTGCGCGGTGCCACGCCCGTCTCGTAAAAGGACAGGCGCTCCTCCACCTGGTCTCTCAGCTTGTCCCCAAACACGCTGGTGGGGACCTCTACAGGGCAGGACAGAAGGGAGAAGAGGAGGGAGAGCGAGCCAGGGATGGAGGGAGAGGAAGAGGAGAGACGGGGACCAGGGCCGATGCAGGTGCAGAAAGAGAGAAAAAAGAGGGGAAAAATAGATCCAAATGGGGAGAAATATGTAAAATAGAGATGTGTGTGTGTGTGTGTGTGTGTGTGTGTGAAAGAGAGAGAGAGAGAGAGAGAAAGAGGGATGATGCAAATGCAGGAAGAGAGAATCGGGGAAATACACAGTCAGAGAGGTCAGTGATTGGCTGTGTGTGTGATTGGCTGCAGCCACACATATGTGCTCCAGGTGTGGCTCAGTTTAAATCTTTCAACATCCACCCAATGGTGAGATACTGTTGACGAAAAATATGAGCATCACTGCACACAGCCTGGAGACGCCCCTTCGCCTGCCCCATTTCACTCCGCCCCAGTTGTATCTAACACACTTTCATACGAGCGGTCACTCCTCCAACCAGGCGCATGATGCCCCGCCCACGGCTCCACCCTCACCTGAGAAGCAGTCGATGCGCGAGGCAAGGGAGCACTTGTTGGCCAGGTAACGGGAGATTCGGCCCTTGTTCTTGGCGGCGGCGCGGCCGATGAAGGTGGAATGGAAGATCAGGCCGTATTTGGGCGTGTTCCCCCGAGTCTTCAGAGCTCTAGAGGTACAGGGAACTTCTATTCTATGAGACTGCATCCTGCCTGGGGTCAATCCATTAGTTGACATATCTCCATAGAACATTCTGGACTTAATTTCCATTCATCACAACATCTCTCTTTCTGGGCTCTCATTGGCTGTGCCGTGCTGTGACCACCCACATGGGGTGCAGCCAGTACCTGAACAGGGCCTTCTCCGCTCCCAGGATCTGCACGGTGGAGGCTGGGTACTTGGCCAGGTTGGTCAGGCTGCCGGCGTGAGAGATGAGGCGCGCCCCAACCTGAGGACCACATCACCCCACAATCAAGCAAACGGTCATATCACTGCCTGACACCTTATCATAGCAACGTGTCCCTCTAGTACAGACAGCGGAAGGTAAGAGAGAGGTGAGAAGGGGAATTCTGATAGCCAATTCTGATCGATCACAGGTAAATGTGAGAGAAGTGAGAATGGCAGGTCTGATGGCCAATCACAGGTAAATGTGAGAGAGGTGATGATGGCATGTCTGGTTCCCAATCACAGGTAAAGGTTAGAGAGAGGTGAGAAGGGCAGGTCTGATGGTCAATCACAGGTAAAGGTTAGAGAGAGGTGAGAATGGCAGGTCTGATGGCCAATCACAAGTAAAGGGGAGAGACAGGTGCGTACCACTTCCCCGATCAGGGCGGCCAGGTTGGGGGCCACCTGGCCCATCTTAGAGCGCAGGTACTCCTGCAGCTCCTGTCTGTACTCGGCCAGAGAGATGACCCGTTTAGAGAAGCTCTCAATGTTTATCAGGTCAATGGGGGCGATGTCCATACCTGTGAGGGTGGAGAAGCACATTATTGAGCATAGCAGGCTGCATTTCAGTGCTCATAGCCCATTCTTGTGCCTTAAATTATTTACTTTATTAAAAAAATAAGATTTTCCAGGATGTCTGACATCCAAATGTAAGTTTAATGATTTGTGTATTATATGTTTATGTATTTATCAGAGGTGTAAAAATCCAGGGGTCAGAAAGTAAAGGTCCTGCCATGCGTTTCTTCCACCCATGAACTCAGTCAGCTGGTTTTACTAATTAGTTCTACCTCCTGGCTGAAGAATTGTGCTAATTGGCAAATGATTATAACAAAATACTGGGGAGGACTTTTACTTTCTGAAGTAACTTTTCTTTACTTTTACTTTTTTGCACCTCTGGTAATTATGTATAAATAATCATCATATGCCACGTACAGTTGTGTTAAAAAAAAAATAGCAGTACAACATCAGTAACCTGATGAACCACTGTTATTAGTAGTAGTGATATTTCTGCATGGCAAATAATTTACTTGTAGATGTAGTAGTGTAATAGAAAAACAACAGACCCAACTGTCATCACATGCACGCTGCTTGTTCTGAGTAATTGACTCATACATTGAAAGGGGCGTGTTCAAAATAATAGCAGTGTGGAGTTTAATTAGAGAATTAATTCATTCTGTGAAAAAACAGGTGTCATTAATTGTCCTTTATTAAGGAAAAAGGGAAGCAAATGTTTCACACATTGTTATAAAATATATTTCCTTCTGAATTGCTAAGTAAAATGGGCCGTTCCAAACATTGTTCGGAGGAACAACGTAATTTGATTAAAAAGTTGATTGGAGAGGGGAAAACGTATAAAGAAGTGCAGCAAATTATAGGATGCTCAGCTAAAATGATCTCAAATGCTTTAAAATGGCAACAAAAACCCAAAACACGCGGAAGAAAACGAGCAACTACTGTTAAAACGGATCGAAGAATAGTCAGAATGGCAAAGATTCAGCCAATCATCACCTCCAGAAAGATCAAAGATGATCTAAAATTACCTGTAAGTGCTGTTACAGTCAGAAGACGTTTGATCGAAGCTAAGCTATCAGCAAGAAGCCCCTGTAAAGCACCATTGCTGAAAAAACGGCATGTGCAGAATCGGTTAAAATTTGCCAAGGAACACATCGATTGGCCCAAAGAGAAATGGCGTAACATTCTGTGGACTGATGAGAGTAAAATTGTTATTTTCGGGTCTAGTGGTCATCGACAGTACGTCAGACGACCCCCGGGTACTGAATTCAAGCCACAGTACCCTGTGAAGACAGTGAAGCATGGTGGCGCAAAAATCATGGTATGGGGATGTTTTTCATACTGGGCCTATTTATCGTATACTAGGGATCATGGATCAGTTTGAATACATCAAAATACTTGAAGAGAATATGAAGAGGAAATGCCCCTGAAATGGGTGTTTCAACAAGACAACGACCCCAAACACACGAGTAAGCGAGCAACATCTTGGTTCCAGACAAAAAGGATTGAGGTAATGGAGTGGCTAGCTCAATCCCCGACCTCAATCCCATTGAAAACTTGTGGGGTGACATTAAAAATGCAGTTTCTGAAGCAAAACCCAAAAATTCACAGGAACTGTGGAATGTAGTTCATTCATCCTGGGCTGAAATACCTGTTTCTAGGTGCCAGAAGTTGGTTGACTCGATGCAATGCAGATGCGCAGCAGTTATCAAAAACAATGGTTATGCAACTAAATATTAGTTCAGTAATTTAAAGTGAAGTTAAATCTTGAAAAATTTCTTCAGTTTATACAGTAAGTGTTTGAGTTTGAAGAGAAAAATGTCAACACTGCTATTTTTTTGAACAGATTAATATTCCTTTTCTTTGCTTCCTGTAAAAGAATAACGCAGACTTGATAAAATTTGTTAATGCTTTGATTTGGAATTGAATGTGTAATGTTTCCACTACATCTGAAATATGGAACTAAAAGCTATTAAAAAATATTTGCACTTTATTCACTTTTTTTAACGCACTGCTATTTATTTGAACACGACTGTACGTGTATATGCCATATACACATGCGCGCACACTGAGCTTATAAAGCCTGGCGGGCCAAGGCGGTACTGACCCATGGAGCTGCGGGAGGCCTCCAGGATGGCCTGGGCCTTGGCACCGTCCATCACCACCTCCTCCATCGCCTCCAGGTTCTCCTCGCTCAGCTCCTTCCTGTTCCCAATGAGCCGCGCCAGCCGGCAGTACATGGAGTTATCGCTCACTATCTTCACCAGCTCCGGGAAGTGGTACCCATACCACTCACTACAGACAGACAGACAGACAGAGAGAGAGCAAGTGAGAGACAGAGAGAGAGAGATATGTTCTTATTGCGCAGAAATATGACCTTTCTGACAATGCAAAATAGAAGATATCACCCACTCAGATCCACACCTTCAATGAGAAAAAGATGTTATCCTACAACCATTATCCCATAGCCATTCCACCTGGAGTCTTTTTACATGTCATATCAGTACAAGATCAGGGTTTGGTCATAATAAAAAAACAAGCTATGAAATCCAAAACTGTCTGAGATTTAGATTTAAACCTAGGGTTAGAGAGGTGGAGAGAAGGAACGAGAGAGGTGTAGACATGGGCGAGGGCATGGGCGTACCGCACTCTCATGGAGAAGGTGTTGATGTCCTTATCCAGCTGGTCCAGCAGAGCGATGGACTGGATGATCATGTTGTCGGCCCGGTTCACGTTGAACTTGACCTTTGCCCTGGAATAGCTATGGCCCAGGCCTAGCTGGGCCTTGGAGGCCGCCTGGGCCGTCAGCCCCTTCACCAGAGAGTGGAAGTGCAGACGCACGCCTGGGATGGAAGCAGGGCAGGATGGGTAAGGAGGAGACAGGATGTGAGGTAACCACCAGTAGGAAGTGGGAGAGTGGAGGGGAGAGGAAAAGACTGCTTTCAATTCCACTGTGAAAAGGCCACTTAAAAACTCCTTAAACTGACTGGATGCAATTCAGGCCTACCGGAACTATCCATGTGTGTTCACTGACAATGCTCTATGAATTTATGACAGCACCTGAACTTTAGGCCAGAAAATTAAAACGGTGAGTCACAGTCTTTATTAGCGATGGGAGGAAACAGAAGACTATGAACCTTTAACCTCTCACAACAGGGGGGATTACACAGCCAAAGGAGCAGGTGGTTTTAGTTCAGTTCATAAAAAGCAGAAAATACCCTGTCAGGGCACCGTATAGCCCTGGTATTCAAATCACAGTCCTCAAGGTCCGAGAACTGCTGGTTTTCCACCGTCCCTTTACCTGGAAGTCAGGTGTGAATACAGTCTGACCAACCAGTAGCACTAATTGTTCAGTTAATTACCTGGGAGAAAGAAAACCAGGCCCGAATTTGGATTTGAGGTCCAGATTTGAATATCCATGTCATATAATAAGCAGGATTTGACTGTGATGACATTGCGCCCCGGGTCTCCCCTCTTACCTCTGAGTATTTCAGCGACCACGCCCCCGGTCTGACAGGAGAACCCCAGCTCCTCCTGCAGCGCCGCACCGATCTTCGCATCGCCCACCCCCAGCAGCGTCTTCTTCTTCTTACCAGCAGGGGGCAGGTTCGTCTCCAGGAAGAGCTTCAGGTCTGCATGCACAACTCCTGAGCAGAGGTGGAAAGTCCAGGGGTCAGAAAGTAAAAGTCCTGCCATGTGTTTCTTCCACCCATTAAATCACCCAGCTGATTTCACTAATTAGCTCTACCTCCTGGCTGAAGAATTGTGATAAATAGCAAATCCAGGTGATTGGAACAAAATACTGGGGAGGACTTTTACTTTCTGAACCTGGATTTTCGACCTCTGCTCCTGAGCAGGGTGAATACAGTGTGTTGTTTATAACAGGAGACGGAATTTTCTTCTCTGTGTTTTACATGTATATGTAACCGTATAGAAAGAGAGAAGCTTACTTTACTCAGAAGTCCAAGGTGAGACTTGAACCCTGCTCCTCTCACTCGTAAGCGAACGCGTTACCAATCAGCTAAAGACGACATCGCCGATAGCTAAGGATAACGTCGTTATTTTGACCCTGAGGGTTGCGTCCCCAGAGAGTGTTGTCAGGGTAACCTGCTACAAGGCCTTCGCTTTACTGCACCTCACTGTGCTTACTAGCGAACTAGCCGAGCTACACGCTACACTCACCCCCCTTTGACTCCCCCTCCATTTGATCCGGGTCACGGCACCAATGTAACCGTATAGAAAGAGAGAAGCTTACTTTTACTCAGAAGTCCAAGGTGAGACTTGAACCCCGCTCCTCTCACTCGCAAGCGAACGCGTTACCAATCAGCTAAAGACGACATCGCCGATAGCTAAGGATAACGTCGTTATTTTGACCCTGAGGGTTGCGTCGCCAGAGAGTGTTGTCATGGTAACCTGCTACAAGGCCTTCGCTTTACTGCACCTCACTGTGCTTACTAGTGAACTAGCCGAGCTACACCCGCTACATATACATTGTCATCGAAATCCAAGACAAACATGGCAGATTTAAGGATGTTGGAGTCAACAGCCATATCCCACAAGACAGGGGTGCCCTATACTATGTGAGGACAGGTGCAGATGAAAGCTTATGTTCAAGCCCACCCCCCAAAACACCTGGCTAAACTACCTGACCCCCTGGTCCACTCTCCATGCGCTCACCCTCAGAGACGGCGTTGATGTTCTCCAGGGCACCCTGAGCTGACTTGAAAGGGAAAAATGCAGAGAGCTTCACCACCGTGTTGAATTTCCCAATGTTCAGGATGCTCTCCTCCACCTGGAACAGCACAAAATTAGTAGGTCAGGCACATAAATAATGAGTTAAGTGAAAACTGCACAGGTAAAACTGCATGCAAGAGTGCTGCCTGGATGCACAGTAGTTAAAAAATAAATACACATAAGCTGAAAGATTGTTAACTGCTAGCTATGCTAACAGTTGAACGGACTCTTCATATTTAATTCTGTTCAACCGTAAGGATTAATACAGACAGTTATATAAATACTTAAATATACTGACAATTAAAAATGGTTTACACCACCATAGTACTAACAGAACAGAAATGGTGTCTGTATGTCAGAAAAATGCGTTGATTATGGACGTGTGACCTGTGGCAGCAGCATGCCGATCTCCTCCACCTCTCTGACGGCGAAGAGTGCGTAGCCTGCAGCATGCTCAAACAGAACATGCAGCAGCACCTAGGAGACAAAGGAACAGAGAGAGTCAGCTAACCGGCTAGCGGTAAATGGAAGCTAAGCAGGTGTGGGCTTGGTTAGTACTTGGTTCTGGGAAAGCCATGTCACTGCTGGAAATGGCGTTGGTGTGCCAGTAGGGGGCACTCTTCTCATTGAGGTCCTGGCTGACTGGTCAATATCCCATTGCACTTTTTCAAAAGAGTAGGGGTTGTTAACCCTGGTGTCCTGGCCAAAAACCCACAAATATGACTCCCTATATCTGATTGGCTACACAATCCCCTGCATTCATACCCACTTTTATTCCCCAGAATTGAAGCACAGAGCCATTAGCCTTGTACAATCTTCTCGGGGTATACCTTGGTCTAGCTTGAGGATAAAGATGGCTAGTTTCTAAACAAAGTAGTCGCAGGTCAATTTACAGGTAACACCTGTATGCAGCACTGTGTCAGAGTTAAGAATG